>LR738714.1:198533318-198554146 GCA_902687465.1 Secale cereale
CCGACACCCCGACACCCGACCCCGACCCCGACCCCCGACACCTCCCGAAAAGGTGTTCTTTGGCCTTCCAGAGGCCGACGGGGTCATATATTTGTGAATTATTAGTTAGGTCATATATTTTTATGTTGTACTTGATGATGATACACTTAAGTGATATACATATTATTATTCATGTCGGTATTTTTTTATGTTGTACTAATTTCGTCTATTCTTTGTCATGGTAGGTGTTGAAAGATGGTGGGCGCTGGTCGGGAGCGCGCCGAGGCCCCTTCTTCGTCGGCGCGTGGTGTGAGGTCTTCCATTCCACACGTACCTCTCCGCCGAGCGTTGCAGGACAGTATGGCGACACCGCCGGGCCCTTCTTCGTCGAACGCGGTGCCCAGCAGGGGGCGAGGTAAGAAAAAGAGAGGAGGTAGAGCACGTGGTCGCGGGAGAGGAGGTAGGGTGACTGTTGCGGCACCTTCCTCGCCGCCACCCCCAGCTGTTTCACCCGAGCACGTGACTGCTAGGGTGGACTCGTCCGAGGAGGAGGCTACACGGACTCCGGTCCACGAGCCTCCGGTCCACGGGTCTTCGGCCCATGAGCCTCGGGTTAACGGGCCTTCGGCCCTCGAGAGTTCGGCCGACGAGACCCCGGAGGAGCACACGTCCGGATGGGGTACCTGGCCGGATCAGCCTGAGGAGCCGAGTGGCCATGCTGATGATGACGGGGAGCCGACAGATGAGGAGGAGGGGGGCAATGTCTATCAACGTGGTTGTACACGGCTCCCGTCCGTGTCGGCGACCCGCGAGCAGAGGTGGTTGATTTACCCTGATGGGGAGGGGTAAGTGCATTTAATCCTTTTGTACCTTCTGCATTCACGTTTCTTGAAATAACTAATGCATTGGCCTTGTCATGCTACAGGGGTTGCGACCACCATGAAAGTGTCCGCCGGCCCAACTCCGTCCTTGGGTTTCTTTGTCGGCCAAACTTCCCGGGGTTTGTCACGTTGCGTGGCGAGGGTCGGCTTCCAGAGCTTGGATTGAGTTGGGAGCACTACTTGGCTGCCCCGGCCCCGCCGGGTGAGATTATCGACGGTGTCTTGTGCAAGATGAGGGCAGACGTGGTGATCACAAAGTTCTGGGTAATTTCTCCTTTACACAATTAAAAATCTTCAACTAGCTAGTTATTAATTGTACTAATCAATATTGTCTCATTTGATTGCAGACATTCTACAGGTGTGAGGAGGGATACAAGGAGGAAGCGGCCCATGTTATCGATAACGTCTGCAAGAGCCTACTACAGAACTTACGGCATGAGGCTCGGGTGCAGGATGTTCGAGACTACTACGCCGGAGGTGGTATCAAGAAGCCCAAGCAGGCATGCCGCGATAAGTTCTTGAGTAAGGAGCAGTACATCAAGGTAATTCTTAAGGCCTTGTACTTACTTCCTTCATTTAGTAATTCATAGCCGTAGCGCTCAAGATTCTATTTGCTAACTTAGGCCCCTCCTGTCACACCCTGATTTTCATGTCACTTTGCTTAAGCTAATTGTCATGTTAACAATGTGGATTTGCAAAAACTTTTGAGTGTTTTTGGCTTTGCTTGATTTGACTTTTGTCTGCTGTTTGCTAGTGCTCTAAAAATCGAATAAATCCTCCAACTCTTATACTTCATCCCCTTGATCCAAAACCTTTTCCCAATGATCATGCCATGTGTATAGACCAGTATAGAATTTTCTTATAAAAATATTTTTGGCCAAATAGTATTTTGTAAAATTAGTTTTCCAAAAACCCCTGAATTGAGGTTTGCACTGCAAGTGCCTTATTTAGGGTGTGAAAAATCTTTCAAAAAGTATATTTTAATCCTATTAGGTATAGGACTCCCAGAAACCACAAAATTATAATTTTAAAAGTTATTTTTATATTTTATTTAGAAGCTTTTTCTTAAGGCCAGAAATGGTCTTTAATAGGGAAAAATTATTTAATTATTTCAAAAATATTTGCCAAAATTCAGGGAGACTCATAGGACATATATTGTCCATATATAAGAGTTTCAACACATGGTCATGTTCAAAATATTGGACAAATCCTTCCAAAATCCTGTCTGGATATTTCAAGCTTTTGAAATATTTACAAAGGAAATATTCTCCAAAAATTCCAGGGAAATTCTATCATGTCATATATGACATATGTGATGATCTTGCCAAGCCTCATGCCTTGAAGATTAAGGAAACATCCTCTAATCCCCTCAAAACCATTCTGTCCATATTTGAAGTTTGAGCAACTCTACATTGCCAAACTTGTCCAAATGCTCTCAAACATGGTGCACATGCTAAAATAATGTAATTATGCATCTATGCCAAATGGCACAAGTTTTGGAGAGGCATAACTTGGTCTAAGTACCCCAAAACCACTTCTGTTCAAATTCAAATTTGAACAACTTTACATTGTCAACTTTTTACCTGGAGCCTCAAACTTTGTGAGCATGATCAATACCCCAAATAATGATGCTACACCAAGTGGTGCATCACGGGGAGATGATTTGCTTAACTCAAACATGGTGAAACCATTTCTGTTGATTTCTAGGGTTCACCAAAGTTACATTGGCCACTTTGCCCAAATGAGCTCAAATTTGGTGTAGGGGTCTAATTATATGTGACAATTGATCCTGTTAAGTCCCATGTCAAGTGGAGGTCATTTGCCTCCCCAAAACCTGATCAAACACCTTCTGTCCAATTGCCAAAACCAGTGTTTGAACCTCTTTTTCTTTGTCCCTTTGCCTCAAACTTCTACCACAGCTTCTCCTGATCATCTTCTACCCCCCAGTAACTCTCTATGGCCTCAGCTCAATTATTGGAGGGGGGTAAAACCCCAAATTCACTATTCTGGCAGCAGCTTTCACCCTCTTCTTCACCTCCCTCCTCATTCCAGTGGCTCCCTAGAGCATCCAAGGCCACAGGCCAATTCTTTACTACTCCCTCTACCCTCTGGACACCGTTGGACACGCCCTGGACGTCAGGCCATGCCAATGGCAGCCAAAAGCACGCTCTGGAGCGCGCTACAGTGCTCTGGAGCACTGTAGCCGCCCCCAATCACCGGCCCCGACCACCTAGGGCCTCCCCCCTCGTGTCCCCCGAGGCCGCCTCGGCGTCCGGGACACGCTAGATGGTCGCCCCCCTCCTCCTTCTCTCTCCGGCGACCTGTGTCACGCGTGCCCGAGCACCACCCGCGTCCACCAGTCGCCGCCCGTGTCCCTGGCATCCCTCGTGCTTGTTCCTCTCTCCCTCTCTCTTTCCCTGGTCGTAGACCACGCCCAGCAGGACCCCCGGCTCGAAGGCAAGCCCCCCCGTGGCCTATAGGGACGGCTACCTCCTCGCCGGCGCACGGCCCGCTGTGCACCACGCCCTCTCCTACTTAAGGCCGCCCGGGTCCTCCCCTTCGTCTCATTTTGCTTCTCCTAGCCCCCGTGCACTCCCAGGACGTCCCACTCTTCCTCCCGTGCCCTCCAGCCATCACTACGGCCGGAGCAGAGCCGCCGGCCGCCGCCAAAATTCAGGCGCCCCAGGCCCTTTCCCCTCCACCTAGCCGCTCCAGCACCACCTCAACACCTCCCCAGACTCACCCCAAGCTCCAGCTCCTCCTTCCCCCGCCTCTTCCTCGCTGTGCCAAGACCGCCGACGGTCGCCTCCGCGGCCATCCAAGCCGTCGCCGCTTCAGCCCTCCCCGGCATGCGTGCAATACATGGATGGGTGCGGCGTGCCCTCCTGAGCACGCCGGTGGGCGGAGCGTCGCCGGAGATGCTCTGTGGCCCCGGCAATCACCGGCGGGAGCAGCTCACCCCATGGCGAGAACGCGCGGCGGGAGGTTGAAGACGGCCTGCCGCCGGGCCCCGCGCGTCAGCGACCTGGAAGCTGGGCCCCTCCGTTTAAGTGGAGGCGGGTCTGGCCTCGGCCGTCTCCCCCGCACGGAAGCGCCTTTCCTGGCGGGCGCCTTCGACGTGGCTAGGTCCCTGCGCGCTGCTGAGCAGATGGGCCGGCCCGGTGCACAGAAGCACTAAGCTTCGCCCTGTGCGCAGTGAAGGGTATACCCCCCTTTTCCTTTTCCTTTTCTTTGTCCAGTCAACTTCAAAAATCTTCCAAATATTCAAATGAAATCAAAATTGCATGATTCCAGAATCATTCCAGAATCAAGATTGAGCTCCATAAATCATGCTCTATCACATGGTGCAACATGCACATTATTCCAGAATCATTTCTTTCACAAATATTTATCAAATGCCTTTATTTCATTTCTGTGATGAACTTTAGAAAATCACAGAGAGCTCAATCTTGATCCAAATGCAGTGGTTCAAATTCCTGGATGATTGTCATGTCCAAACTTAGTTTTGGAACATTTTTAATAATACTTTCTGTACCCCACCAAATAATGAGCCATTTCTTCATATTTATCAGCTTTGCAAAATCCTAGGAAATTCATTTGAATTCCAAATCCATTGAAACCAACTCCTAGATGCTTCTAAAATCATGACTTGATGATGGGTACCTTTGCTCATCATTCAAGGAAATATTTCTATATACTTCTTCCAAATCCATAAACCATTTGGTTCCATCACATTGAAATGTTCCAAACTACATATTGATCCAACACCTATGAAACCACCTTGGTTATTTTTCATATGACTAGAGGTATCCCAGAAAAGTCCAACTCCTATTTTTAGTGCACTTTTATTTTTGCTTTGATTGTGTTGCTTATTATGATTGTTTCCATCGTTAGTTGACGTAATAAACGGAGTATTCGGAGATGGACCAGAAGATTTGAAGACTCGGAAGAATAAGGCAAGCGGCCCTTTGACCATGTTCGAGAAACCTTTTTTTTATGCATGTCTCATAACACCTTATTATTCAATGCATCGGAATCATGTAGAAGAGGTGACCACCTTGGTTGGTACCTTTGTTACTTTACTGTTGAAACTTGCATCAAACATGACCCTACCTTCCTATGAGGGTTATGTGGGTGGGAGTAGATAGATGTATGCTATAGTAGTTGGCTACGCAAAATGTGTCGGGGTTATGCATTGAGTGAAACAAGTGTGGTCTGACACACTTGCAAATGACTCAGTGGGTGCCACTAATGCCCCTGGGAGTTGATGAGGAGCTAGGGCACTACTTGGTGAAGAAGTAGTGTGCCAAGGCTTGATGAGAGTGTTGTTTACAGAGATGGATTAGATTTATGTGTGACTACCGTCCCAACCAAACATGCGCAACCACTCTACCCTTATATGGGAAAGGGCATTATTGATTACCTAGGTCGATACTAGCATGGTGCCCGCATTACTAGTGACGGGGGTGACACGAGGTCACTCTCGGGACGGGGTCGTGCTTGGATAGGCGGCCATGACTGTTTTCACAGGGCACCGAACACACCGTTGGTACCCCGTGTCAGTGGTATGTGATGAATATGGAGCGAGTCTCCACAATTATTAAGATATGAAATGTGGGCACGGGGGTTACTACCAATCGAGTGAACTCTATGTTAGTGTCGTCTAGGTAAAGATAGTGATCGGGTGCTTACCCCGGGTACTTGAGGTATCGCGGGTCGTGGATGATACGGAAGTTCCCCGGATCTTGTGGGTAAAGTGTGCAACCTCTGCAGAGTGTCAAACTATTCGAACAGCCGTGTCCGCGGTCAAGGACAGTTGGGTGGTGCTACTTAGACTATGTCCATAAGTTTCTGGGAAACAACACGATTCGGAGATATTGTTGATGTGATTGTGAGAGAGTCACAATGAGCTTGAGCATGAGTTGATTACAACTCTTTCTCGATAATGATGTTTGTGACCTCCTGATACTTGTTACAGACACATGCATATCCATGTTATATATTGATCATACTAGCATATGAAAAACTAGCTTTCCGCAAAACTGCCAACCTAGTAGTTGAGCCTTGCATAATTATTCTGTTATCACACTTGGGTTGCTTGCGAGTACATTCAAAGTACTCATTGGCTTGCCACTGGTTATTTTATTGGCCAGGCATGAGAGAACAGGTTATGATGAAGATTTCTTGGTGACGAGCATGCGAGCTAGGACGCTTCCCAGTCAGAATGCCTGTAGGGTTAAGGCAGATGGCATGGGTCAATTGTTGTCATTGAAGATTTCCGCTGCGACGATATACTCAAGACTTGACCTTAACGGTCCTATTTGTGTAACACGGTATGTATGGATGTAAGACTCTTGTTATTCAGCTTCTGTGTGTACAGTGAGCATTGATCTCTGGGATCACTGTACACGTGCATTCGGAGATCATGACTTATGAGTCGGGGTCCCCACAGAGCTGGTATCAGAGCCATCCTGACTGTAGGAAGCCTTAGTTAGCATGGTCGTTAGTTAGGGTAAAACTATTTTAAAAAGTACTACTAGTTTTCAAAACTATCTATACTTCTCTTCACTTCTCAGTTTTTCGAAAACTAGGCTATACTTGATCTATTCCCCTTTAAAACCTTGGTCGCTAAAACCCTTATGCCCCTGACCACTGGATTTTCTGTAATCCTCATGGAGTGCACCTTGCCGAACACTCACCCACCACTTTTGCACGCAAGATTGGAGACACCACGACAAGACGATACCAACGGAAGTTACATCCTCGATGGATAAGGACATGAAGACCCAGAAGATGGTGCAACCCTAGCCTACGATGACCATGGCATGAGTTGTGCAAAATCATGATATACATCGCTAATAGAGTAATCATGTCACTACCGTTGTTGTATCGGCAACCACCGGTGGATGAGAACCTCGCCATTTGGTCCGCCTCACTATAGTGAGCAGGAAAACGGTTCTCTTCGTCCCCCGCTCTTGGTGTCGATGTTTTCATCAACGAAACCGACATGTTGGACCTCTATTATGCCTTGTTATTGTCATTTCATATGGATTGCCTACCTGGTACCCTCGACGCCCCAGAAGGCACAAGGGATCGTCATGATTAAAGAGACAAGAGAAGGCCAAGTCGACGCCAGCTACAAGGAGGCACCTTTACCACACCACCTCACCAGGCGAGAAGTTGTTGAAGATTCTTCAGGCTCAACCCGGATCGTTCATCAAACAACTACAAGGGACGTAGCAACACCAGAGGAAGCTCAGAAGACTGCACGAGGCACAAGTCACGACACTGAGTCCGAGAACCCCTAGGGTAGGATGAGTCGTGTACCCCCTATGCGCAGTCGAGTCCATATGATGGTTCGAATAGAACCATGATTGTGTGTTGTTTTCTTTCATTCGTTTGTGTTTTGATATAAGTCGCACTTTTGCCCCAGGCAACAAGTGCATGGCTATATCACCTTCCTTGCCTTGTTTCTTTTGTTTTGGCCTTTTTGCACCTGTTTGTTGCACCTGCACTATAGAACCCCCTTTAGGCATTTCCCTCCTCTACGCTGCTTCTTCCCTCTATTCTCTCTCTCCCCAATTGAAGACCCGCAAGACAAGATGCACCAAGGATTCTACCTCGGCAACCAACTGGCACTGAAGACTTCTGCTACAACCTCCGCGATCAATTGCAACCCCGTAGAGTTATGTTTAACCCTCCAGACCAGTAACCCATTCTGAGACCCTTTGAGACTTCACGAGACACTCCAGCATGAATCCTTAACCATGTGCGTAACCCATGGTAAAGCGAGAGAACCTGTTAAGCCTTTATAACCTTGCACAACACTGGGTTCGTAAAGGAACTAGTGGACACAATGAACGAGCACATTTTCATCCTAATATAGGACGAGGTCTGACGATGCCATAGATAGACCAGTTCGAGGATATTGGACGGATGATTTGGTGGCTTTATATCGGTGACTTCGAGGAACTATCTGAGACCTTGATGGATTGTGAGGTTTTCATGTTGGTGGGATCATGACTTTGGGGAAGCATGTAGGAGTGCCCGTTGGACATGAGATTTGGATTTATGTAGGTGATTCTGGTTGGTATAGATGCTGGATATGTCTGCATGGTTCGGAGTAAATTGGATTTAGGCCTATGATCCTAATTATGATATCAATCTTCTCGGTGGACAATAACCTAGGAGATTGGATTATTTGTCGGAGTTGATTTAGGGATCTATATAATCGTGACCTTGGAGTTTACTTGACCCGGATGATGAAAATTTGGTGGACATACTGTCGTAATGCGTAGTCCTTCCCAGTGTTTGGATATCATAGGGACTTGAGATCTTGTGGAACACCGTAGACATCGGATTTGTAGAATTGTTGGATTATGTGGTGATTGATGGAATTACCGGGCTATCGGAGTTGATCTATAGGAAGGAAACAAAATCTTGAAGTGGCATATGACGTGTTTCCTTAGAATAGAGATGCATTATCTTGAGCCTTGCAAGAATAGGTTGAGTGCTTGGATTGTAGAGTTTAGTTTAAGCTTAGTAGCATGTATGACCTACCCATGAATTTTAGGGGTAGACGTACGTATGGATTTGGGGATCGTAGACAAGTGCAATTTTGTTAGACCGTCTCTTGTGAATCATGAGGATATGTATGGCATGAGTGGTGCTTGAAGTTGGTCTATGCGAGAGGCTGCCTTTTGTTCGGAGTGCTAAATAGATCTAATGACATCTCAGAAACCGTGCTTAAGGATAAGATGATATAAGATCACTCACTCACTAGAATCCTTGAAACCCGTAAGCCCCACCAAGCCACAACCTGGTCAGATTCTGACCACGGGTCTTCGCTCTAAGTCAGGAAGGCCTATGCAAATACTCAACCGAGACCACCACCAATACCCCAGCTTACCTTGCGTACCCCATAGACCTCATAGTGTAATTGGACAAGTTGGGTAACATCATTATTTGATGACCTACTTGTCTACCCGAAGACAAAGAAGCGACGGACAGCTGGATAGAAGACATTTGAAGACCGCCCTATCAAGAAGGAAGCTCTACGCCGACCACCGTCATCAAGAAGTAAACTTCCGCGTCGAAGACCGGGCGTATCTGCAAACCACTCCTCTCAAAGGAACGCTCACACCAAGATGTATCAAGACTTGAAGGCACGATTCTGGTGGCACGGGATGAAAAGAGAGATTGCAACCTATGTTGCAGAGTGTAATGGGTGCCAAAGGGTCAAGGCTGAACATCAGCAACCCACTAGATTGCTTCAAGCACTCAAGGTTCCTGAGTGGAAGTGGAATAAAGTCGGAATGGACTTCGTCACTGGATTACCAAGGTCGGATAGAGGACATGACTCTATTCGGATCAGAGTCGATCATTTGACCAAGGTGGTCCATTCCATTCCTGTCAAGACCACTTATAATGGCAACCGGCTGGCAGCTCTCTACATCGACCGAATCGTAAGTCTTCACAGCGTTCCCAAGGAGATTGTGTCAGATCAAGGAACCGAGTTCACCTCAAGGTTCTGGAAGAAGTTCCAAGAAGCCTTGGGAACCAAGTTATCTTTCAGCACGGCTTTCCACCCACAGACCGGAGGTCAGACTGAACGAGTCAATCAGATTCTCGAAGTCATGACTCCGAGCCTGTGTCTTGGCATATGGAGCCAAGTGGGAGGATTGTCTCCCTTTTGCCGAGTTCTCCTGTAACAACAGTTACCAGTCGAGCCTTCAGATGGCACCATTTGAGGTGTTGTACGGACGCTGATGTCGCACACCCCTCAACTAGTCAGAGACTGAAGAAGGGCTAGTCTTTGGACCGGATATTCTCCGCGCAGCGGAAGAGCAAGTCCAACTAGTCAGAAAACGATTGAAGGCAGCCAAGTCAAGGCAAAAGAAATATGCTGACACTCACCGTCGGAACAAGAGATTCCATGTCGGGGACCGTGTGTACCTGCGGGTAACTCCTCTGAAGGGAACCAAGCGTTTCCACGTCAAGGGGAAGCTCGCACCAAGGTTCATTGGACCCTTAGAGATCACTGCACGACGAGGAGAAGTGGCTTACCAGTTGGAACTATCACCCGAGCTAACCGGTGTGCACAATGTATTCCATGTGTCACAACTCCGGAAATGTCTCCAAGTTCCGGACAAGCCTAATCTCTACAGGATGTTGATCACCAAGCCATTGATCTGCAGCCTGATTTGGCCTACCGCGAGAAGCCCATCCGTATTCTGGACGAAGCAGAACGCCGGACGTGAAGCCATACCATCAAGCACTTCAGGATCCCAAGGAGCACCGCTCGGAAGCAGAACCAACAAGAAGAAGTGAAGACTACCCCGTATCCAAGACTCCGCATTCTTTCCACGCCTAGTTTGGGAATCTCGGGGACGAGATTCTTTCAAGGGGGGTAGGTCTGTCACACCCTGATTTTCATGTCACTTTTCTTAAGCTAATTGTCATGTTAACAATGTGGATTTGCAAAAACTTTTGAGTGTTTTTGGCTTTGCTTGATTTGACTTTTGTCTGCTGTTTGCTAGTGCTCTAAAAATCAAATAAATCCTCCAACTCTTATACTTCATCCCCTTGATCCAAAACCTTTTCCCAATGATCATGCCATGTGTATAGACCAGTATAGAATTTTCTTATAAAAATATTTTTGGCCAAATAGTATTTTGTAAAATTAGTTTTCCAAAAACCCCTGAATTGAGGTTTGCACTGCAAGTGCCTTATTTAGGGTGTGAAAAATCTTTCAAAAAGTATATGTGAATCCTATTAGGTATAGGACTCCCAGAAACCACAAAATTATAATTTTAAAAGTTATTTTTATATTTTATTTAAAAGCTTTTTCTTAAGGCCAGAAATGGTCTTTAATAGGGAAAAATTATTTAATTATTTGAAAAATATTTGCCAAAATTCAGGGAGACTCATAGGACATATATTGTCCATATATAAGAGTTTCAACACATGGTCATGTTCAAAATATTGGACAAATCCTTCCAAAACCCTTTCTGGATATTTCTAGCTTTTCAAATATTTACAAAGGAAATATTCTCCAAAAATTCCAGGGAAATTCTATCATGTCATATATGACATATTTGATGATCTTGCAAAGCCTCATGCCTTGAAGATCAAGGAAACATCCTCTAATCCCCTCAAAACCATTCTGTCCATATTTGAAGTTTGAGCAACTATACATTGCCAAACTTGTCCAAATGCTCTCAAACTTGGTGCACATGCTAAAATAATGTAATTATGCATCTATGCCAAATGGCACAAGTTTTGGAGAGGCATAACTTGGTCTAAGTACCCCAAAACCACTTATGTTCAAATTCAAATTTGAACAACTTTACATTGTCAACTTTTTACATGGAGCCTCAAACTTTGTGAGCAGGATCAATACCCCAAATTATGATGCTACACCAAGTGGTGCATCATGGGGAGATGATTTGCTTAACTCAAACATGGTGAAACCATTTCTGTTGATTTCTAGGGTTCACCAAAGTTACATTGGCCAATTTGCCCAAATGAGCTCGAATTTGTTGTAGGGGTCTAATTATATGTGACAATTGATCCTGTTAAGTCCCATGTCAAGTGGAGGTCATTTGCCTCCCCAAAACCTGATCAAACACCTTCTGTCCAATTGCCAAAACCAGTGTTTGAACCTCTTTTTCTTTGTCCCTTTGCCTCAAATTTCTACCACAACTTCTCCTGATCATCTTCTACCCCCCAGTAACTCTCTGGCCTCAGCTCAATTATTGGAGGGGGGTAAAACCCCAAATTCACTATTCTGACAGCTGCTTTCACCCTCTTCTTCACCTCCCTCCTCATTCCAGTGGCTCCCTAGAGCATCCAAGGCCACAGGCCAATTCTTTACTACTCCCTCTACCCTTTGGACACCGTTGGACATGCCCTGGACGACAGGCCATGCCAATGGCAGCCAAAAGCATGCTTTGGAGCGCGCTACAGTGCTCTGGAGCACTGTAGCCGCCCCCAATCACCGGCCCCGACCACCTAGGGCCTCCCCCCTCATGTCCCCCGAGGCCGCCTCGGCGTCCGGGACACGCTAGATGGTCGGCCCCCTCCTCCTTCTCTCTCCGGCGACCTATGTCACGCGTGCCCGAGCGCCGCCCGCGTCCACCAGTCGCCGCCCGTGTCCCTGGCATCCCTCGTGCTCGTTCCTCTCTCCCTCTCTCTTTCCCTGGTCGTAGACCACGCCCAGCAGGACCCCTGACTCGAAGGCAAGCCTCCCGTGGCCTACAGGGACGGCTACAGCCTCGCCGGCGCACGGCCCGCTGTGCACCACGCCCTCTCCTACTTAAGGCCGCCCGGGTCCTCCCCTTCGTCTCATTTTGCTTCTCCTAGCCCCCGTGCACTCCCAGGACGTCCCACTCTTCCTCCCGTGCCCTCCAGCCATCACTACGGCCGGAGCAGAGCCGCCGGCCGCCGCCAAAATTCGGGCGCCCCAGGCCCTTTCCCCTCCACCTAGCCGCTCCAGCACCACCTCAGCACCTCCCCAGACTCACCCCAAGCTCCAGCTCCTCCTTCCCCCACCTCTTCCTCGCTGTGCCAAGACTGCCGACGGTCGCCTCCGCGGCCATCCAAGCCGTCGCCGCTTCAGCCCTCCCCGGCATGCGTGCAATACATGGATGGGTGCGGCGTGCCCTCCTGAGCACGCCGGTGGGCGGAGCGTCGCCGGAGACGCTCTGTGGCCCCGACAATCACCGGCGGGAGCAGCTCACCCCACGGCGAGAACGCGCGGCGGGAGGTTGAAGACGGCCTGCCGCCGGGCCCCGCGCGTCAGCGACCTGGAAGCTGGGCCCCTCCGTTTAAGTGGAGGCGGGTCTGGCCTCGGCCGTCTCCCCCGCGCGGAAGCGCCTTTCCTGGCGGGCGCCTTTGACGTGGCCAGGTCCCTGCGCGCAGCTGAGCAGATGGGCCGGCCCGGTGCACAGAAGCACTAAGCTTCGCCCTGTGCGCAGTGAAGGGTATACCCCCCTTTTCCTTTTCCTTTTCTTTATCCAGTCAACTTCAAAAATCTTCCAAATATTCAAATGAACTCCAAATTGCATGATTCAAATTTCCTATGGCTCCATAAATCATGCCCTATCACATGGTGCAACATGCACATTATTCCAGAAACATTTCTTTCACAAATATTTATCAAATGCCTTTATTTCATTTCTGTGATGAACTTTAGAAAATCACAGAGAGCTCAATCTTGATCCAAATGCAGTGGTTCAAATTCCTGGATGATTGTCATGTCCAAAATTAGTTTTGGAACATTTTTAATAATACTTTTTGTACCCCACAAAATAATGAGCCATTTCTTCATATTTATCAGCTTTGCAAAATCCTAGGAAATTCATTTGAATTCCAAATCCATTGAAACCAACTCCTAGATGCTTCTAAAATCATGACTTGATGATGGGTACCTTTGCTCATCATTCAAGGAAATATTTCTGTATACTTCTTCCAAATCCATAAACCCTTTGGTTCCATCACATTGAAATGTTCCAAACTACCTATTGATCCAACACCTATGAAACCACCTTGGTTATTTTTCATATGACCAGAGGTATCCCAGAAAAGTCCAACTCCTATTTTTAGAGCACTTTTATTTTTGCTTTGATTGTGTTGCTTATTATGATTGTTTCCATCGTTAGTTGACGTAATAAACGGAGTATTCGGAGATGGACCAGAAGATTTGAAGACTCGGAAGAATAAGGCAAGCAGCCCTTTGACCATGTTCGAGAAACCTTTTTTTTATGCATGTCTCATAACACCTTATTATTCAATGCATCGGAATCATGTAGAAGAGGTGACCACCTTGGTTGGTACCTTTGTTACTTTACTGTTGAAACTTGCATCAAACATGACCCTACCTTCCTATGAGGGTTATGTGGGTGGGAGTAGATAGATGTATGCTATAGTAGTTGGCTACGCAAAATGGGTCGGGGTTATGCATTGAGTGAAACAAGTGTGGTCTGACACACTTGCAAATGACCCAGTGGGTGCCACTAATGCCCCTGGGAGTTGATGAGGAGCTAGGGCACTACTTGGTGAAGAAGTAGTGTGCCGATGCTTGATGAGAGTGTTGTTTACAGAGATGGATTAGATTTATGTGTGACTACCGTCCCAACCAAACATGCGCAACCACTCTACCCTTATATGGGAAAGGGCATTATTGATTACCTAGGTCGATACTAGCATGGTGCCCGCATTACTAGTGACGGGGGTGACACGAGGTCACTCTCGGGACGGGGTCGTGCTTGGATAGGCGGCCATGACTGTTTTCACAGGGCACCGAACACACCGTTGGTACCCCGTGTCAGTGGTATGTGATGAATATGGAGCGAGTCTCCACAATTATTAAGATGTGAAATGTGGGCACGGGGGTTACTACCAATCGAGTGGACTCTATGTTAGTGTCGTCTAGGGAAAGATAGTGATCGGGTGCTTACCGCGGGTACTTGAGGTATCGCTGGTCGTGGATGACACGGAAGTTCCCCGGATCTTGTGGGTAAAGTGTGCAACCTCTGCAGAGTGTCAAACTATTCGAATAGTCGTGTCCGCGGTCAAGGACAGTTGGGTGGTGCTACTTAGACTATGTCCATAAGTTTCTGGGAAACAACACGATTGAGAGATATTGTTGATGTGATTGTGAGAGAGTCACAATGAGCTTGAGCATGAGTTGATTACAACTCTTTCTCGATAATGATGTTTGTGACCTCCTGATACTTGTTACAGACACATGCATATCCATGTTATGTATTGATCATACTTGCATATGAAAAACTAGCTTTCCGCAAAACTGCCAACCTAGCAGTAGAGCCTTGCATAATTATTCTGTTATCACACTTGGGTTGCTTGCGAGTACATTCAAAGTACTCATTGGCTTGCCACTAGTTATTTTATTGGCCAGGCATGAGATAACAGGTTATGATGAAGATTTCTTGGTGACGAGCATGCGAGCTAGGACGCTTCCTAGTCAGAATGCCTGTAGGGTTAAGGCAGATGGCATGGGTCCATGTTGTCATTGAAGATTTCCGCTGCGACGATATACTCAAGACTTGACCTTATCGGTCCTATTTGTGTAACACGGTATGTATGGATGTAAGACTCTTGTTATTCAGCTTCTGTGTGTACAGTGAGCATTGATCTCTGGGATCACTGTACACGTGCATTCGGAGATCACGACTTATGAGTTGGGGTCCCCACAGAGCTGGTATCAGAGCCATCCTGACTGTAGGAAGCCTTAGTTAGCATGGTCGTTAGTTAGTGTAAAACTATTTTCAAAACTACTACTAGTTTTCAAAACTATCTATACTTCTCTTCCCTTCTCAGTTTTTCTAAAACTATGCTATACTTGATCTCTTCCCCTTCAAAACCTTGGTCGCTAAAACCCTTATGCCCCTGACCACTGGATTTTCTGTAATCCTCATGGAGTGCACCTTGTCGAACACTCACCCACCACTTTTGCACGCAAGATTGGAGACACCACGACAAGACGATACCAACGGAAGTTACATCCTCGATGGATAAGGACATGAAGACCCAGAAGATGGTGCAACCCTAGCCTACGATGACCATGGCATGAGTTGTGCAAAATCATGATATACATCGCTAATAGAGTAATCATGTCACTACCGTTGTTGTATCGGCAACCACCGGTGGATGAGAACCTCGCCATTTGGTCCGCCTCACTATAGTGAGCAGGAAAACGGTTCTCTTCGTCCCCCGCTCTTGGTGTCGATGTTTTCATCAACGAAACCGACATGTTGGACCTCTATTATGCCTTGTTATTGTCATTGCATATGGATTGCCTACCTGGTACCCTCGACGCCCCAGAAGGCACAAGGGATCGTCATGATTAAAGAGACAAGAGAAGGCCAAGTCGACGCCAGCTACAAGGAGGCACCTTCACCACACCACCTCATCAGGCGAGAAGTTGTTGAAGATTCTTCAGGCTCAACCCGGATCGTTCATCAAACAACTACAAGGGACGTAGCAACACCAGAGGAAGCTCAGAAGATTGCACGAGGCACAAGTCACGGCACTGAGTCCGAGAACCCCTAGGGTAGGATGAGTCGTGTACCCCCTATGCGCAGTCGAGTCCATATGATGGTTCGAATAGAACCATGATTGTGTGTTGTTTGCTTTTATTCGTTTGTGTTTTGATATAAGTCACACTTTTGCCCCAGGCAACAAGTGCATGGCTATATCACCTTCCTTGCCTTGTTTCTTTTGTTTCGGCCTTTTTGCACCTGTTTGTTGCACCTGCACTGTAGAACCCCCTTTAGGCATTTCCCTCCTCTACGCTGCTTCTTCCCTCTATTCTCTCTCTCCCCAATTGAAGACCCGCAAGACAAGACGCACCAAGGATTCTACCTCGGCAACCAACCGGCACTGAAGACTTCTGCTACAACCTCCGCGATCAATTGCAACCCCGTAGAGTTATGTTTAACCCTCCAGACCAGTAAACCATTCCGAGACCCTTTGAGACTTCACGAGACACTCCAGCATGAATCCTTAGCCATGTGCGTAACCCATGGTAAAGCGAGAGAACCTGTTAAGCCTTTATAACCTTGCACAACACTGGGTTCGTAAAGGAACTAGTGGACACAGTGAACGAGCACATTTTCATCCTAATATAGCACGAGGTCTGACGATGCCATAGATAGACCAGTTCGAGGATATTGGACGGATGATTTGGTGGCTTTATATCGGTGACTTCGAGGAACTATCTGAGACCTTGATGGATTGTGAGGTTTTCATGTTGGTGGGATCATGACTTTGGGGAAGCATGTAGGAGTGCCCGTTGGACATGAGATTTGGATTTATGTAGGTGATTCTGGTTGGTATAGATGCTGGATATGTCTGCATGGTTCGGAGTAAATTGGATTTAGGCCTATGATCCTGATTATGATATCATGCTTCTCGGTGGACAATAACCTAGGAGATTGGATTATTTGTCGGAGTTGATTTAGAGATCTATATAATCGTGACCTTGGAGTTTACTTGACCCGGATGATGAGAATTTGGTAGACATACTGTCGTAATGCGTAGTCCTTCCCAGTGTTTGGATATCATAGGGACTTGAGATCTTGTGGAACATCGTAGACATCGGATTTGTAGAATTGTTGGATTATGTGGTGATTGATGGAATTACCGGGCTATCGGAGTTGATCTATAGGAAGGAAACAAAATCTTGGAGTGGCATATGACGTGTTTCCTTAGAATAGAGATGCATTATCTTGAGCCTTGCAAGAATAGGTTGAGTGCTTGGATTGTGGAGTTTAGTTTAAGTTTAGTAGCATGTATGACCTACCCATGAATTTTAGGGGTAGACGTACGTATGGATTTGGGGATCGTAGACAAGTGCAATTTTGTTAGACCGTCTCTTGTGAATCATGAGGATATGTATGGCATGAGTGGTGCTTGAAGTTGGTCTATGCGAGAGGCTGCCTTTTGTTCGGAGTGCTAAATAGAGCTAATGGCATCTCAAAAACCGTCCTTAAGGATAATATGATATAAGATCACTCACTCACTAGAATCCTTGAAACCCGTAAGCCCCACCAAGCCACAACCTAGTCAGATTCTGACCACGGGTCTTCGCTCTAAGTCAGGAAGGCCTTTGCAAATACTCAACCGAGACCACCACCAATACCCCAGCTTACCTTGCGTACCCCATAGACCTCATAGTGTAATTGGACAAGTTGGGTAACATCATTATTTGATGGCCTACTTGTCTACCCGAAGACAAAGAAGCGCCGGACAGCTGGATAGAAGACATTTGAAGACCGCCCTGTCAACAAGGAAGATCTACGCCGACCACCGTCATCAAGAAGTAAACTTCCGCGTCGAAGACCGGGCGTATCTGCAAACCACTCCTCTCAAAGGAACGCTCACACCAAGATGTATCAAGACTTGAAGGCACGATTCTGGTGGCATGGGATGAAAAGAGAGATTGCAACCTATGTTGCAGAGTGTGATGGGTGCCAAAGGGTCAAGGCTGAACATCTGCAACCCGCTAGATTGCTTCAACCACTCAAGGTTCCTGAGTGGAAGTGGAATAAAGTCGGAATGGACTTCATCACTGGATTACCAAGGTCGGATAGAGGACATGACTCTATTCGGATCATAGTCGATCATTTGACCAAGGTGGTCCATTCCATTCCTATCAAGACCACTTATAATGGCAACCGGCTGGCAGCTCTCTACATCGACCGAATCGTAGGTCTTCACGGCGTTCCCAAGGAGATTGTGTCAGATCAAGGAACTCAGTTCACCTCAAGGTTCTGGAAGAAGTTCCAAGAAGCCTTGGGAACCAAGTTATCTTTCAGCACGGCTTTCCACCCACAGACCGGAGCTTAGAATGAACGAGTCAATCAGATTCTCGAAGTCGTGACTTCGAGCCTGTGTCTTGGCATATGGAGCCAAGTGGGAGGATTGTCTACCTTTTGCCGAGTTCTCCTGTAACAACAGTTACCAGTCGAGCCTTCAGATGGCACCATTTGAGGTGTTGTACGGACGCTGATGTCGCACACCCCTCAACTGGTCAGAGACTGAAGAAGGGCTAGTCTTTGGACCGGATATTCTCCGCGCAGCGGAAGAGCAAGTCCAACTAGTCAGAGAACGTTTGAAGGCAGCCAAGTCAAGGCAAAAGAACTATGCTGACACTCACCGTCGGAACATGAGATTCCATGTCGGGGACCGTGTGTACCTGCGGGTAACTCCAAGGGGAAGCTCGCACCAAGGTTCATTGGACCCTTTGAGATCACTGCACGACGAGGAGATGTGGCTTACCAGTTGGAACTATCACCCGAGCTAACCGGTGTGCACAATGTATTCCATGTGTCACAACTCCGGAAATGTCTCTAAGTTCCGGACAAGCCTAATCTCTACAGGATGTTGATCACCAAGCCATTGATCTGCAGCCTGATTTGGCCTACCGCGAGAAGCCCATCCGTATTCTGGACGAAGCAGAACGCCGGACGCGAAGCCATACCATCAAGCACTTCAGGATCCCAAGGAGCACCGCTCGGAAGCAGAACCAACAAGAAGAAGTGAAGACTACCCCGTATCCAAGACTCCGCATTCTTTCCACGCCTGGTCTGGGAATCTCGGGGACGAGATTCTTGGAAGGGGGGTAGGTCTGTCACACCCTGATTTTCATGTCACTTTGCTTAAGCTAATTGTCATGTTAACAATGTGGATTTGCAAAAACTTTTGAGTGTTTTTGGCTTTGCTTGATTTGACTTTTGTCTGCTGTTTGCTAGTGCTCTAAAAATCAAATAAATCCTCCAACTCTTATACTTCATCCCCTTGATCCAAAACCTTTTCCCAATGATCATGCCATGTGTATAGACCAGTATAGAATTTTTCTATAAAAATATTTTTGGCCAAATAGTATTTTGTAAAATTAGTTTTCCAAAAACCCTTGAATTGAGGTTTGCACTGCAAGTGCCTTATTTAGGGTGTGAAAAATCTTTCAAAAAGTATATTTGAATCCTATTAGGTATAGGACTCCCAGAAACCACAAAATTATAATTTTAAACGTTATTTTTATATTTTATTTAAAAGCTTTTTCTTAAGGCCAAAAATGGTCTTTAATAGGGAAAAATTATTTAATTATTTCAAAAATATTTGCCAAAATTCAGGGAGACTCATAGGACATATATTGTCCATATATAAGAGTTTCAACACATGGTCATGTTCAAAATATTGGACAAATCCTTCCAAAACCCTTTCTGGATATTTCAAGCTTTTGAAATATTTATAAAGGAAATATTCTCCAAAACTTCCAGGGAAATTCTATCATGTCATATATGACATATTTGATGATCTTGCAAAGCCTCATGCCTTGAAGATCAAGGAAACATCCTCTAATCCCCTCAAAACCATTCTGTCCATATTTGAAGTTTGAGCAACTCTACATTGCCAAACTTGTCCAAATGCTCTCAAACTTGGTGCACATGCTAAAATAATGTAATTATGCATCTATGCCAAATGGCACAAGTTTTGGAGAGGCATAACTTGGTCTAAGTACCCCAAAACCACTTCTGTTCAAATTCAAATTTTAACAACTTTACATTGTCAACTTTTTACGTGGAGCCTCGAACTTTTTGAGCATGATCAATACCCCAAATGATGATGCTACACCAAGTGGTGCATCAAGGGGAGATGATTTGCTTAACTCAAACATGGTGAAACCATTTCTGTTGATTTCTAGGGTTCACCAAAGTTACATTGGCCACTTTGCCCAAATGATCTCAAATTTGGTGTAGGGGTCTAATTATATGTGACAATTGATCCTGTTAAGTCCCATGTCAAGTGGAGGTCATTTGCCTCCCCAAAACCTGATCAAACACCTTCTGTCCAATTGCCAAAACCAGTGTTTGAACCTCTTTTTCTTTGTCCCTTTGCCTCAAATTTCTACCACAGCTTCTCCTGATCATCTTCTACCCCCCAGTAACTCTCTATGGCCTCAGCTCAATTATTGGAGGGGGGGGTAAAACCCCAAATTCACTATTATGGCAGCAGCTTTCACCCTCTTCTTCACCTCCCTCCTCATTCCAGTGGCTCCCTAGAGCATCCAAGGCCACAGGCCAATTCTTTACTACTCCCTCTACCCTCTGGACACCGTTGGACACGCCCTGGACGACAGGCCATGCCAATGGCAGCCAAATGCATGCTCTGGAGCGCGCTACAGTGCTCTGCTCTGGAGCACTGTAGCCGCCCCCAGTCACCGGCCCCGACCACCTAGGGCCTCCCCCCTCGTGTCCCCCGAGGCCGCCTCGGCGTCCGGGACACGCTAGATGGTCGGCCCCCTCCTCCTTCTCTCTCCGGCGACCTGTGTCACGCATGCCCGAGCGCCGCCCGCGTCCACCAGTTGCCGCCCGTGTCCCTGGCATCCCTCGTGCTCGTTCCTCTCTCCCTCTCTCTTTCCCTGGTCGTAGACCACGCCCA
>LR738714.1:198555257-198612679 GCA_902687465.1 Secale cereale
CACGGCCCGCTGTGCACCACGCCCTCTCCTACTTAAGGCCGCCCGGGTCCTCCCCTTCGTCTCATTTTGCTTCTCCTAGCCCCCGTGCACTCCCAGGACGTCCCACTCTTCCTCCCGTGCCCTCCAGCCATCACTACGGCCGGAGCAGAGCCGCCGGCCGCCGCCAAAATTCGGGCGCCCCAGGCCCTTTCCCCTCCACCTAGCCGCTCCAGCACCACCTCAGCACCTCCCCAGACTCACCCCAAGCTCCAGCTCCTCCTTCCCCCGCCTCTTCCTCGATGTGCCAAGACCGCCGACGGTCGCCTCCACGGCCATCCAAGCCGTCGCCGCTTCAGCCCTCCCCGGCATGCGTGCAATACATGGATGGGTGCGGCGTGCCCTCCTAAGCACGCCGGTGGGCGGAGCGTCGCCGGAGACGGTCTGTGGCCCCGGCAATCACCAGCGGGAGCAGCTCACCCCACGGCGAGAACGCGCGGCGGGAGGTTGAAGACGGCCTGCCGCCGGGCCCCGCGCGTCAGCGACCTGGAAGCTGGGCCCCTCCATTTAAGTGGAGGCGGGTCTGGCCTCGACCGTCTCCCCCGCGCGGAAGCGCCTTTCCTGGCGGGCGCCTTCGACGTGGCCAGGTCCCTACGCGCTGCTGAGCAGATGGGCCGGCCCGGTGCACAGAAGCACTAAGCTTCGCCCTGTGCGTAGTGAAGGGTATACCCCCCTTTTCCTTTTCCTTTTCCTTATCCAGTCAACTTCAAAAATCTTCCAAATATTCAAATGAACTCCAAATTGCATGATTCAAATTTCCTATGGCTCCATAAATCATGCTCTATCACATGGTGCAACATGCACATTATTCCAGAAACATTTCTTTCACAAATATTTATCAAATGCCTTTATTTCATATTTGTGATGAACTTTAGAAAATCACAGAGAGCTCAATCTTGATCCAAATGCAGTGGTTCAAATTCCTGGATGATTTTCATGTCCAAACTTAGTTTTGGAACATTTTTAATAATACTTTTTGTACCCCACCAAATAATGAGCCATTTCTTCATATTTATCAGCTTTGCAAAATCCTAGGAAATTATTTGAATTCCAAATCCATTGAAACCAACTCCTAGATGCTTCTAAAATCATGACTTGATGATGGGTACCTTTGCTCATCATTCAAGGAAATATTTCTGTATACTTCTTCCAAATCCATAAACCATTTGGTTCCATCACATTGAAATGTTCCAAACTACCTATTGATCCAACACCTATGAAACCACCTTGGTTATTTTTCATATGACTAGAGGTATCCCAGAAAAGTCCAACTCCTATTTTTAGAGCACTTTTATTTTTGCTTTGCTTGTGTTGCTTATTATGATTGTTTCCATCGTTAGTTTACGTGATAACCGGAGTATTCGGAGATGGACCAGAAGATTTGAAGACTCAAAAGAATAAGGCAAGCAGCCCTTTGACCATGTTCGAGAAACCTTTTTTTATGCATGTCTCATAACACCTTATTATTCAATGCATCGGAATCATGTAGAAGAGGTGACCACCTTGGTTGGTACCTTTGTTACTTTACTGTTGAAACTTGCATCAAACATGACCCTACCTTCCTATGAGGGTTATGTGGGTGGGAGTAGATAGATGTATGCTATAGTAGTTGGCTACGCAAAATGGGTCGGGGTTATGCATTGAGTGAAACAAGTGTGGTCTGACACACTTGCGAATGACCCAGTGGGTGCCACTAATGCCCCTGGGAGTTGATGAGGAGCTAGGGCACTACTTGGTGAAGAAGTAGTGTGCCAAGGCTTGATGAGAGTGTTGTTTACAGAGATGGATTAGATTTATGTGTGACTACCGTCCCAACCAAACATGCGCAACCACTCTACCCTTATATGGGAAAGGGCATTATTGATTACCTAGGTCGATACTAGCATGGTGCCCGGATTACTAGTGACGGGGGTGACACGAGGTCACTCTCGGGACGGGGTCGTGCTTGGATAGGCGGCCATGACTGTTTTCACAGGGCACCGAACACACCGTTGGTACCCCGTGTCAGTGGTATGTGATGAATATGGAGCGAGTCTCCACAATTATTAAGATGTGAAATGTGGGCACGGGGGTTACTACCAATTGAGTGGACTCTATGTTAGTGTCGTCTAGGGAAAGATAGTGATCGGGTGCTTACCCCGGGTACTTGAGGTATCGCAGGTCGTGGATGACACGGAAGTTCCCCGGATCTTGTGGGTAAAGTGTGCAACCTCTGCAGAGTGTCAAACTATTCGAATAGCCGTGTCCGCGGTCAAGGACAGTTGGGTGGTGCTACTTAGACTATGTCCATAAGTTTCTGGGAAACAACACGATTCAGAGATATTGTTGATGTGATTGTGAGAGAGTCACAATGAGCTTGAGCATGAGTTGATTACAACTCTTTCTCGATAATGATGTCTGTGACCTCCTGATACTTGTTACAGACACATGCATATCCATGTTATATATTGATCATACTTGCATATGAAAAACTAGCTTTCCGCAAAACTGCCAACCTAGCAGTAGAGCCTTGCATAATTATTCTGTTATCACACTTGGGTTGCTTGCGAGTACATTCAAAGTACTCATTGGCTTGCCACTGGTTATTTTATTGGCCAGGTATGAGAGAACAGGTTATGATGAAGATTTCTTGGTGACGAGCATGCGAGCTAGGACGCTTCCTAGTCAGAATGCCTGTAGGGTTAAGGCAGATGGCATGGGTCCATGTTGTCATTGAAGATTTCCGCTGCGACGATATACTCAAGACTGACCTTAACGGTCCTATTTGTGTTACACGGTATGTATGGATGTAAGACTCTTGTTATTCAGCTTCTGTGTGTACAGTGAGCATTGATCTCTGAGATCACTGTACACGTGCATTCGGAGATCATGACTTATGAGTCGGGGTCCCCACAGAGCTGGTATCAGAGCCATCCTGACTGTAGGAAGCCTTAGTTAGCATGGTCGTTAGTTAGGGTAAAACTATTTTCAAAACTACTACTAGTTTTCAAAACTATCTATATTTCTCTTCGCTTCTCAGTTTTTCGAAAACTAGGCTATACTTGATCTCTTCCCCTTCAAAACCTTGGTCGCTAAAACCCTTATGCCCCTGACCACTAGATTTTCTGTAATCCTCGTGGAGTGCACCTTGCCGAACGCTCACCCACCACTTTTGCACGCAAGATTGGAGACACCACGACAAGACGATACCAACGGAAGTTACATCCTCGATGGATAAGGACATGAAGACCCAGAAGATGGTGCAACCCTAGCCTACGATGACCATGGCATGAGTTGTGCAAAATCATGATATACATCGCCAATAGAGTAATCATGTCACTACCGTTGTTGTATCGGCAACCACCGGTGGATGAGAACCTCGCCATTTGGTCCGCCTCACTATAGTGAGCAGGAAAACGGTTCTCTTCGTCCCCCGCTCTTGGTGTCGATGTTTTCATCAACGAAACCGACATGTTGGACCTCTATTATGCCTTGTTATTGTCATTGCATATGGATTGCCTACCTGGTACCCTCGACGCCTCGGAAGGCACAAGGGATCGTCATGATTAAAGAGACAAGAGAAGGCCAAGTCGACGCCAGCTACAAGGAGGCACCTTCACCACACCACCTCATCAGGCGAGAAGTTGTTCAAGATTCTTCAGGCTCAACCCGGATCGTTCATCAAACAACTACAAGGGATGTAGCAACACCATAGGAAGCTCAGAAGACTGCACGAGGCACAAGTCACGGCACTGAGCCCGAGAACCCCTAGGGTAGGATGAGTCGTGTACCCCCTATGCGCAGTCGAGTCCATATGATGGTTCGACTAGAACCATGATTGTGTGTTGTTTGCTTTTATTCGTTTGTGTTTGGATATAAGTCGCACTTTTGCCCCAGGCAACAAGTGCATGGCTATATCACCTTCCTTGCCTTGTTTCTTTTGTTTCGGCCTTTTTGCACATGTTTGTTGCACCTGCACTATAGAACCCCCTTTAGGCATTTCCCTCCTCTACGCTGCTTCTTCCCTCTATTCTCTCTCTCCCCAATTGAAGACCCGCAAGACAAGACGCACCAAGGATTCTACCTCGGCAACCAACTGGCACTGAAGACTTCTGCTACAACCTCCGCGATCAATTGCAACCCCGTAGAGTTATGTTTAACCCTCCAGAACAGTAACCCATTCCGAGACCCTTTGAGACTTCACGAGACACTCCAGCATGAATCCTTAACCATGTGCGTAACCCATGGTAAAGCGAGAGAACCTGTTAAGCCTTTATAACCTTGCACAACACTGGGTTCGTAAATGAACTAGTGGACACAGTGAACGAGCACATTTTCATCCTAATATAGCACGAGGTATGACGATGCCATAGATAGACCAGTTCGAGGATATTGGACGGATGATTTGGTGGCTTTATATCGGTGACTTCGAGGAACTATTTGAGACCTTGATGGATTTTGAGGTTTTCATGTTGGTGGGATCATGACTTTGGGGAAGCATGTAGGAGTGCCCGTTGGACATGAGATTTGGATTTATGTAGGTGATTCTGGTTGGTATAGATGCTGGATATGTCTGCATGGTTCGGAGTAAATTGGATTTAGGCCTATGATCCTGATTATGATATCATGCTTCTCGGTGGACAATAACCTAGGAGATTGGATTATTTGTCGGAGTTGATTTAGGGATCTATATAATCGTGACCTTGGAGTTTACTTGACCTGGATGATGAGAATTTGGTGGACATACTGTCGTAATGCGTAGTCCTTCCAAGTGTTTGGATATCATAGGGACTTGAGATCTTGTGGAACACCGTAGACATCGGATTTGTAGAATTGTTGGATTATGTGGTGATTGATGGAATTACCGGGCTATCGGAGTTGATCTATAGGAAGGAAACAAAATCTTGGAGTGGCATATGACGTGTTTCCTTAGAATAGAGATGCATTATCTTGAGCCTTGCAAGAATAGGTTGAGTGCTTGGATTGTGGAGTTTAGCTTAAGCTTAGTAGCATGTATGACCTACCCATGAATTTTAGGGGTAGACGTACGTATGGATTTGGGGATCGTAGACAAGTGCAATTTTGTTAGACCGTCTCTTGTGAATCATGAGGATATGTATGGCATGAGTGGTGCTTGAAGTTGGTCTATGCGAGAGGCTGCCTTTTGTTCGGAGTGCTAAATAGAGCTTATGGCATCTCAGAAACCATGCTTAAGGATAATATGATATAAGATCACTCACTCACTAGAATCCTTGAAACCCGTAAGCCCCACCAAGCCACAACCTGGTCAGATTCTGACCCTCGGGTCTTCGCTCTAAGTCAGGAAGGCCTCTGCAAATACTCAACCGAGACCACCACCAATACCCCAGCTTACCTTGCGTACCCCATAGACCACATAGTGTAATTGGACAAGTTGGGTAACATCATTATTTGATGTCCTACTTGTCTACCCGAAGACAAAGAAGCGACGGACAGCTGGATAGAAGACATTTGAAGACCGCCCTGTCAACAAGGAAGATCTACGCCGACCACCGTCATCAAGAAGTAAACTTCCGCGTCGAAGACCGGACGTATCTGCAAACCACTCCTCTCGAAGGAACGCTCACACCAAGATGTATCAAGACTTGAAGGCACGATTCTGGTGGCACGGGATGAAAAGAGAGATTGCAACCTATGTTGCAGAGTGTGATGGGTGCCAAAGGGTCAAGGCTGAACATCAGCAACCCGCTGGATTGCTTCAACCACTCAAGGTTCCTGAGTGGAAGTGGAATAAAGTCGGAATGGACTTCGTCACTGGATTACCAAGGTCGGATAGAGGACATGACTCTATTCTAATCATAGTCGATCATTTGACCAAGGTGGTCCATTCCATTCCTGTCAAGACCACTTATAATGGCAACCGGCTGGCAGCTCTCTACATCGACCGAATCGTAAGTCTTCACGGCGTTCCCAAGGAGATTGTGTCAGATCAAGGAACCCAGTTCACCTCAAGGTTCTGGAAGAAGTTCCAAGAAGCCTTGGGAACCAAGTTATCTTTCAGCACGGCTTTCCACCCACAGACCGGAGGTCAGACTGAACGAGTCAATCAGATTCTTGAAGTCATGACTCCGAGCCTGTGTCTTGGCATATGGAGCCAAGTGGGAGGATTGTCTCCCTTTTGCCGAGTTCTCCTGTAACAGCAGTTACCAGTCGAGCCTTCAGATGGCACCATTTGAGGTGTTGTACGGACGCTGATGTCGCACACCCCTCAACTGGTCAGAGACTGAAGAAGGGCTAGTCTTTGGACCGGATATTCTCCGCGCAGCGGAAGAGCAAGTCCAACTAGTGAGAGAACGTTTGAAGGCAGCCAAGTCAAGGCAAAAGAACTATGCTGACACTCACCGTCGGAACATGAGATTCCATGTCGGGGACCGTGTGTACCTGCGGGTAACTCCTCTGAAGGGAACCAAGCGTTTCCACGTCAAGGGGAAGCTCGCACCAAGGTTCATTGGACCCTTTGAGATCACTGCACGACGAGGAGAAGTGGCTTACCAGTTGGAACTATCACCCAAGCTAACCGGTGTGCACAATGTATTCCATGTGTCACAACTCCGGAAATGTCTCCAAGTTCCGGACAAGCCTAATCTCCACAGGATGTTGATCACTAAGCCATTGATCTGCAGCCTGATTTGGCCTACCGCGAGAAGCCCATCCGTATTCTGGACAAAGCAGAATGCCGGACGCGAAGCCATACCATCAAGAACTTCAGGATCCCAAGGAGCACCGCTCGGAAGCAGAACCAACAAGAAGAAGTGAAGGCTACCCCGTATCCAAGACTCCGCATTCTTTCCACGCCTAGTCTGGGAATCTCGGGGACGAGATTCTTGTAAGGGGAGTAGGTCTGTCACACCCTGATTTTCATGTCACTTTGCTTAAGCTAATTGTCATGTTAACAATGTGGATTTGCAAAAACTTTTGAGTGTTTTTGGCTTTGCTTGATTTGACTTTTGTCTGCTGTTTGCTAGTGCTCTAAAAATCAAATAAATCCTCCAACTCTTATACTTCATCCCCTTGATCCAAAACCTTTTCCCAATGATCATGCCATGTGTATAGACCAGTATAGAATTTTCTTATAAAAATATTTTTGGCCAAATAGTATTTTCTAAAATTAGTTTTCCAAAAACTCCTGAATTGAGGTTTGCAATGCAAGTGCCTTATTTAGGGTGTGAAAAATATTTCAAAAAGTATATTTGAATCCTATTAGGTATAGGACTCCCAGAAACCACAAAATTATAATTTTAAAAGTTATTTTTATATTTTATTTAAAAGCTTTTTCTTAAGGCCAGAAATGGTCTTTAATAGGGAAAAATTATTTAATTATTTCAAAAATATTTGCCAAAATTCAGGGAGACTCATAGGACATATATTGTCCATATATAAGAGTTTCAGCACATGGTCATGTTCAAAATATTGGACAAATCCTTCCAAAACCCTTTCTGGATATTTCAAGCTTTTGAAATATTTACAAAGGAAATATTCTCCAAAAATTCCAGGGAAATTCTATCATGTCATATATGACATATTTGATAATCTTGCTAAGCCTCATGCCTTGAAGATCAAGGAAACATCCTCTAATCCCCTCAAAACCATTCTGCCCATATTTGAAGTTTGAGCAACTCTACATTGCCAAACTTGTCCAAATGCTCTCAAACTTGGTGCACATGCTAAAATAATGTAATTATGCATCTATGCCAAATGGCACAAGTTTTGGAGAGGCATAACTTGGTCTAAGTACCCCAAAACCACTTCTGTTCAAATTCAAATTTGAACAACTTTACATAGTCAACTTTTTACCTGGAGCCTCAAACTTTGTGAGCATGATCAATACCCCAAATGATGATGCTACACCAAGTGGTGCATCAAGGGGAGATGATTTTCTTAACTCAAACATGGTGAAACCATTTCTGTTGATTTCTAGGGTTCACCAAAGTTACATTTGCCACTTTGCCCAAATGAGCTCAAATTTGGTGTAGGGGTCTAATTATATGTGACAATTGATCCTGTTAAGTCCCATGTCAAGTGGAGGTCATTTTCCTCCCCAAAACCTGATCAAACACCTTCTGTCCAATTGCCAAAACCAGTGTTTGAACCTCTTTTTCTTTGTCCCTTTGCCTCAAATTTCTACCACAGCTTCTCCTGATCATCTTCTACCCCCCAGTAACTCTCTATGGCCTCAGCTCAATTATTGGAGGGGGGTAAAACCCCAAATTCACTATTATGGCAGCAGCTTACACCCTCTTCTTCACCTCCCTCCTCATTCCAGTGGCTCCCTAGAGCATCCAAGGCCACAGGCCAATTCTTTACTACTCCCTCTACCCTCTGGACACCATTGGACACGCCCTGGACGACAGGCCATGCCAATGGTAGCCAAAAGCACGCTCTAGAGCGCGCTACAGTGCTCTTGAGCACTGTAGCCGCCCCCAATCACCGGCCCCGACCACCTAGGGCCTCCCCCCTCGTGTCCCCCGAGGCCGCCTCGGCGTTCGGGACACGCTAGATGGTCGGCCCCCTCCTCCTTCTCTCTCCGGCGACCTGTGTCACGCGTGCCCGAGCGCCGCCCGCGTCCACCAGTCGCCGCCCGTGTCCCTAGCATCCCTCGTGCTCGTTCCTCTCTCCCTCCCTCTTTCCCTGGTCGTAGACCACGCCCAGCAGGACCCCCGACTCGAAGGCAAGCCCCCCCGTGGCCTACAGGGATGGCTACGGCCTCGCCGGCGCACGGCCCGCTGTGCACCACGCCCTCTCCTACTTAAGGCCGCCCGGGTCCTCCCCTTCGTCTCATTTTGCTTCTCCTAGCCCCCGTGCACTCCCCGGACGTCCCACTCTTCCTCCCGTGCCCTCCGGCCATCACTACGGCCGGAGCAGAGCCGCCGGCCGCCGCCAAAATTCGGGCGCCCCAGGCCCTTTCCCCTCCACCTAGCCGCTCCAGCACCACCTCAGCACCTCCCCAGACTCACCCCAAGCTCCAGCTCCTCCTTCCCCCGCCTCTTCCTCGTTGTGCCAAGACCGCCGACGGTCGCCTCCGCGGCCATCCAAGCCGTCGCCGCTTCAGCCCTCCCCGGCATGCGTGCAATACATGGATGGGTGCGGCGTGCCCTCCTGAGCACGCCGGTGAGCGGAGCGTCGCCGGAGATGCTCTGTGGCCCCGGCAATCACCGGCGGGAGCAGCTCACCCCACGGCGAGAACGCGCGGCGGGAGGTTGAAGACGGCCTGCCGCTGGGCCCCGCGCGTCAGCGACCTGGAAGCTGGGCCCCTCCGTTTAAGTGGAGGCGGGTCTGGCCTCGGCCGTCTCCCCCGCGCGGAAGCGCCTTTCCTGGCGGGCGCCTTCGATGTGGCCAGGTCCCTGCGCGCTGCTGAGCAGATGGGCCGGCCCGGTGCACAGAAGCACTAAGCTTCGCCCTGTGCGCAGTGAAGGGTATACCCCCCTTTTCCTTTTCCTTTTCTTTATCCAGTCAACTTCAAAAATCTTCCAAATATTCAAATGAACTCCAAATTGCATGATTCAAATTTCCTATGGCACCATAAATCATGCTCTATCACATGGTGCAACATGCACATTATTCCAGAAACATTTCTTTCACAAATATTTATCAAATGCCTTTATTTCATTTCTGTGATGAACTTTAGAAAATCACAGAGAGCTCAATCTTGATCCAAATGCAGTGGTTCAAATTCCTGGATGATTTTCATGTCCAAACTTAGTTTTGGAACATTTTTAATAATACTTTCTATACCCCACCAAATAATGAGCCATTTCTTCATATTTATCAGCTTTGCAAAATCCTAGGAAATTCATTTGAATTCCAAATCCATTGAAACCAACTCCTAGATGCTTCTAAAATCATGACTTGATGATGGGTACCTTTGCTCATCATTCAAGGAAATATTTCTGTATACTTCTTCCAAATCCATAAACCCTTTGGTTCCATCACATTGAAATGTTCCAAACTACCTATTGATCCAACACCTATGAAACCACCTTGGTTATTTTTCATATGACCAGAGGTATCGCAGAAAAGTCCAACTCCTATTTTTAGAGCACTTTTATTTTTGCTTTGATTGTGTTGCTTATTATGATTGTTTCCATCGTTAGTTGACGTAATAAACGGAGTATTCGGAAATGGACCAGAAGATTTGAAGACTCGGAAGAATAAGGCAAGCAGCCCTTTGACCATGTTCGAGAAACCTTTTTTTTATGCATGTCTCATAACACCTTATTATTCAATGCATCGGAATCATGTAGAAGAGGTGACTGGTACCTTTGTTACTTTACTGTTGAAACTTGCATCAAACATGACCCTACCTTCCTATGAGGGTTATGTGGGTGGGAGTAGATAGATGTATGCTATAGTAGTGGGCTACGCAAAATGGTTCGGGGTTATGCATTGAGTGAAACAAGTGTGGTCTGACACACTTGCAAATGACCCAGTGGGTGCCACTAATGCCCCTTGGAGTTGATGAGGAGCTAGGGCACTGCTTGGTGAAGAAGTTGTGTGCCGAGGCTTGATGAGAGTGTTGTTTACAGAGATGGATTAGATTTATGTGTGACTACCGTCCCAACCAAACATGCGCAACCACTCTACCCTTATATGGGAAAGGGCATTATTGATTACCTAGGTCGATACTAGCATGGTGCCCGCATTACTAGTGACGGGGGTGACACGAGGTCACTCTCGGGACGGGGTCGTGCTTGGATAGGCGGCCATGACTGTTTTCACAGGGCACCGAACACACCGTTGGTACCCCGTGTCAGTGGTATGTGATGAATATGGAGCGAGTCTCCACAATTATTAAGATGTGAAATGTGGGCACGGGGGTTACTACCAATCGAGTGGACTCTATGTTAGTGTTGTCTAGGGAAAGATAGTGATCGGGTGCTTACCGCGGGTACTTGAGGTATCGCGGGTCGTGGATGACACGGAAGTTCCTCGGATCTTGTGGGTAAAGTGTGCAACCTCTGCAGAGTGTCAAACTATTCGAATAGCCGTGTCCGCAGTCAAGGACAGTTGGGTGGTGCTACTTAGACTATGTCCATAAGTTTCTGGGAAACAACACGATTCAGAGACATTGTTGATGTGATTGTGAGAGAGTCACAATGAGCTTGAGCATGAGTTGATTACAACTCTTTCTCGATAATGATGTCTGTGACCTCCTGATACTTGTTACAGACACATGCATATCCATGTTATATATTGATCATACTTGCATATGAAAAATTAGCTTTCCGCAAAACTGCCAACCTAGCAGTAGAACCTTGCATAATTATTCTGTTATCACACTTGGGTTGCTTGCGAGTACATTCAAAGTACTCATTGGCTTGCCACTGGTTATTTTATTGGCCAGGCATGAGAGAACAGGTTATGATGAAGATTTCTTGGTGATGAGCATGCGAGCTAGGACGCTTCCCAGTCAGAATGCCTGAAGGGTTAAGGCAGATGGCATGGGTCCATGTTGTCGTTGAAGATTTCCGCTGCGACGATATACTCAAGACTTGACCTTAACGGTCCTATTTGTGTAACACGGTATGTATGGATGTAAGACTCTTGTTATTCAGCTTCTGTGTGTACAGTGAGCATTGATCTCTGGGATCACTGTACACGTGCATTCGGAGATCACGACTTATGAGTCGGGGTCCCCACACCTCCGAGATGGTGTGCGGATCGGATGGATTGTTGGGAGGTGTTGGTCAATGTGTGGTGCTCAAAAGAATGGCGGGCCACCCACAACGAGGCCAAGGACAAACATGCCCAAATGGAAGGTGTGCCACACCATCAAGGCAGCTCTAACTTATTTCAGTATGGGCGGAACTGGGTATGTGGTTTGCTTCATGATTCATGCAATTCATTCATCATGCTAGCTTTAGCCCTTTAATTACTAATTTACTTTGTTTCTCTCTTTCAGGTATGCTACAATAAGGTGGATAAGGTGCCAAAGGTGTAAAACCTGTATGCCATGGCCCACACTGGCCCTTACAAGAAAGTCAAGGCATTCTCTGCGTCTGAACTCGATGATCCACTGAACATCACCAACATCTCCGCCCACGACAAGCTCGTGCAATATAGAGATCAGGGGAAGGCGAGGAAAGGGGAGGACTTTAACCCGAGCAAGGGTCCCATTGATACAGAGCTGCTGATGATATCTGGTGGCGGGAGGTCCCATGGCTCCATAGCCATGGGAGATGGACTTATCCGTTGTCCTAGCACTCTCCCGGAGATCAAGGCGCGCCAGTCGAGCTCCGCTCCTGAGATAAGGCCTCGTGAACAGCCAGTCCAACTCGCCATCAAGGTTAGTTATACATACTCAGCTATCTTTCTCCATTACATTGTGTGCGCTTCCATCAATGATTACAAATGGTCATGTGAGTGGCGTTGCAGGTTGCTATACAGAGTGAGAGAGATAGAACGGAGAAACTTCTGGCGGAGGCGGCGGAGAGGCAGCGGGAGTTGGAGGAGAAGACGACAAAGATGTTGGAGGAGGAGAGGGCACGGAATGACATGCAGGCAAGGGCCATGTATGAGCTCCTTGTGGTAAGTTTCTTCTGCAGATTACTTGCTAGTCTTAACATTTGAGTCTCATTACTAACTAGTATGACTCTATTGTCAAAACCAAATGTGCAGTCTGTGTGCAAGAAGTCTGGTCAGACCGCTCCGCCGATGCCAGTGATTGCTCCTGGGAGCACGGTGAGTTTAATTTGAATGGACATTATTTGCTAGTCTTAACCTTTGAGTGTCATAATGCTAACGAGACATTGGAAATGATCTTTGGTGCAGCTTAACTCCAAAAACGCATCGCACGATCCTTCTCCAGCTACCGGCACGAGCCAGCCCGCTCCTACACCTCCCTGATCACGGTAAGTTTCTCTAGTGTTTTTCTTAACAAATGCATAAAGACCTAGACTTAGCTTTATTTCCTCCAATATGCTTACCATAATGACCTAGAGTTAGCTTCTTTTCCTCCAAAATGACTTAATAAGCTTACTGACCTCATAAATCATCCATTTTACCTAAGTTAGCTCTAAAACGATCTGTACTTAGCTTACTTATGTCAAAAATTGCATAATTAGCTTAGTTAGCTCATAAACAATCCATTTTACCTTAGCTCTAAAATGACCCATTTTACCTTAGTTAGCTTATAAATGATCCAGTTTATCCAAGTTAGCTCTAAAATGACCCATTTTACCTAGATTAGCTCCTAAATGATCCATTTTACCTACCTTAGCTTTAAAATGATCCATTTCACCTAGGTTAGCTCCAAAATGACCCATTTCACCTCGGTTAGCTCCAAAATGACCCATTTCACCTAGGTTAGCTCCAAAATGCCCATCTTACCTAGGTTAGCTTATAAAGTACCCATTTCACCTAGGTTAGCTCCAAAATGACCCATCTTACCTAGGTTAGCTTATAAATGATCCAGTTTATCCAAGTTAGCTCTAAAATGACCCAATTTACCTAGAGTAGCTCATAAACGATCCATTTCACCTAACTTAGCTAAAAACGATCCATTTCACCTAAATTAGCTCTTAAATGATCCATTTGACCTAAGTTAGCTCAAAAACTATCCATTTCACCTTAGTTAGCTAAAAAACGATCCATTTCACCTTAGTTAGCTGATAAACGACTCATTTCAACTAAGTTAGCTCATAAATGATCCATTTCACCTAAGTTAGCTCAAAAACGATCCATTTCACCATAGTTAGCTAAAAAACAATCCATTTCACCTTAGTTAGCTCATAAACGACCCATTTCAACTTTGTTAGCTCATATATGATCCATTTCACCTAAGTTAGCTCATAAATGATATATACTTCTTGTTCTAGTCTTCTTCTTGTTCTAGTCTTCTTCTTGTTCTAGTCTTCTTCTTGTTCTAGTCACCTATTTCTAACTTTCTTATTTGCCATTTTGCAGATTTCATTCACTTCATGGAAGCTAGCTTGCTATGATGGAGTGCTTGCTTTTTCTTTGATGACACTTTGCATTGTATCTAGCTTGCTATGATGGAACTTTCTATCTTGATGAAACTTTGCATTGTAATTATGTATATGGATGGAACAATGTATATGGATGGAACTTGCTTATGTATGAATGGATGAAACTTATGTTCTGGATATGTGATATGATTGCTGTTAAATAGCCCTGTGAAATATATCTATATATGTCATATATATTTGCCGTCGGCCACCGATAGCAAAGGGTTAATATGCAGGCTCTTTGCCGTCGGCCACCGATAGCAAAGGGTCCTTTGCCATCAGCAGCGGACGGCAAAGAGGCCACGTAGCAGGCAACTGTGCCTCCTGGGAGGCTGACCAATTTGGTCAGTTTGCCTACAGTGGCTGACGGCAAAGGCTTTGTCGTCAGCGGCAGACGGCAAAGGCCTGCTGTTAACCACCTAACAGAGTAACAACGCATTTATTGCCGTCTGCTTTCTTTGCCGTCCGCTGCTGATGGCAAAGGACCCTTTGCCGTCAGCCGTCCGAAGCAGACGGCATAATAGCTGTTTGTCGGACCTTACTTTGCCAGGGCCTTTTGCCGTCTGCGGCGGACGACAAAGACCTTTGCCGTCCGCCGTTCATTCCTTTGCCGTCCACCGTGGCATACGAAAAATTACCTGTTTCTTGCAGTGCTACTTGTGCATCCAAAATCCTATATCCCGGTTTTGCGACATGAGTCCACCAAACCTACCTATATGCGGTATTCCCTTGCCGTTCTAAGCAAATTTGTATGTGCCATCTCTAATTTTCAAAATAAATTTCCCTTTTGTGTGCCCGTACCACTCGCGAGGCGGCGAAGGGTGGCCAATATTTTCCATGCTATATGTGTTATTCTCATAATGAGTGTTTATTCACTCTTCTTTGCACAAGAGTAAAGCAAAGGTATTAGGGATGCCCAGTCCCAAAATGAAAAACAAATTTACTTTATGTTGTCAAATAATAAATTCCTTGGAAAGTGTGGGTATAGAAGGAAACCGTGGATTAGGCTAGCCATGGCTTGTGAAAGTTTGGTAGAAAAGGAATAAACTATATTTTATGTTTGGGAACTGCCTATGATATATCTAGCATGGAAAGTGTTGGGAACCTTAAGTCATTTTCGTTGGTGGGAAAAGTATGCCTCCCAAAATAATTTTATCTCTCAATTTTAGCTTCGAGCTCTGGCACCTCTACAAATCCCTACTTCCCTCTGCGAGGGGCCTTTCTTTCACTTATGCAATTTTTTATTGTTGAATTTGAGTGTCCAGATTCTCTTATAAAGCACCAACTAGGAAACACTATGATCCTACTTGAGCATTGGGTGTAACTAATATGTGAATGTGTTTCATGAATGGATCAATGGTTGAGCATGATGGGCTTGGGATAACTTATTTTAGCAATGATATTTTGAAATACATGGTTGCTTGTTGATATGTTTGAGTATTTAAATCTCATGTCAAAACTAGACTATTGCTTTGAACCATATAAAAGTCTAAATGTCCATGCAATAAAGAAAATAATATGATTTGACATGATAGGCATCATTCCACGTAAAAATTCTGTTTATTATCATTTACCTACTCGAGGACGAGCATGATTTAAGCTTGGGGATGCTGATACGTCTCCAACGTATCTATAATTTCTGATTGTTCCATATTGTTATATTATCATTCTTGGATGTTCTACAATCATTTTATATAATTTTTGGTACTAACCTATTGACATAGTGCTAACTGTCAGTTGCTGTTTTTTGCATGTTTTTTACGTTGCAGGAAATCAATATCAAAAGGAGTCCATACACCGCGAAACTTTTTGGAGATTTTTTATGGGCCAGAAGACACCCATTGGGCCAGAGCTGCACCGAGGGGGCCACACCCCACCAGGGCACGCCAGGCCCCCCTAGCGCGCCCAGGTGCGTTGTGCCGACCTCGGTGGCCTCCCACACCACCTCTTTGCTCTATAAATACTCAGATATTCTAGAAACCATAGGGGAGTCGACGAAATTATATTCCAGCCGCCGCAAAGTCGAGAACCACCAGATCCAATCTAGACACCATCATGGAGGGGTTCACCATATCCTTTGGTGCCTCTCCGATGATGCGTGAGTAGTTCCTTGTAGACCTATGGGTCCATAGTTAGTAGCTTGATACGTCCATTTTGCATCATGCTTATATGTTGATATTTATTGCATTATGGGCTGTTATTACATGTTTTGTCATGATACTTATGCCTTTTCTCTCTTATTTTATAAGGTTTACGTGAAGAGGGAGAAAGCCGGCACCTGGAATTCTGGGCTGGAAAAGGAGCAAACTCTGGAAACCTATTCCGCACAACTCCAAAAGCCCCGAAACTCCATTGAACTCTGTTTCATAAAATATAAAAAATATTTGGCGGAAGAAGATCACGAGGGGGGCCACCTGTTGTCTACGAGGGTGGGGCGCGCCCCCCCTCTAGGCGCGCCCCCTGTCTCATGGGCCCCCCGATGGCCCCCCGATGCCCATCTTCTCCTATATGAGGTGTTTTGACCTAGAAAAAAATCATAAGGAGGCTTTCGGGACCAGACGCCGCCGTCTCGAGGCAGAACCGAGGCGAAAACAAATCTAGGGTTCCGCAGAGCTGTTCTGCCAGGGATACTTCCCTCCGGGAGGGGGAAATCGTCACCACCTTCATCACCAACAACTCTCCCATCTTGGGGAGGGCTATCTTCATCAACATCTTCACCAGCACCATCTCCTCTCAAACCCTAGTTCATCTGTTGTATACGATCTTTGTACCCAAACCTCAGATTGGTACATGTTGGTTGCTAGTAGCGTTGATTACTCCTTGTAGTTGATGCTAGTTGGTTTATTTGGTGGAAGATCATATGTTCAGATCCATTATGCATATTAATACCCCTCTGATCATGAACCATATTATGTCTTGTGAGTAGTTATTTTTGTTCCTGAGGACATGGGAGAAGTCTTGCTATAAGTAGTCATGTGAATTTGGTATTTGTTCGCTATTTTGATGAGATGTATGTTGTCTCTCCTCTAGTGGTGTCATGTGAACGTCGACTACATGACACTTCACCATTATTTGGGCCTAGAGGAGGGCATTGGGAAGTAATAAGTAGATGATGGGTTGCTAGAGTGACAGAAGCTTAAACCCTAGTTTATGCGTTGCTTCGTAAGGGGCTGATTTGGATCCATATGTTTTATGCTATGGTTAGGTTTACCTTAATACTTCTTTTGTAGTTGCGGATGCTTGCATTAGAGGTTAATCATAAGTGGGAGGCTTGTCCAAGTAAGGACAGCACCCAAGCACCGGTCCACCCACATACCAAATTATCAAAGTATCGAACGTGAATCAGATGATCGTGATGAAAACTAGCTTGACGATTATTCCCATGTGTCCTCGGGAGCGATTTCCTTTATATAAGAGTTTGTCCAGGCTTGTCCTTTGCTACAAAAAGGATTGGTCCACCTTGCTGCACCTTATTTAGTTTTACCTTTTGTCACTTTCTACCAATTACCTTATCACAAAACTATTTGTTACCTATAAATTCAGTGCTTGCAGAAAATACCTTACTGAAAACTACCTATCATTTCCTTCTGCTCCTCGTTGGGTTCAACACTCTTACTTATCGAAAGGACTACGATAGATACCCTACACTTGTGGGTCATCAAGACTCTTTTCTGGCACCGTTGCCGGGGAGTGAAGCGCCTTTGGTAAGCGGAATTTGGTAATGAAAAATTTATATAGTGTGCTGAAATTTATTGTCACTTGTTACTATGGCTCATAATCCTTTGAGGGGCTTGTTCGGGGTATCTTCACCCTGACCAGAAGAGCAAAGAGTTGCTCCTCAACCTACTGCACCCACTGAAAATGTTTACTTTGAAATTCCTTCAGGAATGATAGAGAAACTACTTGAAAATCCTTTTACAGGAGACGGAACACTGCATCCCGATTTACACCTAATCTATGTGGATGAAGTTTGTGGGTTATTTAAGCTTGCAGGTATGCCCGAGGAAGTTATCAAGAAGAAATTCTTCCCTTTATCTTTGAAGGGAGATGCATTGACATGGTTTAGGCTATGTGATAATATTGGATCATGGAACTATAATCGTCTAAAGTTGGAATTTCATCAGAAGTTCTACCCTATGCACCAGGTTCATCGTGATCGTAATTATATCTATAATTTTGGCCTCGCGAAGGAGAAAGCATCGCTCAAGCTTGGGGGAGGCTTAAGTCAATGTTGTATTCATGCCCCAATCATAAGCTCTCAAAAGAAATGATCATTCAAAAAATTGATGCTCGACTTTCTCTCAATAATTGCTCCATGCTCGATACATCTTGTTCTGGTTCTTTTATGATGAAGACTGTTGAATTCAAATGGGATTTATTGGAAAGAATTAGACGCAACTCTGAGGATTGGGATCTTGACGAAGGTAAGGACTCGGGTATGACCCCTAAGTTTGATTGTGTTAAAGCTTTTATGGATACCGATGTTTTCCGTGAGTTTAGCACTAAGTATGGACTTGACTCTAAGATAGTAGCTTCTTTCTGTGAATCATTTGCTACTCATGTTGATCTTCCCAAGGAGAAGTGTTTTAAATACCATCCTCCCATTGAAGTAAAAGTAGTTGAACCTGTTAAAGTTGAAGAAAAGAATATCACTTATAATGTTGATCCTATTGTTCCTACTACTTATATTGAGAAACCACCTTTCCCTGTTAGGATAAAGGATCATGCTAAAGCTTCAACTGTAGTTCGTAAGAGTAATACTAGAACACCTACACCCTCTGAGAAAATTAAAGTTGAACCTAGTGTTGCTATGGTTAAAGATCTCTTGGTAGAAGATTTAGATGGACATGTTATTTACCTCCAAGAAGAGTCTGCTAGAATAGCCAAACCCAATGCTAGGAATAAACATAGACTTATTGTAGGCTTGCCTATTATCTCTGTTAAGATAGGAGATCATTGATATCATGGTTTATGTGACGTGGGTGCTAGTGCGAGTATTATCCCTCTTACCTTATATTGAGAAATTATGCAAGATATTGCACATGTTGACTTAGAAGGGATTGATGTTACTATTAAGCTTGCTAATAGAGACACTATTTCACCAGTTGGGATTGTTGGAGATGTAGAAGTCTTGTGTGGGAAGGTTAAATATCCTGCTGATTTTCTTATTCTTAGTTCCCCACAAGATGATTTTTGTCCCACTATATTTGGTAGACCCTTCTTGAATACTGTTAATGCTAAGATCGACTGCGTAAAAGATATTGTTACTGTTGGGTTAGGGGATTTGTCTCATGATTTTAACTTTGCTAAATTCCGTAGACAACCCCTTGATAAAGAACTACCTAGTAAGGATGAAATTATTGGTCTTGCTTCTATTGTTGTTCCTCCTAATGATCCTTTAGAACAATACGTGCTACACCATGAAAATGATATGCATATGAATGAGAGAAGGGAAATAGATGAAATATTCTTTAATCAGGGACCCGTATTGAAAACAACTTGCCTGTTGAAATCATAGGGGATCCTCCTCCACCCAAGGGTGATCCTGTGTTTGAACTTAAACCTTTACCTGATAATCTTAAGTATGTTTATCTTGATGGAAAGAAGATATATCCTGTTGTTATTAGTGCTAACCTTTTAGAGCAGGAAAAAGAAAAATTATTGTAAACTCTGAAGAAGCACCGTGCTGCTATTGGATATACTCTAGATGATCTTAAGGGCATTAGTCCCACTTTATGCCAACACAAGATAAAATTGGAAGAAAATGCTAAACCAATTATTGATCGGTTAAATCCTAAGATGAAAGAAGTGGTAAGGAAGGAAATACTAAAGCTTCTAGAGGCAGGTATTATCTATCCAGTTGCTGATAGCCAGTGGGTAAGTCCTATCCATTGTGTCCCTAAGAAGGGAGGTATGACTGTCGTTCCTAATGGTAAAGATGAATTGACCCCGCAAAGAATAGTTACAGGTTATAGGATGGTAATTGCTTTCCGTAAGTTAAATAAAGCTACTAATAAAGATCATTACCCCTTGCCATTTATTGATCAAATGCTAGAAAGGTTATCCAAACATACGCATTTTTGCTTTCTAAATGGTTATTCTGGTTTCTCTCAAATACCTATGTCAAAAGGGGATCAAGAAAAGACCACTTTTACTTGCCCTTTCGGTACCTTTGCTTATAGACGTATGCCTTTTGGTTTATGTAATGCACCTGCTACCTTTCAAAGATGTATGATGGCTATATTCTCTAATTTTTGGGAAAAGATTGTTGAGGTGTTGATGGATGATTTCTCTGTTTACGGAACTTCTTTTGATGATTGCTTAAGCAACCTTGATCGAGTTTTGCAGAGATGTGAAGACACTAATCTTGTCTTGAATTGGGAGAAGTGCCACTTTATGGTTAATGAAGGCATTGTCTTGGGACATAAAATTTATGAAAGAGGTATTGAAGTTGACAAGGCCAAAGTTGATGCTATTGAAAAGATGCCATGCCCTAAGGACATCAAAGGTATATGAAGTTTCCTTGGTCATGCTGGGTTTTATAGGAGGTTCATAAAGGACTTCTCCAAAATCTCCAGGCCTCTGACTAATATCTTACAAAAAGATATTCCTTTTGTCTTTGATGATGATTGTCTAGAGGCATTTGAAATACTTAAGAAAGCATTGATCTATGCACCTGTTGTCCAGCCTCCTGACTGGAATTTACCCTTTGAGATTATGTGTGATGCTAGTGATTATGCTATAGGTGCTGTTCTAGGGCAAAGAGTTGATAAGAAATTAAATGTTATCCAGTATGCTAGTAAAACTCTAGATAGTGCCCAGAAAAATTATGCTACTACTGAGAAAGAATTTTTAGCAGTTGTATTTGCTTGTGATAAGTTTAGACCCTATATTGTTGATTCTAAAGTAACTATTCACACTGATCAAGCTGCTATCAAATACCTTATGGAAATAAAAGATGCTAAACCTAGACTTATTAGATGGGTTCTCTTGCTGTAAGAATTTGACTTGCATATTATTGATAGAAAGGGAGCTGAGAACCCCGTTGCAGACAACTTGTCTAGGTTAGAGAATATACTTGATGACCCACAACCTATTGATGATAGCTTTCCTGATGAACAATTAGCTGTCATAAATACTTCTTGTACTGCTCCATGGTATGCTGACTATGCTAATTATATTGTTGCTAAGTTTATACCTCCTAGCTTCACATACCGGCAAAAGAAAAAGTTCTTGTATGGTTTGAGACATTACTTCTGGGATGACCCACATCTTTATAAAGAAGGAGTAGATGGTATTATTAGACGTTGTGTACCTGAGCATGAATAGGAATGGATCCTACGCAAGTGCCACTCCGAAGCTTTTGGAGGACACCATGCGGGAGATAGAACTGCACATAAGGTATTGAAATCCGGTTTTTATTGGCCTACTCTCTTCAACGATGCCCGTAAGTTTGTCTTATCTTGTGATGAATGTCATAGAATTGGTAATATCAGTAAATGTCAAGAAATGCCTATGAATTATTCACTTGTTATTAAACCATTTGATGTTTGGGGCTTTGATTATATGGCACCGTTTCCTGCCTCTAATGGGTACACACATATTTTAGTTGATGTTGATTACGTTACTAAGTGGGTAGAAGCTATTCCAACTAGTAGTGCTAATCATAAAACCTCTATTAAGATGCTTAAAGAAGTTATTTTCCCGAGGTTTGGAGTCCCTAGATACCTAATGACTGATGGTGGTTCACACTTTATTCATGGTGCTTTCCGTAAGATGCTTGCAAAATATGATGTGAATCATATGATTGCATCCCCTTATCACCCACAGACTAGTCGTCAAGTAGAACAAAGTAATAGAGAGTTGAAATTAATTTTGCAAAAGACAGTTAATAGGTCTAGGAAGAATTGGTCCAAGAAACTTGATGATGCATTATGGGCCTATAGAACTGCATACAAAAATCCTATGGGTATGTCTCCATATAAGATGGTATATGGAAAATCTTGTCACTTACCTCTTGAGCTAGAACATAAGGCATATTGGGTTATCAAAGAGCTCAATTATGATTTCAAAATTGCCGGTGAAAAGAGGTTATTTGACATTAGCTCTCTTGATGAATGGAGAACCCAGGCCTATGAAAATGCCAAGTTGTTTAAAGAAAAAGTTAAAACATGGCATGACAAAAGGATACAAAAGCGTCAGTTTAACGTATATGATTATGTCTTGTTATACAACTCCCGTTTAAGATTTTTTGTAGGAAAGCTTCTCTCTAAGTGGGAAGGACCTTACATTATCGAGGAGGTCTATCATTCAAGTGCCATAAAAATTAACAACTTCGAAGGCACAAATCCGAAGGTGGTGAACAGTCAAAGAATCAAACATTATATCTCAGGTAACCCTATAAATGTTTAAACCAATGTTATTGAAACCGTAACCGCGGAGGAATACTTAAGGGACACTTTCCAGAATGATTCAGCCTCCGAAAAGGAAGAGGTATGTGGTACGGTAAGTAAACCGACTCCAAACCAGCTCTAAAGGCAATTTTTCTCCGTTTTGGAATATTTAGAAAAATAGAAAAATAAGTAGCAGTCCGGAAGAGACACGAGCCGTCCACGAGGGTGGAGGGCGTGCCCCCTTCCCTGGGCGCGCCCCCTGCCTCGTGGGCAGCTCGTGTGCCTCCCGGACTCAAATTTCTTGTATGTTACTCCTTTTGGTCGGTAAAAATTCATTATATATAGCCCTGAAGGTTTTGACCTCTGTATCACGCAAAAATCCTCTGTTTTCATTTCGAGCTGTTTCTGTCGCAGATAAAAGCAACATGTCGTCCCAGGATTCAGAGGGAGAAAGCTATGTGGCTGATTCCCTTGCTGACCCTAAGGTCTATGGGAACTGGGAGCATTATGGTTGGACCACGGAGGAAGAAGAAGACCATGATCCCAGGGGGAAGGATTGGACTAGCTCAGATGAAGAAGAAGTCCCACTACCTCAACCTAGAGACATGCATGTGGAGTTCAAAAAGTCAAGCCTCCCTGACAGAGTAAAGAAACCTAAAATCGAATTTATCCATTTTAACCTCTTGTAGGAAAACAAGCAGGCACTATGCAAGAAGATATTAAATCTTGAGCAAGAGATCAATGATCTAAAGGAGCAAAATTATGTCCTTAAGCGCAAGCTGAGGAAGAAGCTATCATCACCACCCCCGAAGAAGGATACATAATCATATGGGTATGGGCACTCCCCTTGGCAACTTCCAAGCTTGGGGGAGTGACCCCGGTATCGTATCACCATCACTCCTATCTTTACCGTTTTTCTTAGTTCGATCCTTTTGGTAGTATCTTGATCTAGTAGAATAAAGTTAGCATGATCTAGTTGTGAGCTTTTGCCTTATGATCTTTACCCTTTGTAATCGAGTCCGCGAGCTATATAATAAAGATTAGTGTTGAGTCAAGGGCTTGATTTCCTCACCTTGGTCATAATAAAATGAAAGAAAACATAAAGAGTATCCAAGAGATCATATTTATCTTAAGGGAACTAATGACTTCACATATAAAGAGTGGGATGAATAAAAGTTGTTGGGAGTTGACAAACATAGTTTTGGTCATCGTTGCAATTAATAGGAAGTAATAAAATAAGAGAGGCTTCCCATACAAATATACTATCTTGGACATATTTTATGATTGTGAGCACTCATTAAAGTATGACATGCTAAAGAGTTGATGTTGTAGAAGGAAGACAACATAATGGGTTTTGTTTTCTTATATCCGAAATAAAGTATATTGCCATGGATCATCCAACATGTTGAGCTTTCCTTTCCCCCTCATGCTAGCCAAAACTCCTCGCACTAAGTAGAGATACTACTTGTGCTTACATACATCCTTAAACCCAGTTTTGCCATGAGAGTCCACCATACCTACCTATCGATTGAGAAAGATCCTTCCAAGTAAGTTGTCATGTTGCAAACTCGCTAAAATATGTATGATTTATTAGTGTGGAGGAAATAAGCTTTATACGATCTTGTGATATGGAAGTAATAAAAGCGACGGACTGCATAATAAAGGTCCTTATCACAAGTGGCAATATAAAGTGACATTCTTCTGTGCTACGAATTTGTGCATCCAACCATAAAAACACATGACAACCTCTACTTCCCTCTGCGAAGGGCCTATCTATTATTCTTGCCTTATAAGAGTCAAGGTGAAATTCACCTTTCCTTTTTACATTTTATCCTTTGGCAAGCGCATTGTGTTGGAAAGATCTGGACATGTATACCCACTTGGATGTAAGTTTTCATGGTCTATTAATGTTGACATTACCCTTGAGGTAAATGTTTGGGAGGCAACACCATAAGCCCCTATCTTTCTCTGTGTCCGATTAGAACTCCATAAACATAAGTATTGCGTGAGTGTGAGCAATTGTGAAAGACTATATGATAGTTGAGTATGTAGGCTTGCTGAAAAGCTCTTACATTGACTCTTTCCGATGTTACGATAAATTGCAATTGCTTCAACGATCGAGATCAAAGTTTGTTAGTTTTGAATGAAGTTTATGATTCATGCTTGATATTGCGGAAGAAGATCACGAGGGGGGCCACTTGCTGTCCACGAGGGTGGGGGGCCCCCTCTGGACGCGCCCCCTGTCTCGTAGGCCCTCTGATGCTCGTCTTCTCCTATATGAGGTGTTTTGACCTGGAAAAAATCATAATGAGGCTTTCGGGACCAGACGCCGCCGTCTCGAGGCGGAAACCAATCTAGGGCTTCGGCAGAGCTGTTCTGCTGGGGATACTTCCCTCCGGGAGGGGGAAATCGTCACCGCCGTCATCACCAACAACTTTCCCATCTTGGGGAGGGCTATCTTCATCAACATCTTCACCAGCACCATCTCCTCTCAAACCCTAGTTCATCTCTTGTATCCAATCTTTGTACCCAAACATTAGATTGGTACCTGTGGGTTGCTAGTAGCGTTGATTACTCCTTGTAGTTGATGCTAGTTGGTTTATTTGGTGGAAGATCATATGTTCAGATCCATTATGCATATTAATACCCCTCTGATCATGAACCATATTATGTCTTGTGAGTAGTTACTTTTGTTCCCGAGGACATGGGAGAAGTCTTGCTATAAGTAGTCATGTGAATTTGGTATTTGTTCACTATTTTGATGAGATGTATGTTGTCTCTCCTCTAGTGGTGTCATGTGAACGTCGACTACATGACACTTCACCATTATTTGGTCCGAGAGGAAGGCATTGTGAAGTAATAAGTAGATGATGGGTTGCTAGAGTGACAGAAGCTTAAACCCTAGTTTATGCGTTGCTTCGTAAGGGGCTGATTTGGATCCATATGTTTCATGCTATGGTCAGGTTTACCTTAATACTTCTTTTGTAGTTGCAGATGCTTGCATTAGAGGTTAATCATAAGTGGGAGGCTTGTCCAAGTAAGGACAGCGCCCAAGCACCGGTCCACCCACATACCAAATTATCGAAGTACCGAACGCGAATCAGATGATCGTGATGAAAACTAGCTTGACGATAATTCACATGTGTCCTCGGGAGCGCTTTCCTTTATATAAGAGTTTGTCCTGGCTTGTCCTTTGCTACAAAAAGGATTGGACCACCTTGCTGCACCTTATTTACTTTTACCCTTTGTCACTTGATACCAATTACCTTATCACAAAATTATCTGTTACCTATAATTTCAGTGCTTGCAGAAAATACTTTACTGAAAACTGCCTATCATTTCCTTCTGCTCCTCGTTGGGTTCAACACTCTTACTTATCGAAAGGACTACGATAGATCCCCTACACTTGTGGGTCATCATAGCTACATGGCTTCCTCTCTCTCTCTTTCGATTATCAATACAATGGTCTCTTGGAGATCCATATGATGTAACTCTTTTTGCGGTGTGTTTGTTGGGATCCGATGAACTTTGAGTTTTTGATCAGATCTATCTTTTTATATCCATGAAAGTTATTTGAGTCTTCTTTGATCTCTTATATGCATGATTTCTTATGCCTCGTATTTCTTCTCCGATATTTGGGTTTTGTTTGGCCAACTTGATCTATTTATCTTTCAATGGAAAGAGGTGCTTTGTAGTGGGTTCGATCTTACGTTGCTTGATCCCAGTGACAGAAAGGGAACCGACATGTATGTATCGTTTCTACTAAGGATAAAACGATGGGGTCTATTTCTACATAAATAGATATTGTCTAGGTCATCGTTCTTATTGCATTACTCCGTTTCTCCATGAACTTAATACACTAGATGCATGTTGGATAGCGGTCAATGTGTGGAGTAATAGTAGTAGATGCAGGCAGGGGTCAGTCTACCAATCTTGGACGCGATGCCTATATAATGATCATTGCCTGGATATTGTCATGATTATTTGAAGTTCTATCAATTGCCCAATAGTAATTGTTTTCCCATCGTTTGCTATTTTCTCGAGAGAAGCCACTAGTGAAATCTACGACCCATGGGTCTCTTTCTCATATTATTTGCCTTTGCGATCTATTTTCCTTTGCTTTTATTTTCAGATCTATTAAACCAAAACCCAAAATACCTTGCTGCAATTTATCTTATTTGGCGTTTGATCTATCAATATTTACAACTCTATCACGCCCGTTACCCGAAAGGGGTTGACAACCCCTTTTACACGTCGGGTTGTGAATATTTGTTATTTGTGTGCAGGTGCTTTTACGTTGTGTTGTTTCGTTATCCTACTGGTTCGATAACCTTGGTCTCATCATTGAGGGAAATACCTACCACTGCTATACTGCATCATCCCTTCCTCTTTGGGGAAATACCAACATAGTTCTAGCAGACATCAGCCCCGTACTGGCGGCCCGCTGCCTCATCTTCCATTCCTCCCCTCCCTCCCCGGCAACATCATCACCAGCCTTTCAAAGGTTGTTGTCGAGGATGGGCCGCCCTCTTGGCGCCTTCGCCCCTTTCTAGTAGTCTTCCAGCGGGATCCCCGAGAGGCCTCGTCATGGATTCCAGCTTCGTTCTCCCTACCACGTCCTACTGGTCCTGGTGGCAGTGATTAGGGAACCTCTCATGTTACTCCCTTCATCACCACCTTTACCTAGGCACTCCTTTTGTCCTCTTCCCATCTTGCCGTAGTACCTGGGAAAGGAGGGACAGAGAAGGGGATTACATGACACTTATCTTTTTTCATTCTTAAATATGTAGGCTTTGACCAAATTTTAGTTCAAATAATGTAATCTCTTTTATCCATGTTTGTTCTGCAAGATTTGTACTTGTTGATCAGCATATTAATGACAAAGACAAACCTAGTCGGGGACTCGTGCATGTAATGTGTCCATGCAGAGGCGGGAGGCCTCTATACATTTAAGTAAACAACATTCCCCGGCATGCTACCTTGCCGGTACCCTCAGTCTTGTTGCCGCAGAGTTAGGCCTACCGGCACAACTCATGCAGAGGCACTAGCTCCCCATCAATCCTTTTTCGTCAAAGGCCACTGCGACCATCCTAACCGAAGCAGCGTTCAAGTCGAAGGATGGGAGCACCTAAGTTTCGAAAGGTAGCGGGGTTTTCTTATGTACAAGTCCTTACAGAAAACGTATGGATAAATGAAAGAACTTATATGTTTGGCTTGCCGGAGACTGCAGTGTTGGCTTCTCTCTTCATCTCTCCTTGGGGAACTAAGTCCACAACAGGAACGTTGGTTTATGCAGATGAAAATGATGCCAGATGCAATCTTATCTACAAGAACATGAGATTCTCATGATATGCTTGTGCATGCATGCAACTTGTCGGGGCCCCCAGTGCTTCGTTTATTTCTCTGTTGCTCAGAGTGTGCGCCTGGCTTTGTACAAGGGGTCACATGCAACTGAGGCAAGGCCTGTACAAAAGAGTGGCTGCCAGGCAGGGCCCGACAGCCATGCCTTATGGATAATACTTGCGATCATGCTCAAGGTTCCATGAGTTTTGCAATTGAATGCCATCTCTGGTCTCTAGACGGACTGCACGACGTCTGTTGACTCGTACTAGCTAGTAAGGGCCTTCCCACTTCAGCGTTAACTTGTTTGCACCCTTGGCGGACTGAACACACCTAAGGACAAGGTCGCCTTCCTCAAAACACCGGGCACGAACCCTGCGGCTGTGATAGCGACGCAGGGCTTGCTAGTAGCGTGCAACACGCGTAGCCGCCTGAAGATGGTTTTCCTCGAGATACACAACATCGTCACGTTGGTGCTGATCCTGCGCTACTTCATCGTAAGCAAGCACTCGAGGCGACCCATAAATGAGTTCCACGGGGATAACTGCTTCTGCCCCATAGACTAGGGAGAAGGGAATCTACCCGGTAGCTTGATTTGGTGTTGTTACGAGGGACCAGAGAACCACTGGGAGCTCATCGATCCATCGGCTATCGCACTACTGCAGCTTATCAAATGTTTTTGTCTTGAGTCCCTACAACAGTTCAGCGTTCTCCCTCTCAGCTTGTCCATTTCTTCTAGGATGTGAAACAGAGGCAAATGAGATCTTGCTTCCAAGGGCATGAACATATTGCATGAAGGCGCGACTCGTGAATTGGGTGTCGTTATCGGTGATGATCCGGGCAGGGGCCCCGAAGCGGCGCACCAATCCTTTCAAGAACTTGATAGCTGACTGAGCAGTCACCTTCCTCGCGGCATCTACTTTCGACCACTTTGTAAACTTGTCGATGGCAACGAACAAGAATTCAAAGCCCCCGACAACTCAGGGGAAAGGGCCGATGATATCGAGCCCCCAGACCGAAAACGGCCATGACAAAGGGACTGTCCGAAGATCTTGAGTAGGGAGATGTATGTTGTTGGAATGGAACTGGCAGGCTTCACATTAGGTGACTAGCTCGACCACATCTTGGAGGGCTGTGGGCCAATAGAATCCTTGCCGAAATGCTTTCCCAACTAATTCCCTTGATGCAATGTGGGAACTGCACATGCCTTTGTGTATTTCCGCCAGCAGTTCCTTTCCTCCTTCCCGGCAAATGCACTTCAATTTCACACCCTTGGGCCTTCTTCTGTATAGTGTCATCGGCCAACTTTTACATACTGGCCCTCTGGGCTACTCTTTCAGCCTTTTCTTACTCTTTGGGTGTAATGCCCAGGATGGAGTTATACCTCCTACGTGTCGAGGCATGACTTAAAGGCATAAATCCATCCTAGAATGATCTCAAGTTTGGTAATCTTTGCACAACTCATGTAAAAGAGGGGATAGTAAACAGAAAATAGTTGTCTTACACTCGCCACGTCATAGAATTACAGTACAAGTCTCAAACATCATACATTAAGAACATCACAACCCTCTAAGGGCAAAATCCAAATGTCAAAGTACCAAACTTAGATAAATAAACCACAGGCGGATCGAATCCTTGTAAGTGTCTCCACTACTGATCATCCGGGTATCGCACATAGTACCAACTATGCTCCTCGTCGTACTCCCAATCCAGCTCGGTGCCATCACCTGGATAGCTCACAGCTGGACCTGCATCTGGAGTGTGAAGTAACTGTGAGCCACAGAGGACTCAGCAATCCCGTCACCGGGTAACAAGACTATCAAAGCCTCTGGGAAAAAGGGATAAGGCTGAAGAAAAGAATAAGTGTCTGCAGCAGCAACTAGCAACTAGCTTACGTGAGTGAGAGCGAGAAGAGAAGGCCCCGGCGAGAAGTGATCACGAAGTGATCCTAGCTACAAGCTCCACAATCATAACCCCTCCGTGTTCAACTCCCGAATCCCTATTCGGAAATTGACAGTCACGGAACACACGCTGGTAGTGCATTAGAAACATTGTGTCAAGTTTTCTACAACCGGAATTAACAAGCTCCCATCTGCCACATAACCGCGGGCACGGCTTTCGAAAGTTCAAACCCTGCAGGGGTGTTCCAACTTGACCCATTACAAGCCCACGATCCGCGGAGTCGCAACTCCAAAGTGGGAAGACCCGAGTATCCTCGGAATCCCGTGCTCAAGATATACCGAGCTAAGGTAAGGCTAATCCAGCAAATCCTCCCGGCGTGCCGACACCCTGATAGTAGCCGTGCGTATCTCGTCTCAGGCCACGACCGGATGGGCGATCCCACAGGTTTTTACCAGACCTTGAGTTCCCTCGAGGTGGCCCCGCGTAACCCCCAGTTTGGACCAACACTCATGAGGAGCACTGGCCCGGGTTGTTGAATTAAGAAAAGGGTTTATAACTCCCGATGCAAGTTTAGTTTGTTATTAGGCAAATAGTACCAATGTTGGGACTTGCTGGAATAGACTTAGCACTTAGCGATTTATCGAGGGGGTCCCATACACCCCAACCGTGTTAGGAACGCATAATCAAGGAACATAACACCGGTTTATACGGTTCCTAACGGCATGAGTGGAACAAATCACCAAGCAAAAGGCTTAGCCTTCCACCCTTGCCAATATATAGATGATTTCATTTAAAGCATTTATATAGTGTGATATAACCCAACCAAACTTCAACATGAAGCAAGCAACTTCAATCTTCACCTGCAACTAGCAATGCTATAAGATGGGCTGAGCGAAGCGTACTTAGCCAAGCAACGGTTTGCATAGGTAGGTTGGTTAAACATGGCAATTGGTTACAAGTAGGAGGCTGACAAGAAGATCATGGGCATCGAGGCAAAACTATAGATCGAGACTACTAGCAATAGGCAAAGATAGTAATGTTATCGGGGTTCGGTCATCTTGCCTGAAGAGAAGTCGTTCGGATCGTAAGAAGGGTCCTCGTGCTCAACCTCGTTGGTAACCTCGTACTCAACCTCGTACTCGGTCTCAGCTTCCGGCTCTAAACACAACAATCACACCAAGCACAAATCAACAAGATGCAATGCGCACTCGGAAAAGACGAATGCATGATGGATGCACTAAGGATGCACATGGAGCACGGAAAATATCACTCAAGCAAATCACCTCAAAACATGATAACAATCTGATATTATGAATCTACACGGAAAATCAATCAAGTTTGATATAAGATTCGCTGAAATCGGAGTTACGGGCTAAAAGTTATGCCCGAAACAAGAAATGAGCGAAAGCTGAAAATTACAGCAACATAGCAACTTCGGAGCTCAAAATAATTGAGCTACAGCATTCAAATATCATGGCAAAGGACTTGAACACAAACTAGATATATACTACAGCAACTAAGTCCAAAGGTGCACCCCCAACGGAGCCACGGATCAATAGCAATGATCTTGGACATATTGAACTTGACAATAAAATTCTGGCAGCAGAGTTTTATTGAAACTTTGGAGCAAAAGATAAACATGCTACAGCCACTCAAATAGACATGTGAGGACATGAATGGAAAGAAAACAATATATACTACAAGGAACAATCAAGATCCACTCCAAAACTATCATGCTTTGTCCTAGAACATCACACGAACATGGCATCGGAACGTTACAGATTTCAGACTTAGTGAAAAACCACTAAGTCCTAAAACAGCAATATCATCATGGCATATAAAAGAGCATGTTTAAGTCACCTCGAAACTAAACATGGCAAGAGGCAAGCACCTCATCAAAGTACACATGAAGGTGATCCCGAAACACACAAGCATGCATCAAGTAGGTAAACACAACGATAGCAACGAGCTCAACAAGATGGCATTTCATAACAAGTGAAATAACATCACAGCCACATGGCACTTTGCAACAATGATAACAAGGCAATAATAAATCTACCATGCAACCTATCACAAGCAACACGTAGTTCGTGGCAAGACGAACACGTGGACATGTCATTTGCATCAATCGGATAAACGAGCTAAAAGATATCACATGGCAAAGTTGACATAAAACATCACATAGCAGCAGTTTATATCATGATGCACTCTTGCAACAGCAAAACGAGCACCTAGATGATCTCTAACATGCATGACAACAACAGATAAAACGTAGAGCAAGTCTCCACGAGCGTCTGGACATATTACACGCGCGAAACGGAGCAGCAGGCAAAAAGTTAGAGCAGGTCAAACATTGCATCACAGATCAAAATAACTGGGACTTAGAAGAAAATTAGGGGCAACCTCAAAACAGATCCAGATCTGGAGATAAACGGGCCGGGGAGGCGAAGACGGGTCTGGCGCGGCCCGTGGTGGCGGCGGCTGGAGGGATGGCGAGAGGGCGCGCGGGAGTGGGCCGGCCCGGTCGCGGCGCCCTGGAGGCGGCAGGCTGGCGGGCGAGGCCCAGCCTGGGAGGCGAGCTAGACCAGCGCGGATCCGGCGGGGGGGAACGGTGGCCGGGCCGCCTCGCTCGGGCCCAGGAGGGCGATCGGCGACGCGGGCGTGCTGGGCCGCGACGGCTCGCCTGGAGACGGCTCGCGCTGGAGGGGCGCGGTCGAGGCAGCTTCGGCCTGGCGACGAAGTGGTCCGGCGCGCGCTGGGATGTACGGGCCGGCGGAGCGGTCGGTCTAGCCCGCACAGATCGACGAGGGGAGCACCTGGATCGGTCGGCTGCCAGAAGGATCGACGAGGGGAACGGGCCGGCGCGCTGGGCGTTGACCCTGGCGCCTGGCGCGCTGCGGGATCGAAGGATCCGGTCGGCGATGCTGCAGCCTCGCTGGGGCTCGAGGCTCGAGGAGGATCAGGGAAACTCCGATTTGTAACTGGCTGGATCTGAAATTGAGGGGGGAGAAGTGGAGAAGACAACTAGATGCCCAAAATTAGACTAGGGTCTAATATATAGCAGTTTTTAGGGTTAGGGGAGATTTAGGGGCGCTAGGAGCCCTCCGATCGCGATCCGACGGATCCGATCGCGGGGTTAGATTTAAAAGGCCTAGGAGGAGATAAAAGACTGCAGTAGGGGTGTTTCCGGGACACGAAGTGAAGGCACTTTGGACCCACACGAACAACGGATGGAAAAACCAACGGAGTCCAAAAGCGACGAGATTTGAGAGGCGGGTTGCACACAACAAAACAACAACACACACCACAACCTCGCGGCACACCGGTAACGTTACACGCCCAAACAACAAAGTAGGCCTATGGGACGTCACGGACACGTGAGGGAGCTCCGGAACGCGAAACGGACAACGGGAAGAAACACGACGAACCGGATGCAACCGACAACACAAATGCAATGCGATGCACATGTCTACATGATATGAATGAAAGCCACACACTCACACAACAAAACGACGAAAACCCGAAAGACAAAGAACCCGAAATGGAAATAGATGAAGCCGGAGATATATTATATACCCAAAAGGGAAAGTATTACATCCGGGGCATTACAAACTCTCCTCTACTACAAAAAGATCTCGTCCCGAGATCTAGGACTGGAAAAAGGAAGGGTACTCGGAACGAAGATGATCTTCTCGTTCCCAGGTAGCTTCTCGGTCGGTGTGATGTGACCACTTGACTTTCAGAAATTTGATGGACTTGTTGCGGGTCTTGCGTTCGGTTTCTTCGAGAATTGCAACTGGATGCTCTCGGTAGGACAGGTCTTGTTGAAGATCAATCTCCTCAAACGGAATCATGCGCTCAGGTGCCTTGAAGCATTTGCCAAGTTGAGACACATGGAAGACATCATGAACATTTGCAAAGTTGGGAGGGAGCTCAAGCTGATAGGCTAGATCGCCTCTTTTGCCAAGAATCTTGAAAGGCCCGACGTATCTAGGAGCAAGTTTTCCTTTGATACCAAATCTTTGGGTTCCTTTCATCGGAGAAACTCGGAGATAGACATGATCACCGATGTCGAAAGCCAAATCACGATGCTTTCCGTCATAGTAGCTCTTCTGACGCGACTGAGCGGCCTTGAGATTCTCACGTATGACTTTGCACATTTCTTCGGCTTCTGAGATCAAGTCATTGCCAAGGAGTTGACGTTCGCCTGTTTCAGACCAGTTGAGAGGGGTACGACACTTTCTGCCATAGAGAATTTCAAACGGTGCTTTGCCTGCACTTGCTTGAAAGCTGTTGTTGTAAGAGAACTCGGCAAATGGAAGGCAGTCTTCCCATTTCATGCCGAAGGAGATGACACAGGCTCTGAGCATGTCTTCTAGAATCTGATTCACGCGCTCGACTTGACCACTAGTCTGAGGGTGAAAGGCAGTGCTGAACCTGATCTTAGTGCCCATGGCGGACTGAAAGGAGTCCCAGAACCTTGACGTGAACAAGCTTCCACGGTCTGAGGATATCACTTGAGGAATGCCATGTAGGGACACAATTCTGGAAGTGTACAGCTCTGCAAGTTGAGCTGCATTGATTGATTCTTTGACTGGAAGAAAGTGAGCGACTTTGGTAAGCTTGTCAATCACCACAAAGATAGCATCATTTCCTCGCTTGGATTTAGGAAAGCCAGTGACGAAGTCCATTTCAATGTGGTCGAACTTCCACACGGTAATAGGAAGAGGTTGGAGAAGACCGGCTGGACGTTGATGTTCTGCTTTCACTCTTCTGCATACATCACATTCATTCACGAATTGGGCAATCTCCCTTTTCATGCGTGTCCACCAGTAAGATTGCTTGAGATCTTGATACATCTTGGAACTGCCAGGATGAATGGAAAGGAGAGAATCATGAGCTTCTTCCATTATGAGCTTCCTGAGATCACCTTTGGGAACAACGAGTCTGTCCTCGAAGAACAAGGTATCTCTCTCATCAACACGGAAGCACTTGTATTTTGGAGTGCCCTTTGCAATCCCATGTTTCACTTTCTTCACCATGGTATCACTGAGCTGGGCCTCACGGAGTTGATCTTCCAAGGTAGGAGCAATTTGGAGATTTGCAAGAAAACCCTGTGGAACAACCTGGAGGTTGAGTTTCCTGAATGCTTCACAAAGCTCAGGCTGGTATGGCTTGATAAGAAGGCTATTGCAATATGCCTTTCTGCTCAAAGCATCTGCAATCACATTCGCCTTGCCAGGAGTGTATTCAATGCTGGGGTTGTACTCTTGGATCATTTCGACCCAACGAGTCTGACGGAGGTTCAGATGCGGCTGTGTGAAGATGTACTTCAAGCTCTTGTGATCGGGGAAGATGTCGACCTTTCTGCCCAACAACAGATGTCTCCACGTAATCAGAGCATGTACCACAGCTGCTAGCTCGAGATCATGTGTGGGATAGTTCTTCTCACTTGGCTTTAGCTGACGAGAAGTGTATGCCACAATTCTCTTATCTTGCATAAGCACACCACCAAGACCTTGAAGAGAAGCATCGCAGAATACTTCATAGGGCTTGGATTCATCCAGAGGAGTCAGAACTGGAGCAGAGACAAGCTTTTCTTTGAGAGTTTTGAAAGCCACTTCACATTCGGGAGACCAAAAGTATTTGACATTCTTCTGAAGCAGGTTGGAAAGAGGCTTGGCAATCTTGGAGAAGTTTTCAACAAACCTTCTGCAATAGCTGGCAAGACCCAGAAAACTGCGGAGCTGCTTGACGTTCTGAGGAGCTTCCCAGTTGACAATTGCTTCAACTTTCTCAGGATTAACCGCAATGCCGTCAGCTGAGATGATGTGGCCCAAGTACAAAACCTTATCGAGCCAAAACTCGCACTTGGAGAACTTGGCATAGAATTTATGCTCTCGGAGTCGATCAAGAACCAGACGTAAGTGCTTTTCGTGATCTTCTTCATTCTTGGAAAACACCAGAATATCATCCAGATACACAAGCACAAACTCGCCAGTATAGGGGTTGAAGATGTAATGCATCATCCTTGAAAAGGTAGGAGGAGCATTGGCGAGACCGAAGGACATGACGGTATACTCGTATGAACCGTAGCTCGTTCTGAAGGCCGTCTTGGGAATGTCTTCCTCGCGAATGCGAATTTGATGATAGCCCATTCGGAGGTCAAGCTTAGAGAACACTTTAGCTCCTTTGAGCTGCTCAAAGAGTTTGTTGATGTTGGGGAGCGGATACTTGTTCTTAATCGTCTTCTTGTTCAAAGGCCGGTAGTCAACACAGAGACGCTCCGTGCCATCTTTCTTCTTGACAAATAAGACACCACAGCCCCACGGAGACGTACTCGGTCTGATGAGACCCATACTCTCCTGCTTATCAAGCTGCTTCTTCAATTCCTTCAATTCATCCGGAGAGAGCTTGTACCGACGCCGGCATGCTGGCTCAGTGCCCGGCTCGAGTTCAATGACAAACTCCACCTGACGGTGTGGAGGCATGCCTGGAAGTTCTTCTGGAAAGACGTCTTGATATTCGTTCACCACCGGAATTTGATTTATGGCATTAATTTCGCCCTTATCATTGAGAGAGAAAAGCCGGATAGTGTTATCCCTGGAGGCAAAGATAATCACATCTTCATCAGAATGAGTCAACTTGACTTCCTTTTGAGCACAATCAATGTGAGCATCGTGCTGAGAAAGCCAATCCATTCCGAGGATGAGGTCGATGTCAGAATTACCAAGAATCACCGGTTTAGCCATAAAACGATAATCACCCATGCGAATAGAAACATCCGGAGCAAATATCTTTGAATGCAATAGTTTGCCTGGAGAAACAACTTACAATTCTCTTGGCAAACTTCTGGTGACAATGTTGTGCTTGGATGCAAATGGATATGACATGAAAGAGCATGTAGCACCCGAATCAAATAACACTTTAGCAGGAAAAGAGTTTACTGGAAGGTTACCCAAAATGACATCAGACGAATTCTCCGCTTGTGCTGCATTCATCAGATTGACCCTTGCAGACTTTGGATCATGCCTGACAATAGCTGAACTCATAGGTGGAGGAGGAGGAAGATGCTTCGGATTCGGACATCTGTTGGCGTAGTGACCTTTCTGAGTGCATTTGTTGCAAGTCACTTCTGAGAGAGGACGGAAATGAGAGCCGCTTGACTTGGAGCCTTGAGACTGAAACTGCTTCTTCGACTGGTTGCTCGGGTTGGGTGGGTGGGAGAAACCACAACCACTAGAGTTCTTGTTGTTGGAGTTGTTGAAGTTGTTGGAGTTGTTGTATGGAGCTCGAATCACTGGAGGAGGAGGAAGCCAGAATTTCTGATGCTTCGAGACCATCTGAGACGATGAGGAAGAGTGAACGGCATCTCGAATTCTCTTCTTAGAAGCCTCCATCTTAAGCTGAGCTGCTTCTTGTTTCAAAGCCATGTTATAGAACTTGTCGAATTCATCGGGCTCGAACAAAGTGAGAGCAAGCTGAAGTTCATCTTTGAGACCTCCACGGAACTGATAGATTTTACTCTTGGCATCAGGAATGTCTTGCTTAGCATAGCGAGCGAGGTTTTGGAACTTGACATTATACTGATAGACTGTCATGGAGCCCTGCTTCAGGTTGCGGAATTGCTCACGCATACCCTCGATGACACTTGTAGGAATGTGGTGCGAGCGGAAATCCTTGCAGAAATTCTCCCAAGAGATCACTTGACCCGGCCTGGAGTCTTTGTACTGCTGCCACCAGTCAGCTGCTTGATCTTTCAGTTGGAAGGCTGCAAACTTCACATAATCATCTTCCTTCACGTTAGTGCACTCAAAAGGCTTCTTTATGTCAGTCAACCAATCCTCAGCATCAAGAGGGTCGACACAGTAACTGAAAGCTTTAGGATTGTTGGCCAAGAACTGATTAAGAGTAGCATGGTGCTGCTGGAAGAAGTTGCCTTGATTCACTGGAACACCCTGATTAGCTTGCATAGTTTGCATCTGCTGCATCATCTGCATCATCAACTGAGTGTTCTGAGCAGTAGTCTGCATAATTGCTCTCCAAGCCTCAGGCGGAGGAGGAGGGGAAGGAGGATGTTCTGAAACCTCTTCCACCTCTGGGTTAGCGTTGGGAACCTTTTTCGGAGCCATCCTGTAAGAGATGACCACGAATCAGCAATTGATTGACAAAAAGGAATAAGCTGAATCAATGGAATGAATTGCAACAAGTCTTCACAATAATCATTCGAACAATAAGAACGAATGAAATCATCCGAACAAGAGGAACGAATGAAAATCTCAGTTAAATGATAACATCAGTCTTCACGAGAAGCCACATAGGGGACAAAAGGATAAAATAAGAAAAACAACAAGGTACAGACGGGAACAAACACAAGAGAGTAGTTTCGTTCTAACATCTTTGTGTTGAAAGCATATGAACGCGTTACGAAAAGGTTTTGCAATCCCCGGATCAGCATAGCCAAGGATCCTTTAAGATGCAACTCCTGATAGTAACATCGGTCATATAACCTCTTCACTCAATGTCGAACCCCGAACTCACTAACCTGCATTCGTTGGAAGAATGCCTACGATCTACTGGATAAAACCCACCTATAGATTTCCGAAAGATTCCAGTTATGCAATCAGGTGTTGGGGATACACGGGAAGCACCGCGCAATCAACTCTAAACCTACATCCAGGTGTATCCATCCTTCAACACATAACCAGTCTTTCACGGAAACTGTGTACCTCGGACCTTCGAAAAGCATCCACTATAACAAGCTATGGCAATAATCCCGAACTACCTCCCCAGTACTGGGTGATGTCGGGGTTATCTTGCCACTGGCCGTATAGGGGAGATTTTCGATGTCGGCCGTCTTAAGTATTTAGTACTGCCGCGATATGCTTGTGTCAATGATACCCCGAAGCTCAACTCCTCGGTAACAGGAGGCATCGAGAACAATATCCTTGTCACAAGAACATCGAAACAAACCCAGAATACTCGCGGGATTCCTAAAAAAAATTTGTGCAATTTTTGAAGATAGGAGAGACAAGAGTAGTCGTCAGGAGTCCTCACCAGAGTGAAAGGGGATGAGAAGCAAAGAAATCCTACTCTCCGATATAATATAGGACTCAAAAAGTTTTCAGTGTGTGCCTAGACTCGACCGTCAACGATTCGATCAAACAGTGGGGGCTCCTAGGTCGGAGAAGGCTCTGATACCAACTTGTAATGCCCAGGATGGAGTGATACCTCCTACATGTCGAGGCACGACTTAAAGGCATAAATCCATCCTAGAATGATCTCAAGTTTGGTAATCTTTGCACAACTCATGTAAAAGAGGGGATAGTAAACAGAAAATAGTTGTCTTACACTCGCCACGTCACAGAATTACAGTACAAGTCTCAAACATCATACATTAAGAACATCACAACCCTCTAAGGGCAAAATCCAAATGTCAAAGTACCAAACTTAGATAAATAAACCACAGGCGGATCGAATCCTAGTAAGAGTCTCCACTACTGATCATCCGCGTATCGCACATAGTACCGACTACGCTCCTCGTCGTACTCCCAATCCAGCTCGGTGCCATCACCTGGATAGCTCACAGCTGGACCTGCATCTGGTGTGTGAAGTAACTGTGAGCCACAGAGGACTCAGCAATCCCGTCACCGGGTAACAAGACTATCAAAGCCTCTGGGAAAAAGGGATAAGGTTGAAGAAAAGAATAAGTGTCTGCAGCAGCAACTAGCAACTAGCTTACGTGAGTGAGAGCGAGAAGAGAAGGCCTCGGCGAGAAGTGATCATGAAGTGATCCTAGCTACAAGCTCCACAATCATAACCCCTCCGTGTTCAACTCCCGAATCCCTATTCTGAGATTGACAGTCACAGAACACACGCTGGTAGTGCATTAGAAACATTGTGTCAAGTTTTCTACAACCGGAATTAACAAGCTCCCATCTTCCACATAACCGCGGGCACGGCTTTAGAAAGTTCAAACCCTGCAGGGGTGTTCCAACTTGACCCATTACAAGCCCACGATCCGCGGAGTCGCAACTCCAAAGTGGGAAGACCCGAGTATCCTCGGAATCCCGTGCTCAAGATATACCGAGCTAAGGTAAGGCTAATCCAGCAAATCCTCCCGGCGTGCCGACACCCTGATAGTAGCCGCGCGTATCTCGTCTCAGGCCACGACAGGATGGGCGATCCCACAGGTTTTTACCAGACCTTGAGTTCCCTCGAGGTGGCCCCGCGTAACCCCCAGTTTGGACCAACATTCATGAGGAGCACTGGCCCGGGTTGTTGAATTAAGAAAAGGGTTTATAACTCCCGATGCAAGTTTAGTTTGTTATTAGGCAAATAGTACCCATGTTGGGACTTGCTGGAAAAGACTTAGCACTTAGCGGTTTATCGAGGGGGTCCCATACACCCCAACCGTGTTAGGAACGCATAATCAAGGAATATAACACCGGTTTATATGGTTCCTAACGGCATGAGTGGAACAAATCACCAAGCAAAAGGCTTAGCCTTCCACCCTTGCCAATATATAGATGATTTCATTTAAAGCATTTATATAGTGTGATATAACCCAACCAAACTTCAACATGAAGCAAGCAACTTCGATCTTCACCTGCAACTAGCAATGCTATAAGAAGGGCTGAGTGAAGCGTACTTAGCCAAGCAACGGTTTGCATAGGTAGGTTGGTTAAACATGGCAATTGGTTACAAGTAGGAGGCTGACAAGAAGATCATGGGCATCGAGGCAAAACTATAGATCGAGACTACTAGCAATAGGCAAAGATAGTAATGTTATCGGGGTTCGGTCATCTTGCCTGAAGAGAAGTCGTTCGGATCGTAAGAAGGGTCCTCGTGCTCAACCTCGTTGGTAACCTCATGCTCAACCTCGTACTCGGTCTCAGCTTCCGGCTCTAAACACAACAATCACACCAAGCACAAATCAACAAGATGCAATGCGCACTCGGAAAAGACGAATGCATGATGGATGCACTAAGGATGCACACGGAGCACGGAAAATATCACTCAAGCAAATCACCTCAAAACATGGTAACAATCTGATATTATGAATCTACACGGAAAATCAATCAAGTTTGATATAAGATTCGCTGAAATCGGAGTTACGGGCTAAAAGTTATGCCCGAAACAAGAAATGAGCGAAAGCTGAAAATTACAGCAACATAGCAACTTCGGAGCTCAAAATAATTGAGCTACAGCATTCAAATATCATGGCAAAGGACTTGAACACAAACTAGATATATACTACAGCAACTAAGTCCAAAGGTGCACCCCCAACGGAGCCACGGATCAATAGCAATGATCTTGGACATATTGAACTTGACAATAAAATTCTGGCAGCAGAGTTTTATTGAAACTTTGGAGCAAAAGATAAACATGCTACAGCCACTCAAATAGACATGTGAGGACATGAATGGAAAGAAAACAATATATACTACAAGGAACAATCAAGATCCACTCCAAAACTATCATGCTTTGTCCTAGAACATCACACAAACATGGCATCGGAACGTTACCGATTTCAGACTTAGTGAAAAACTACTAAGTCCTAAAACAGCAATATCATCATGGCATATAAAAGAGCATGTTTAAGTCACCTCGAAACTAAATATGGCAAGAGGCAAGCACCTCATCAAAGTACACATGAAGGTGATCCCGAAACACACAAGCATGCATCAAGTAGGTAAACACAACGATAGCAACGAGCTCAACAAGATGGCATTTCATAACAAGTGAAATAACATCACAGCCACATGGCACTTTGCAACAATGATAACAAAGCAATAATAAATCTACCATGCAACCTATCACAAGCAACACGTAGTTCGTGGCAAGACGAACACGTGGACATGTCATTTGCATCAATCAGATAAACGAGCTAAAAGATATCACATGGCAAAGTTGACATAAAACATCACATAGCAGCAGTTTATATCATGATGCACTCTTGCAACAGCAAAACGAGCACCTAGATGATCTCTAACATGCATGACAACAGCAGATAAAACGTAGAGCAAGTCTCCACGAGCGTCTGGACATATTACACGCGCGAAACGGAGCAGCAGGCAAAAAGTTAGAGCAGGTCAAACATTGCATCACAGATCAAAATAACCGGGACTTAGAAGAAAATTAGGGGCAACCTCAAAACAGATCCAGATCTGGAGATAAACGGGCCGGGGAGGCAAAGACGGGTCTGGCGCGGCCCGTGGTGGCGGCGGCTGGAGGGATGGCGAGAGGGCGCTCGGGAGTGGGCCGGCCCGGTCGCGGCGCCCTGGAGGCGGCAGGCTGGCGGGCGAGGCCTAGCCTGGGAGGCGAGCTAGACCAGCGCGGATCCGGCGGGGGGGAACGGTGGCCGGGCCGCCTCGCTCGGGCCCAGGAGGGCGAGCGGCGACGCGGGCGTGCTGGGCCGCGACGGCTCGCCTGGAGACGGCTCGCGCTGGAGGGGCGCGGTCGAGGCAGCTTCGGCCTGGCGACGAAGTGGTCCGGCGCGCGCTGGGATGTACGGGCCGGCGGAGCGGTCGGTCTGGCCCGTACAGATCGACGAGGGGAGCGCCTGGATCGGTCGACTGCCAGAAGGATCGACGAGGGGAACGGGCCGGCGCGCTGGGCGTTGACCCTGGCGCGCCGGTGCGCTGCGGGATCGAAGGATCCGGTCGGCGATGCTGCAGCCTCGCTGGGGCTCGAGGCTCGAGGAGGATCAGGGAAACTCCGATTTGTAACTGGCTGGATCTGAAATTGAGGGGGGAGAAGTGGAGAAGACAACTAGATGCCCAAAATTAGACTAGGGTCTAATATATAGCAGTTTTTAGGGTTAGGGGAGATTTAGGGGCGCTAGGAGCCCTCCGATCGCGATCCGACGGATCCGATCGCGGGGTTAGATTTAAAAGGCCTAGGAGGAGATAAAAGACTGCAGTAGGGTTGTTTCCGGGACACGAAGTGAAGGCACTTTGGACCCACACGAACAACGGATGGAAAAACCAACGGAGTCCAAAAGGGACGAGATTTGAGAGGCGGGTTGGACACAACAAAACAACAACAAACACAACAACCTCGCGGCACACCGGTAACGTTACACGCCCAAACAACAAAGTAGGCCTACGGGACGTCACGGACACGTGAGGGAGCTCCGGAACGCGAAACGGACAACGGGAAGAAACACGACGAACCGGATGCAACCGACAACACAAATGCAATGCGATGCACATGTCTACATGATATGAATGAAAGCCACACACTCACCCAACAAAACGACGAAAACCCGAAAGACAAAGAACCCAGAATGGAAATAGATGAAGCCGGAGATATATTATATACCCAAAAGGGAAAGTATTACATCCGGGGCATTACATTGGGAAGTTCTCCGGTTTGGAGGAAGTGGACTATGTGCCTTGCCTAAGTTGGGGCCCGAGGCTCGGCAACCAGGACTAGCGGCACCTTCGCATTCGTGGGGGCGCGTGGTAACCCACAAGTATAGGGGATCGCAACAATTTTTGAGGGTAGATTATTCAACCCAAATTTATAGATTCGACACAAGAGGAGCAAAAGAATATTTGTAAGTATTAGCAGCTGAGTTGTCAATTCAACCACACTTGGAGATTAATTATCTCCAACAAAGCGATCAGTAGCAAAGTAATATGATAGTTTTGATAGTAGTGACAGCAACAATAGTGACGGTGACAGTGATAGCAATAGTTTTGTAGCAAGTGAAACAGTAACATAAGAAGTCATAACTTAGCAAGATCAATATAAGAGAAATTCGTAGGCATTGGATCGATGACTTGTTGGATGATATTCATCATGTGACAATTATAACCTAGGGCAATACGACTATAGCTCCAGTTCATAAATATAATGTAGGCATGTATTCCGTAAATAGTCATACATGCTTATGGAAAGAACTTGCATGACATCTTTTGTCCTACCCTCCCGTGGAAGGTCCTATTGGAAACTAAGGGATATTAAGGCCTCCTTTTGATAGAGAAGCGAAACAAAGCATTAATAAACGGTGAATACATGAACTCCTCAAACTACGGTCATCACCGGGAGTTGTCCCGACTGCTGTCACTCCGAGGTTGCCGGATCATAACACGTAGTAGGTGACTATAACTTGCGAGATTGGATCTAGAACATAGATATAATTGTGATAACATAAACGTTTCAGATCTGAAATCATGGCACCCGGGCCCAAAGTGACAAGCATTAAGCATGGCAAAGTCATAGTAACATCAATATTAGAACATAGTGGATACTAGGGATCAACCCTAACAAAACTAACTAGATTACATGATGAATCTCATCCAACTCCTCACCGACCAGCGAGCCTATGAAGGAATTACTCACTCCCGGTGGGGAGCATCACGGAGTTGGTGATGGAGAAGGGTTGGTGATGACGAAGAAGGCTCCCCTCTCCGGAGCCCCAAACGGACTCCAGATCTAGCCTCCCGAGGAAGAACGTGAGACGGCGCTGGCTTCATCTCGTGAAACGTGATAATTCTTTCTCCCTCATTTTTTTATAGAAAAATAGGGTTTTATAGCGCCGGTCTCAGGGTCTGTGGGGCCACCAGATGGGGACAATCCACCTGGGCGCGCCTGAAGGGGGGCGCCCTGGTGGGTTGTGCCCACACAGGTGCCCCCCTCTGATAGTTCTTTGCTCCAGAAATTCTCTTTTATCGTATACAAAATCCTCGTAAAGTTTTGTTCCGTTTTGAGAACTTTTATTTCTACACAAAAAACAACACCACCGTAGTTCTGCTGAAAACAGTGACAGTCTGGGTTAATTTCATTCAAATCATGCAAATTATGATCCAAAACAAGAGAAAAAGCATTAGGAAAAGTAGATATTGTTTGCACATGAACACGTCACCGTGTACCATCGACGCCGGAGTTGTTGCACCGCAGCTCACGTCGAAGGAGACCCATCCGGAAGCGCGCTACGCAAGCAATCCGGCAGACGCTTTTGTAGACCCAAAGCCCCGCTTGCCCGCGAGGGACCCTGTCAGGGCACATGGCGGCTATGGGATGCCCTAGGTCGACCTGATCGCCCCTAGGGCCTCGAGGTTCACCGCCCTACAACAAGAAGAATAGACGAAGAACGAGGAAGAAGAAGAACAAAGGAAGAAGATAAAAGTAAAGGTAAAAAGTGGTATATGATTTGATCGATTGTGTGTTGTTTCAATCGGCCATCACTCCTAACATATATAAGAGGCGGCTGGACTTCCCGTACAAGTAAAGGATTCATTTAGGCTTTCCTTACAAGAAAATTAAATCAATTCACGTCCTACAGTTCTAGTGTCAGTCCAACTCGAATTCAGCCCGAATCTGTCCCATAGTTCTGTCCTGCTTCTTGTGCGGCCCGCAGAAATCGTATACTAACTCAGATGGAGTCGCGTTTAACATTAAACTTGTCCGCCTCGATGATATTCATAATAAATAGCGGGTCACTTCTCAATTTAAGGCCATCTTTATGACTTTTAGGGCCCATATTTAACTGTGGATCGAATTCAATAATGCAGTTTTCTGAACTATCCGAGTCTTGTAACAACTCTGTAGGACGTATACTATCTGCAACGATGTTGACTCCAAAATCAAAGTTGACTGTTTTGGTGGTACACACAACTTCCGTGTAGAGCACTTTTCCATTCCTGGTCATTTGAATAACCTTTTGAGCCCATCTCCAACTTCTGGTCGGATTGACTTTGACGGCCTCCACTTTTCCAGCAAGCTTTCCATGCCGGCAAGGTTTCCACCCCGGCAAGCTTTCCACACCGGCAAGGATTCCACCCCGGCAAGCTTTCACACCGGCAAGGTTTCACACCGGCAAGGTTTCTACCCGTCAAGCTTTCACACCGGCAAGGTTTCCACCCGGCAAGCTTTCACACCGGAAGCTTCTAGGCAAGGTTTCACCCCGGCAAGCTTTCACGCCGGCAAGCTTCCATGACAGGAAGCTTTTCGCGCGGCAAGATTTCCATGCCGGCAAGCTTTTCATTGTGCCGGCAAGCTTTTTACTCGCCCGGCAAGCTTCATTCAGCCGGCAAAGGCCGAATAACTCAAGCGACCATCAGACATGTGTCTAGTACCTCGTGCCATATTTCCATGTAGGTTCGATCTGTAGTGACTTGACTCTAACTTTTGCATATGAACTCGGATTGAGATGCTTTATATACGAAAATCGATCGTTTCGACGAGACGAAGACAATTTGTGTAAATCATTTTCCTACGAGTCCTTCTTGGAGACGTAATAAGCCGAATAGTATTCCTAATACAAAATCTCAGGACTTTGAACACAACTTCGGCCATAGAGCTGAGTTCGGATGGCTATGGCCCAAATATCAAAGTTTCTCCTTTTAACAATACAGAACTTTCTCACTTTGAGCACTTTTCCATTTGAGGCCATCTTAATTGTGTTTTTGACCATGCCAAAATCTGGCGTCAACACATGCCCCCTATTTTTCGGCAACGCTTGTGTGCCGAAAAATAACTTGCACATAGCTTGTTCTAAGGACGATGTCAACACTCCATCAGCCTTTTTGCATGTTCTTAGGACGATAGGTATATATCGGCCATTGCTTAGTTAAACCTCTTGATGCAAACTTGGGTGAAAACTTCTCAACTTCCATAACAATCCGGTGATAAGGTTCCATAGATCAAAACCATCCTCCGAACCATATTGTTCACCCTTCACTAGGATTTTGCAGATAATCAAGAATGAACTTCCTCCAATCCTTACTTCGCCTGAATAAAAGTTTCATTAGTGGCCGATGTGGTGATATCCAACTCGACCTTACCTATGTTGGCAAGAACAAGCATCCGCTATTTATAGACGTGCAATACACCATGACCAACATGGTAGCCGTATGTTTGCTATACCAACCCTCTCCAATTTTCATGCCTAGATATACGATGAAAAACAACCGAAGGCAATTTTTACGTCTAGACATACCTCAAGATAAACTAAAATTGATTCGCCAAAACATTGATAACCATTGGATATTTGTTGCACTACTAATAACGGATCACCAGAAGCCTCATGTATAGCAGCTATAGCAAGGAAAAGCTCCAATCCGAATAACAATGCGTATTCAGCTTTGATCATTTGTTCGTAAATATTTTAAGCGGCATGAGGCTTCACAAGATAGAACCATATGGAGATATGTAAGCAACACCAACAACATGGCCATTGTTATGAATTAAACTATCAAAACATAATCTCCATAGTACTTGTCTTGCTCTCCAAACGAACTAAGGACGATGTTAGAACACTACACCGGCCATACTTTGACATATTCTTAGGGCGATAGGTAAATACCGGCCGTTAACATAAGGTCCATGTAAACTTCATCCACCATAGAATGTATAGCCGAAATAAACAAATGACATGACAAATCAAGTATTTGAGCCCTCTGAATCAACGACAACTTATAACTAATCAAATGTATAGTGATTTGGCAATACCCTTCCATGATATAAGAAATTATATTGCATCCATGGATCAAAATAAGCCCATGAAAGGTAATCAATCCTATATGGGGATGAATTCCATGGCAAAGACATCAATGGCATGGTTGAAGAATATGGATGACGTGCTAACCGAAGATTTTGATGTTGTGATGCACACCTTCGGCTTAATTGTTTGTTGCTTCCATTATTTTCTTCCTTCACTTTTATTGTACTTGTTGCAATAGAAGCATGCACATCTTTTCTGTTATGATTGATCCTCTTGGGAACCCATGCCATGTTATTTTGTCTCAGCTCTTGTGCACTAAGATTTTGTAATTTCTTCTTTTGCCAATATGATAAGCCGAGTGGGCATCTCGGTTGTGATTCTGTCTTGACCAATGGTAATTCCTTTTCGGCCTTGTGCACTCTTAACTTCTTTTCTTTAGATTGGGCACTTTGACTCTCAATAATTGGTTGCTTCATCTCATTGCCTTTAGTAGCCAATGTTAACACCTTACTTGGCTCTTTTTCATTTGAGATCAAATCTGAAGTTGCACTCTTACAACCAACTCTTTTAACATGGTAAACTTGCTTGAACACCTCCTTCTTCCATGAGCTCTGGACCAATTCCTTATTATTGGAACGGTCTTTAACATGTGATTGTTCAAATATTGATCTTCTCGGAGCTGCATAATATTGGTGAGATGGTTTAAAATAAGATAGCACTTTAGATAAAGCCATGGGGAAAGCTTTGGCTGCAACAATAAGTCATCATCGATCTTTATAAATGGCGCAATTGGTTGACCGATATGTTCTATAACAATTTCATTTCTAACAAGTAAATTACCCTTCTTCATTGGTCTTTCAAAATTACTTATGAGGATTTTTCTAATAGATGCATCAACAATAAAGTTCTGACCAAATTTGAAAATAGATAACTTACTTGTTAAATATACCTCTTCAAATATATTGGGAGAGCGGGATGGTTATATCACTTCAATAATACTTTTCTCCGTCTTTGGATGGCTCCCCAATGCCTTTTCATCACCATTTTCTTGATTCTGTGCATTGTTACTTTGAAGATCCTTGTCAACTGAACTTTGTTCGACTACTTGTTCTTGTCCATGAGGCTTGTCAATTTCTATGGCACAAAACTCATAGTGCAGGAAGTAGGTCCCTTTAACTTCAGAAAAATCAAGCATGGTCGTTTTGCTATGCTTGCCATGCCCTTTCTCAATAATGCTTGCCTCTTTGGATTTGATGGACTCATAATATAAACTACTTGATTCAGCTTTTTCAACGGAATCACTTTCATGTTCTCTCATCCTTTTGTCATTGATTATACCAATTGGCAATGCTTCTTTTATTTGAGCCAATTCTTTCTCTGTTTGTTTCTGGCGGCGAGCAGCAAAATTGGCTTTAAGTTTTTTCTCAGTTTCAGCCCACTCCGGATATGATTGCCCCCTAATGCTTTTAGATCCTTTCAGCAATGACACACGAGTGTTGCCGAAATTTTGTAATTGTGTAGGGGGTGTATAATATGATGTAGTACTAGGTGAAGGGATATGCATTGTTGTAAAACCATGTTTTTGCTCGCCAATTTTATCAATTGGCAAAGATTCATCTTCTTGCAAAACTCTAGCTTTTATTGCCAGATAATCAGGAAATAGCCCTTTTTCATGTTGTTCAAGGCAAAGAGTGAAGGAAATATGCCCTAATGGCAATAATAAAGTTGTTATATATATTTCCTTATATATCATGATAAATTTATTTTATTCATGCTAGAATTTTATTAAACGGAAACTTGATACTGAACACATAGACAAAACAGAGTGTCCCTAGTATGCCTCTACTAGACTAGCTCGTTAATCAAAGACGGTTATGTTTCCTAACCATAAACATGTGTTGTCATTTGATGAACGGGATCACATCATTAGGAGAATAATGTGATGTACATGACCCATCTGTTAGCTTAGCACAATGATTGTTTAGTTTTATTGCTATTACTTTCTTCATGACTTATACATGTTCCTCTGACTATGAGATTATGCGACTCCCGAATACCGGAGGAACACCTTGTGTGCTATCAAACGTGACAATGTAACTGGGTGATTATAAAGATGCTCCATAGGTGTCTCCATAGGTGTCTCCAAAGGTGTTTGTTGAGTTGACATAGATCGAGAATAGGATTTGTCACTCTGAGTGTCGGAGAGGTATCTCTGGACCCTCTCGGTAATACACATCATAATAAGCCTTGCAAGCAAATGAATAATGAGTTAGTCACAAGATGATGTATTACGAAACGAGTAAAGAGACTTGCTGGTAATGAGATTGAACTAGGTACGATGATACCGATGATTGAATAAGTGACAAAGGGAATAAAGTATGTTGTTGTGCGGTTTGACCGGTAAAAATATTCGTAGATTATGTAGGAGCCAATATGAGTATCTAGGTTCCCCTGTTGGTTATCGACCTGAGATATGTCTCAGTCATGTCTACATAGTTCTCGAACCCGTAGGGTCCGCACGCTTAAAGTTCGATGACGATTTGTATTATGAGTTATGTGTTTTCGTGAACGAAGGTTTTTTGGACGATGTTATTCGGACACCGGATGAGTTCCGAGAGGTACCAGATAACTATTAGAGTGCCGGAGGGTTACCAGAAACCCCAGGGGAACTAATGGGCCTTAAGTGGAAAGGGAGAAGGGCCACATGGGTTGGCCGCGACCCCCATGGTAGTCCGAATTGGACTAGGGGAACGGGGCGGCGCCCCCCTTTCCTTCTCCCTCTCCTTCTCCTTCCTTCCCCCTCTCTTCCTTGGAGAGGAATCCTACTAGGACCAGGGAGTCCTAGTAGGACTCTCCTCTTGGCGCGCCCCCTAGGGCCGGCCGACCTCCTCCTCCTCCTTTATATACGTGGGAAGGGGGGCACCCCAAAGACACACAAGTTTCTCTTAGCCATGTGCAGTGCCCCCCTCCATATATTACACCTCAGATCATATTGTCGTGGTGCTTAGGCGAAGCCCTAGGCGGATCACATCACCAACACCGTTACCACACCGTCGTGCTCACGGAACTCTTCCTCGATCCCCTGCTGGATCAAGAGCTCGTGGGACATCATCGAGCTGAACATGGAGGTGCCATACGTTCGGTACTTGGATCGGTTGAATCGTGAATACGTTCGACTACATCAACCACGTTAACATAACGCTTCCGCTTTCGGTCTACGAGGGTACGTGGACACACTCTCCCCGTCTCGTTGCTATGCATCTCCTAGATAGATCTTGTGTGAGCGTAGGATTTTTTTTGAAATTGCATGCTACGTCCCCATCAGGGGCATCATGAGCCAGGTCTATGCGTAGATGATATGCACGAGTATAACACAAAGAGTTGTGGGCGATAATAGTCATACTGCTTACCACCAACGTCTTACTTTGATTCGGCGGTATTGTTGGATGAAGCAGCCCAGACCGACATTACATGACCACGTTCATGAGGCTGGTTCTACTGATGTGCTTTGCACACAGGTGGCTGGCGAGTGTTTGTTTCTCCAACTTTATTTGAATCGGGTGTGACTACGGTCGGTCCTTGTTGAAGGTTAAAACATCATACTTGACGAAAAATCATTGTGGTTTTGATGCGTAGGTAAGAACGGTTCTTCCTAGAAGCCCATAGCGGCCACGTAAAACTTGCAACAACAAGTAGAGGACGTCTAACTTGTTTTTTGCAGGGCATGTTGTGATGTGATATGGTCAAGATGTAATGAGTTATACAAAAATTTTTATGGGATGATCATGTTTTCTAAATTATCGAAAACCGGCAGGAGAATTATGGTTGTATTTTTATTGTATGAATTGTGAATGCCATGTAATTGCTTTACTTTATCACTATGAGTTAGCGATAGTAGTAGAAGCAATAGTTGGCGAGACGACCACGATGCTACGATGAAGATCATGGTGTCAAGCCGGTGACGATGGAGATCACGACGATGCTTTGGAGATGGAGATCAAAAGCACAAGATGATGATGTCCATATCATGTCACATATTTTGATTGCATGTGATGTTTATCTTATTTTGCATCTTATTTTGCTTACAACGATGGTAGCATTATAAGATGATCCCTTACAAAATTTCAAGCACTACAAAAAAATACACTTCCGTGATGATACATGTTTGTCACAGTAGGTCACGTTTTCTGTCATGCATGTACATCCATGACAAATTTATGACAGAATCAAGATAGTCATACCTGTGTTGTTGTAGAAGTGTTCCATGACATTACCAAAATTATCATTACGGAAGTGTCCACTTCCATGATGATAAATCACGCGTCACAGAAGTGCTTTTGTCGAGGGTGACCGACACTTGGCATCCACCGTAACGGAACGCCGTTAAGCTATCGGGTCCGGTTTTGGATCCGTTTACCTGTTAACAGCCCCGACCAATGGGGATTTTCCACGTGTAAAATCATCATTGGCTGGAGGGAACACGTGTCGGCTCGCCGTTGGGACAGATGTCATCCACTCATTGGACCCAAAGCGCCTATGATACGACGACACGTAGCACGGCCCAATAGAGGCCCATTCCTGTGAAAAGGCTGGTCCGTTTGACTTGGTCAAAAGGTGGCAGGCCGGCCCATGACAAGCCTGTTAACGGCTTGTTCGCATATAGCCCATTTCCATCCCGCTAACCCAGGGCCTGTTTACGGCCTATCCGAATTAGGCCCAGTAGCGTCATCTGGGCCGTCCAATATAATTCTAGTCTGTTTTAACTTCCGGCCCATGAATGGCCCATGATGTCTTTCGGCCCATATGAGGCCCTTAGTAACCCTCGGCCCATTAACGGCCCGTGGTAAATCTGGCCCGTAATGAACAGTGTATAAATTTATACCCATTAACGGCCCATTATTTCATTGGCCTATTTCTAGCCCATGTTATCTTTCGGCCTTCTCAGGGCCCATTTATTCTTGGGCTCATTTCCATCATTCGTTTACTTTCGGCCCGTTACTGTCATTTTCTGCTTGTGGGCCAAATTCAGCCCGTGGTTATAGTCGGCCCATTTGTGGCTCGTTAATACGTTGGGCCGTTTTCATAGCGTCATCAAATACGGCCGATTAATGATGGCCCGTTATGGTCGGCCCATGAACGGAATATTTCAACTCTAGCCCATTTACGGCCATAATGTGGTCTGTTATTGGACCATGTTTGGCCAACCGATCATACGGCCTGTAGAAGGCCCATTGATGATATGGCCCGTAGAAGGCCCATTGTGTCTACGGCCTGTATAAGGCCCATTGTTTCTACGCCCCGTAGAAGGCCCATTGTTTCTACGGCCCTTAGAAGGCCCATTGTTTCTACGGCCCGTAAGAGGCCCATGTTAACTATAGTAAATATGTAGCACATGGTTAATGTGGCCTAGTTAAAAAAATAGGCTATTGCGGCCACTAGCAAACCGCGGAAAAAGAACTGCACTAACTACAAGAAAACAAATAAACAAGACAATAAGGAAATAAATAGTTAAGCAACTTACGCTAGGCTATCACGGCCATTACACATATTACATCCACTAGGCATCAAAGTTCGCCACCAGTGCAAATATAGGGAACAAAGCAGCATATAAGCGCCACAGCAAAACAAGTCCAGAATTGAAACCACTTCAGAAGAGCTCAAGAAACAATATCTTGGGTACCCATAATGCTGGCAAGATGCTTAGCAAGCTTATTAACTTTCTCTTGTTTGGCGCTTAAATCCTCCAGCACTTGCTGTTGCACCAGAAAGTATGCATCTGAATTCTGCAGGGACTTCCTCAGTCCTTCGGCTTCCTTCGCATAACATCTGATCAATGTCTTTCAACTTGAAGTTGAGACTCAAGAAGCCGAACTGATTCAGGTAGCGAGTTCGAAGAGCTGGTGCCAGTAGTAGTAGCCAGTAACTCGAACACCACATCAAGACATGACTTTGGGGTTGTCTCAGTGTCTTCAATATAGTTTTTATCGGCTTTCTTGGAGACCAACAGGGATGTCTCACTATCTTGAACCTTATCTGGATTACTTCATGTACCATTGCATAATGGGGTAGTCTTCTCCAATATTTTATCCGCATTCTAAAAGAGAAACAAACACATCACAGGTTCACAATGTAGTATATGAAACTCATTTTTGTAAACCAATTCAGTAGTAAGGTGGACACGATAACAACATGAAACAAACATATATCTATGTAGTATGGTCACTGCATGGTCTATATCATTCTAGTTTATGTTGCCAAATCAAGATAAATACAGTTCGAATCATATCTATTTAAGACAAAGAAGCTTAGACAGAATATAAGTGTGGGAAACTACACAACAATAACAACACTTGTAAGGTGCATGGCATGAGAATATAACTGTTTATTCAATTGAAACTAAAATCAACACGGAGCAAGTTACAATAGCAAACACGTTAAAGAAACAGGTTTAAAACATACCTGTTGCGCCATTGGAGTTTCAATTGCATCCTTCAAATTTGAAATTAGTTGGTATGAGTAAATACAGTGATGCAAGAGCAAAGTAGTATGAACCATAGCTACGGAACCTAACCTGAGAACAATTCTTCTTCTGCCTTAGGCGTTGACTTGGGGTTCGGAGTGGTGGTCCTCATGCTTTGGGCACTGCAGTTGCCTTACTAACTGCTCGTGTTTGGGTGCTGTGTGGTGGAGACGGTGTTGTGTCAACGGGAACTGGGTTACTATCTGCTGGGGTTGGGGTTAGAAGGGGTGTAGCTGGTTCTCTGTCCAACTGGGTAGGGGTACAATATCCGTGAGTTTGGGTTATGTGTGGTGGGGCTGGTTCTTGGGCAAGTACAACCATGGTTCTGTCTCCATCGACAGGTAGCATGATCTTTTCTGAAGATCGTGTTTTTACTCCCAAAGATACTGCCATCACCCCCACCAATTGAAATGGCTAATAAACAAGAAAAGTAATTGAATATACAGAGATTGTAAGATAGACAGGTGCAATGGATAGTAGGGAAGAAAACAAGGCATGAAATAATTCAGATTTATGTTGTCTAACCAAACAGAATAGCAGGACATAATTTCACATATATGATGGCTAATTAAACAGGATAGCATGACACAATTTCACATGTATGATGGCTAACTAAACATGATAGAATGACATACTTCAAAATATGATGACTATGTAAACATGATGACATGATATAACTATACAATGTGTCTATTAAAGTGGTTGGCATGCCATAAATCACAAACGTGCCGTCGATGGAAACATGATGGCATGATATAATTCACGGATAGAATGACATAATTCAAAATATGATGACTATGTGAACATGATAAGATGATATAACTATATTATGTCTTTAGAAAATGGGTTGGCATGCCATAATTCAGATACATGATGTCTATGTAAACATCATGGCATGATATAATTCAAATATATGATTTATATACTAAGGAAGTGAGTAGTGGGCAATCGCATATATGATGTGTCAACTAAGGAGATGACATTCAGTATCGTATATATGATGTAAAAACTAAGCATTGCAATACAACATATGCATGATATAAGTAATATAACCCTGCCAAGTTTGAGCATACACCTCAGGGGGATAATAGGACTGGTCATCTGCCTCTGAATCCTCCTCTGAAGAGCTATCTGTAACCAGCAAGATATCTGCTTCACCATGTAGCATTGTCTGCTCTGAAGACCTTGTTTTCACTCTAGATTTCTCCATCACCTATTCAAATGGCTGATGCACAGGAAGAGCAGTTGAATATACAAACATTGTCGACAAAAGCAATGAGAAATACAAAAAAAGGACGACATGATACAATTCACATATATGACGCTTGGCTAAACCGCATGGCATTGCATAATTCACATATATAATGCCTTGCAACAAGATAGCATTGCATAATTCACATATATAATGTATTGCAACAAGATGGCATTGCATAATTCACATATATGGTAATTAGACACTAAACAGGTGGCATTCACACAAAGCATGTCTAAGCTAAGAAAATGACATAGCAATGCAAGATACCATACACACGATATGAGCATCATAACCCTGCCAAGTTAGAGCATGCACCTCGGGGGGGGGGGAATAGGACTGGTCATCTGTCTCTCAATCATCCTCTGAGGAGCTATCTGTAACCAGCATTGTCTGCTCTGAAGACCTTGTTTCCACTCAAGATTTTTCCATGACCGTGCCGAATGGCTGATGCACATGCAGAGTAATTGAATGTACTAAAATTGTTGACAAATTTAACATGTAATAAAAAAAATGATGTCATGATATAATTCACATATAAGATGACTGGCTAACCAGGGTGACATTGCAAAATTCACATATATGATGCCTGGCTAAACAAGATGGCATTGCATGATTCAAATATATGATAAAGAAACTAAACAGATGGCATTGACACAAAGCATGTCTAAACTAAGCCGATGATATCTTTAATGTATACAGTAAGCAATGCAAGCCACCATATGCATGATATTACCAACATCAGCATGCCAAGTTAGAGCGAAGACCTCACGGGGGTAAATAGGAGTGGTCTTCTGCTTCTGAATCCCCCTCAGAACAGTTATCTTCCTATTGATCACAATCCGAAATGGGTGGAGGGGGGCTGCCTTTGCACCCACCATGGAGCGACGTCTGCATGAAATTTTATTGCCATGCAAGGCTCGTCTCTTTTGCTCTGCATGTTTAGTTCCATTGTGTACAATAACTGACATGCATAGGAATAAAACATAGTGAGATTATGTAAGGAGTGGATGCACAAATCCAGAGTGATGGTAGCAAACTATGGATAGACCCAAAACAAATGATAGCATGCAAATAATAGCTTTAGTTAAAAAATATAGATAATGGTTCCTTTAATGTTTGTTTGCACCCAACATGAAACTCATAGTAGACACCCACGATTAACTAGATAGTAGACAGATGATTGCTGCCCCAATATGTACCCCAAACCCACTTAATAACTCAAGTTTCAGCATAAGTTTAGACCTGAGTTGGAGTCTAATAGGTGAACACGACGATAAAGTAGCATGTCATCGTATTAAGCGATGCATAACGTAAGCAGACACGGAAGAGTGCGACCTCTCTTGCGGACCCGTGTAGTCCTCAAGGTCATCTGCTCAGTTGATGTTGGTAATGCAGTTGTCGTGGATGCCGGTGGCGGGGAAGAAGATCTGAGGCGGCGAAAAACAGTCTGGAGAGCGGATCCCTGCTGTGGTGAACCCTTCCTTTGTTGGAGCAGCTGAGCTGGGGTGGAACACAGCACCGCAGGAGCAGGACAAACCACACAAGATTTTCTTTGACACATATATGTAACAGAATAATTGTGTAAGGGCTTGTTTGAATTTGAGGATTCTAACAATGCAGGGATAGAAAATAGACAGGAATAGGATAGGAATGCACGTGCAAAACAGAGAATTTAAAAACACAGGATTTCTGTCAATCTGGGTGTTTGGTTCACAAGAATTGGAAGATCACATGATGGAAAGAAGCATGGTGAGATTAAGTCAAACCACAAGAAGTGTACAACCTCTTTGGTGAAGCCATGTCGATCTCAGCATGATTGGGTTGGCCGGTGAGGATGCTCCGGCTGACTTGGCTGTCGGAGGAGGGGAAGAAGATCTTAGGCGTCTGGAGATGGAGCCCGAGGTACTGCTCCGCTGTGATGGAGGGTTTCGTCGTTGGAGCACCTCCGGTGAGTTGTACGACGCCGAGGCTGAAGCAGGACAAGAGAGACAATGTTAACCTGAGTGGAATTCTTATAGCATCTCCAATAGATGACGTAAAATACATAACAACAAAGTGTTAGATGTATACATCAGCCGCTCATCTCTGAACTTACCTGTCGAAACTGAATTTAACTGTCGAAACTGAACTTAACTGTCGAAACTGAATTTTGCTGTCGAAACTGAATTTTACTGTCGAAACTGAACGCACTAGAGGTGAGGCTACACGTCAGTCGACTGACTTTTTCATCTCTGGTCAGTCAATTTTGCTGTCGTTGGATACGAAATCAAGGGCCTGCAGTTCATCTTCAACCTCCACCCCCTTGAGCCGCCAGTCACCACCGGCTAAACAGCCGCCCCCCGCCGCCCCGCCCGCCCCGAAAACACTCCCCACCATTGGTCCACCGCCGCCCCGTCCATCCATGTAGGCCCCCCCGTGAAGCTTTTTCTCCGGCGATCCCCACGCCACCGCCCCACCACTGCCCCCACCCTGAACCCTAAGATAGATAGTGGGGTACCTCTCCGATGAGCCCACCTCCCCGCTTTGGCTGGTTCTTCCT
>LR738714.1:198614236-198730471 GCA_902687465.1 Secale cereale
CCCCGTCCATCCATGTAGGCCCCCCCGTGAAGCTTTTTCTCCGGCGATCCCCACGCCACCGCCCCACCACTGCCCCCACCCTGAACCCTAAGATAGATAGTGGGGTACCTCTCCGATGAGCCCACCTCCCCGCTTTGGCTGGTTCTTCCTTAACTCCGGCGAGCCCCCCCACCCCCTGAAAATCGACTGACCCAAAAGTCGATTCAGTCGACTGAAGTGTAGCTAAATCGGAGCAGCATCGCAAGCAAAAGCAAGAGCAAGAGCAAGAGTAGACCAGGCAGGGGACCGAGAGCAAGAGCAGAGCAACAACCCACGCGAGAGCTAAAGCAGCAACAGCTCCTACTGATGTGGACGTCATCGGCGAGGGAGCGACGCCGTGGAGGAAGTGGCCAACGATGCCTCCGTGGATGGAGCCGCGCCGTGTCGGCTCGGGACAGAGCGCCGGCAGCACCGTGAGATCGAATCTAGAAGAAAATGCAGCGATTAGTGTACGGCCTCTTTGGTGGCGCCGATTAGGCCGCAGCTTCATCCGAGGAAACGGTGATGATGATGCTCTTCCAGTGGTGCAGGTGAAGACAACGGTGCGGCAATGGAGGTGGCGCGAAAGGCGAGGGGAACGTCGGGGTAGCTCCTTGGAGGTGGAGGACGGGGTGGCTGAACCGGCGGGACGACCAGATCGACGACGGATCCTCATCCAGTACGGTGGATGAGGGACGTCGAGGTGTTGTTGTGGACGACATCGCCGGGGAAGACGCTCCGGCTGGATGGTGGACGGAGGAGGGTGTGGGGCTTTGCGGGTTCTGCCGGCCTCGGTGTACGAATGGGTGGGCGGATGGGATGGGAGTGGGGAACCATGGCTTGGGACGCGCTTATCCGAATGTGGGGTAAGTTACGAAAGTACCCCCACCGATTTGAGGCGGTTCTTTTGGTTCAGGGGTATCACATGCATTTCACGTGTCGGGATTTCACAGGAGGTGGGAGTTTTCGGGCGCGTTGTAATTTTGGAATAGCAAGGTGCGGGTTAAGATGGAGGGAGTTGTCGGAGCATAACGAGACAAAGATATATCTTAAATATTTCGGGCTAACAAGGCGCAGGTTGAAAAGGCGGGAGTTTCGTAGCATGATAGACAGAGACGCTAGCTTCAAATTTCGGCATAACAAGGCGCGGCTTGAAATTTTGGGAAAACAAGCTTAACGTGTACCAAAAAAAAGACAATTTAGACTAGGATGATATACTATGTACAATGTGTTTAACACGCACAACACACACACAGACACCATTTAGACAAGTAAGGTACACGTGCATTGCACGCATGAGATTTGGCAACCAAATTATGAATAAATACCACATTATAGCATGTAAGCTTTGAGTCATATATGCTTGATGTAGATGTTCATTTAATTCTTATAGTCCATTTCATTAAAAATCATCTAGTTTTTATAAGAAAGCTAATCTATTTTAAGATTCATGGAATTGTGCATTGTAAGGCAGAAAGTAAAAACAAATCATGTAAAAAAAAATTGGGCAATTTTGATACGGAAGATTCTAGAACAAAGAAGAAGTGATTGTGTTTTGAGGTTTGTGCATTATGCTTAAGTTCAACCATAGAGTCCTCTAGATTGTACATGTGGCAAAATCTGGTGGAATCTAGATGATATCCAACGGCCAGTACTGCTCAAATTTGCCAGCTCTGCACCATCGGATTGGCCTCATCCAACGACCATCTTTCAAAGTTAAAGTTATCCAGACACTATATAAAAAATATAAAATATAATATATATAGGGGTATAGATATAGATATGTGATGCGAAAGCCACCCATCATCTCCAATTAGAATAGTGTGTACATGCACGGATGCAATGTGGCCAAACGATGTCTGCCATCGGTATCTCAAATTCAAACCAATCTGACCTTGTTCAATGTGTATACATTGCAACATGCTTGTTTCCAAACCACACCACGCAGATCTCCGTTATATTCATGCATGCATGGGTTTCAAACATCATGATCTCTTATTCAAATATTTGAATTTAACTTTACATTGATTATGACCTCGCCTAGTCTTTTACACCCACACATTGGTCTTCTCTTTATAATTGTACCACTAACTTTCTCTCGTGTATGCATGCACACACACTACCAGTCGGTATTATCCATCGCACACATGCAATCTTTTTCTTCAGGTCGGTCTCCCATGAAGGCACACACACACACACACATCCCCCTCTCCATCATATCGGGCATTCTTTATCTCTCACGTGCATGTGCAACGATCGATGTTGCTCTATGTGTGTGTGTGTGTGTGTGTGTGTGTGTGTGTGTGTGTGTGTGTGTGTGTGTGTGTGTGTATAGCTAGGTCTTTCATTGTTTTCCACATAAACCGATCAATCTATATATCTAGTGAGGTCTCACCCTCTTTCCCACGTCCACATCAATCAATCTATACCTCTCCATATTGGATTACATATATAGCTAATACACCCACATTAATTATATATCCAACGCCTCCCTCTCATCATCCATGCCTTCCGCTTCATCTCTCACACGCGCGCACAATGGCGAAGACAGGGGGCAGTAAGGGCCTTGCCCCCCCTAACATCACTATATATCGAGGCTAATATGAATGTGATCATTAGACAGTTGCTGGTAAAAATGGTTTAAGTTGATGAATTGGCCCTCCTCGTAAAGTATGAGCAATACTTGGCCCCCTAGCTCATGGGACATTTTTCATGGCTCCGCCGCTGCGCGCAACAGCGCACGTTCTCGCCCCCCTCTCTAAATACCGATCTTGCAGTTGTGCACTCCTTCATAGCCTCCCTCCACTCGGCCCCTCGCACCATCTACTAGCCCCCAATGGATTTTGCCACATGTACAATCTAGCAGACTCCATGCTTGAACTTAAGCATAATGCACAAATCTCAAAACAACAGTGGTTCTCCTTTGTTCTAGAATCTTCCGTATCATAACTGCCCAAACATTTTTTTTAGTTGAATTGCCATTATTTGTTTTTACTTATGCTTTACAACGCACAATTCCATGAATCATAAAATAGATTAAGGGCTTCTTTGATTCAAAGGATTCTCGAAGGGAATTTTGGAGGATTCTAATCCTTAGGAATTTTTCCTATCTTGGTCGTTTGATTCGTAGGATTGTAAACCATAGGAATTTTTCCATATAATTCATTTGCACTAGATTTCATAGGAAACATCCCATCCACTCAAACCTCTTTGAAAGAATTTTGCGTTTTTTCTATGCACAATCAAACACTCGTACCATTCTATAGGATTCAAGACGACATTCCACTCTAATCCCATGTTCTTCCTATTACCACGTTTTGGAAATCCTATGAATCAAAGAGGCCCTAGGTTTTTTTTATAAAAACTAATTGATTTTGAATGAGATGAACTATAAGAATTAAACGAAGGTCTACATCAGGCATATATGACTCAGAGCTTACATGCTACAGTGTGGTATTTATTCGTAATTTGGTTGCAAAATCTGACGCGTGCAATGCACGTGTACCTTACTAGTACTCCGAGTATATGCAAAACACAATGGCACGCTACAAAGTGTCTCTCTTACAGTTCATAAAGCCATGTGGCACATGTGGAGGCGTTGTCGCGACATCCTTGTGTGGATTGATCACAATGACGTGCTGCTGGTTCCAGAAGAATGTACTCGTCCTCCCTGAGCCGCACTGGCGGTACATGCACGAAGCGAAGATGTGCACGCACGCCATGCACGCACTCATTCCCTCGCACGCACACGTGGGTACCCGGGTGGACGCAATTTTGTACCAAGATCCACCCCATGTGATAATTTGACGCGTGTAAAGTCCTTCACTTCATTGACGGTCAATTAATACAGCGCATGGAAATTGAGTGGATGTGAGGATGGAAGAAAGACATTACTACTCCACTACGCGCATGCGAGTAGTTAAATCATGGGTTGCTAGTAGTACTTCCATTGGTCTCCTTCGTATTTTGTGCCAATTTTTGACAGTAACATAATATTTACACATCTAAGCAGTGTAGTCTACTTGAAATTTATGTTCCACTAAACTCATCGGGAGCCGTTTCGGGCCTCGAAACCAAAAACCATCAATTAATCTTTACATTGTTCCCATCACATTCGAAAGTACTAGTTCTACAATTAAGTGCAAGCCTGCTCACACCTACCAGTACCTACCAAACATGAACGTGTTCCCACTATGCAGGTTTTAGTACTAGTGCTAGTACTTAGGTTATAAAATGGGAAACTACCTAACCGAAAATTACTCTACCTTCCTCCTCATAAGTCCTCCTTCTTCGTCCATCCTTGCCATGGCCGGTGTGTAGAGCTCTAGGTCGAGAACTACTCGTAATAAGGGAGCGGCAACCAAGGCTGCGGAAGAAAAGAGAGGGCTCACCGCCATGCATAGACCTCAAAAGATCTTTCATGGGCAGGCGATGGCTCCCAGGAGCGCCCTAGACGCGGAGGCGAACATGCCGAGCTAGCGGGGCTGGAGTCATTATCCCTCGACGGCATGCCCGATCAGCTCAATAAGCACCTCAATAAGTAGAAGGAGTTCATCCACGACTTGGTGGAGCTGCTGAAGGAGAGCCTCGACGACATGCCCGCTGAGCTCAATGAGCAGGGGGAGTTGACCGCCGGCTTTGTGATGCTGCTGAAGAAGAGCATTGCCTCGGAGAAGAAGGCAACCTACGAAATCCTGCAACTTCAGGAGGACAAGGCGAAGCTCTGCCACGAGCTCGACCTGCTGAAGGAGGAGAACGCCGACTGGAATAAGCTGCATGAGAATAGTAGTTCCTCGATGATGATGTTGCAAGGCCTCATCATGGAACAGAAGGAGGAGTTGGCGAAGCTCTGTATCGAGCACCCGGCTGCTGTCAAGGTACGTAATGCGGCCGTGGAACATATGATGAAGGATCGCGTCGAGAAATCCCGCGTCATGGACACAATGATGAAGATGGTGGAGGAGACGCACAAGGAGGTGGAGGTCGTGGCGGCGATGAAGAAGCAGTTACGACTCCGCGGCCAGCAACCCTTCATGTAGTGAGAGTAGCGCCCCAGACTTGTGTGTGTGTCTTCCTTCTTTTTTTGGGGTGATAATCATCCTTCTTCTTTTTCTCCTGTGTTTCTTATTTTGCTTCGGGTGTTTCACCACACGTGTCACCTTCTCTGCGAGGCATGAATAGAACAATGCTAAAAATGTGATGACTAGCAAATTAGATCATTCTTTATCGCCAATAGAACAATGCCTCTTGCTAGTAATATATAATAAGAGTAGAGAGTAGAGATATGCTACTGGGCTACCGTGTGTCTTACTCCTCTGTCATACCCCGGTGGAAAACTTGAGTATACCGCACGGTTCTTTGCTCCTCCTTAGGTCGTCGGCACATTTATACAAGTAGTCAAATGACAAGGCCCCGTCTTCCAGCAGTAATGAGCCGTCAACTCACAAAGGCCCTCGCCTCTCATGAAAAGAACCAAGCTAGACTGCCCTGCCCTCTAGCCTTTTAAAAAATGTATACATTTGTACAGTAGTAGTATCGACGGATTGCGCCATGGAGCAAAACTAACAAGATGTAATTAAAGCAAAAAGGTGGTACATATAGAGAGCGCTCGTCGCCAAATTATGCATATACTATATCACACTACCCACTATGAAGGTAATAGTAACATAGACTAGTAACTGGTCTATGTTACTCTCCACTATGACCAGCCAAAGTCGAGGCGCGGATACCAATGAGGGCCTGGTTGTGTCTATACTTGGACAACTCACCCAACTGCATACGCACCAGGCTGACGAAGCTCGTGTCGTGTTGGTGCCGTGTGCGGCCCGTACATTAACCAAAACCTCGTGCCTCCATCTTAGCCTCAGCGTTTAAAACATCTCAATCTCAAGGCCAAGGAGCAACGTGAAACCTATGATAGAGCCAATCGGATGGTTGAGAACACTACAATTCGTAGCTACAGATGGGTGTGAGAGAGAGAACGAGTGCGTGCGTGCACCTCTTCTGAAAGTACAACTGTATGTGGGTGGCATCGACCTAGGGAGCAGTGATGGTGCGTGTGAGAAGTCCCGAGAGATAAGTGTAATGCGTCTGAAAAACAGACTAGTCCATAGCTCGCCACGCAGCTATTCCTGTCGAACGGCAAGCGTAAGATATGTATCCGACGGTGTGAGTTTTTGCACGTACATAACAGTAGAAAAAGAACTAGTAACATGGCATATGGTACACCACGACCAAGAAAATGTGCCGACGTTATGCCATCCGGGAATAGTGCCGCACTTCGAAACTAGAACCGTCAATAAATTTTGAGCGCATCTCGTCACATTCCAAATTACTACTACTACCATGCTATATTTAATTGCAAACCTGTTCACACCGATCACAACCTAAACGATTTCCACTTAGGAGCGTACTAGTAGTACTCGTTTATAAATACTACTATGCTAAGATGACTGCACATGCCTCCTCAACTCCTCATCCACAAAAAACAATCAAGTCAATCAAGCCATAGCCAGAGTGAGTTATGGGTCGAGAGATTTCCACCAGGGAGAGGTGAGCATGGAAGAGGAAGCACGAGAGATGTCCCGCCTCGCCACGAAAGCAGCCGACATGTCCAGCCGCGCAGTAGTAGCAGCACGGAGGTCCCGTCGCGCCGCCGAAGCAGCACGGAGGTCCCGCCGCGCCGTCGATGTAGCAGACTGGTCCGGCCACGCCGCGGAAGTAGCAGAGATGTCCCGCCGTGCTACCAAAGCAGCAGGGAGGTTCCGCCGCGCCGCGGCGGCCTTGGAAAATTTCTCGCGGGCAGGCGAGGACTCTTATAGGCGCATGCATGCGATAGTCCATAGCCAGATGGATCAGATCTATGGCTGGGCGAGGATGCATGACGAGGCTACCGGCGTCATCCGGCAACTGGGGGAGGGCAATGCGAAGCTCCGGGGCGAGCGTGACCTGCTGAGGGCGAAGATCGCCGGAAGGGCGAAGCAGGAGGAGGAGACCGCTACCGTGTTGCAGAGGACGGGCGTCATCATCAAGAAACTTATGGACGAGAATGCCATGCTCCGCATCGAGCACAACAGGCTGGTGGAGGAATCCATGGACATGAAACTGATGAAAGAGATCATCGCCCGCCGCGAGAACTAGTCTCAGCGACCTGCATCACATAAAGAAAGTAGAGATCAGCGAGCCAGATCGTTGTATGCGTCTTCCTTCTTCTTTTGCCCTTGTGTATTTCGGGCATAGCCACATGTGGCTTTTTTTTAATTATCTTCCTAGTTATGTAAGGCAATTATTATCCAATCTTGTCGTCTTTATATATATTCATTATTCTTGCTATAAGTCGCAGTAGATGCTATATAGGTCCGTCGGATCTTACATCAAGATCCGTGCAAAATTTTCTTTTCAGATTTTCTGTTTTCTCTCTTAAATCTCAGCCGAGTGAGACATTGCTACGCCATTAAACAGATGCTCGGGCGCCTTTAATGGACACCTTGGGAGAGAGGTGGACGGCAGATGGAGGTCAAAGGGCTCTCCTCCCGATAAGCACGCACAGGGGTCTGATCGCACGCCTCCCGTACTCAAATAGCTACCCTGCACGGTGCCTCCTAGCTAATAAAAAGGGGATGCGTGGCGGCACGTAAATGGTAAATAGAACGCCCACGGTTTCAATAATACTTGTGTTTCCGATTGTAACGTGACAGCACTTGTTCCAAAATGACTTTGTTGATTGTTAATGTGTGCGCCTTCGCAAATCGGACAACAAAGTTAACACAACATGTTGGTGCCATGTCATGGCACCAAGCCAAGTTTCATGATTTTAATGCGTGTTTCGGATTTACAGGAATTAAAAAACCAAGTTTCTCAATGTTTCCAGCCGAGCCATGACGCCCAGATGTTTGAATTTCATTCCCATTTCTTGCATGGGACCTAGAAATTTACCCGAGGACACACATGTGATTTTTCAACCAGCTTTGGTGCACTAGAGCATGTGCTTGTATTTAAAATATGAATTATGCACACAAAGGTGACACTGTGACGCCCCAAGACCGACGCTCCAGAAGACTTCCAGCTGTTTCGGGTTTCGCCGTGTGTTTATTTTTGGTTGTTCTATTTATTTTTGCATTGCATCATGTCATTAATTTTTAAAACTCAACTAAATAAATGGTATGGATCTTTGATCCATTTAAATCGAGGGAAGAGTGACTTCTCTTTATAACATCTCCTCCTAATATTTATGGAGCTATTATAATAAATATTTCATTAGTTTGGAATCACCAAAACACACTTGCTACTATTCCCCATGCCTACTTCACTCCAAGTTTCTACTCCCATACCTTGCCAACAATTCTTATCCATTTTATCGAGGTTCCTCCGAAATCCGAACATTTTTGGGCACTTCGAAATTCTAGTCTTTCTTCAAACCATTTAAATTAAATTCAAATGAGTTTGAATTTAATTTTTGCATTCGTGCCAACTTCTATTTTCTCGGAACAGGCACATTTTTGTGAGTCCGGGAGAATAATCCCCATGCCCAAATTCCACTCCTAACCCCTCTTTCTTTTCTTTCTCTTTTTTTTGTTTTGTTTTATCCTTTTTAGAAAAGAGAAGGGAGAGAGAGTTAGACCAGCTGGGCCGGCCTCCCAGTCCAGCCCAGGCCGGCCTCCCTAGGCCACCAAACCCCCCTCCCTATTTGGCCCAAGGCCCATTCTAACCCTAGCGGTTAGTGCCCGATCCACATCTTCCCTCGACCCCTTCCCCAGCGTCGCCACTCGCCCGCTCCCTCAATATCCCCCTATCCCTCTCGTCTGCTCGACGCCCCCTCGGTGACCACCAAGACCCGAGGCCTTTTTGTGTTGCTTCGTTCTAGATGCACCAGGATCCTCTTCGACAAGTGTACGACTACGCCCGCACGACTACAAGGTGTTGCGCCAAGTACCACTATCGTCGATTCCCGAAGACTTGGACTACTCCAAGTACCACGACGCTCGGAGCCCTCGGACCCATCAAGTTCGAGTACAAGACGTGTACGACTACCGTCGCCCCGAAAACGATGGATTCGTCAAGTACCTCTCTGAAATGAATGTGAATGACTACTTCGATGATGACCCCGAACAACTACTTCCTCAACGGAATACCTGAACGTCTACGTGCATGAACAACTACCGCCGCAACGTGATCGACTACTTCCCTCGACGCACTCGAACCACCCCGAAACGCACGCTCCAAAGGTATACCACGAGACGACACCCGAGAACGCTTGCTTGCGATGTATGAGATGCTTGTGTTTGCACCTTGTTCGAGCCCCTTGTTTCCTTGCCACCAACCCGTGGGAACCCGGTAGTCGGGATCACCCCACCTCCTTTCGGATGACATGCTCATGACACCTTTCTTTTGCATCGACATCTCTACGAGGTATCGGATCAGCGGAACGTTGCCGTGGTACCATTTTCGGTTATCGCCGCCATGGCCCCTTTCCTTCCACCACGGTGACGAGTTACTCCATATCATGTACTTGGCAACTTTTAACTAAAAAATTGCATAAAACTTGCATTTGTCTTCCGCATCATGATACCAACATTTTAAATGGTTCAAATTGTTTTGTTTGCTTAAAAATTGCTAATTATGCACATGGGGTTTTTCCAGAATCGTTGTTGTTATTTCCGGCCTCATTTAAAATGCCTAGTTAGCTAGTTTACTTATGCTTCACCTCTTGCCATGTTTAAGAATATTTAAACTTGTTGGGTTCATAAACTAGAGCGAACTAAATAAATAGAATGGTGTTTCATCAATATGCAACTCGTTGCATATTGAGCTCCACTTAACTTGTAGTACTTGTTAGTGCACCTTGCCATGTCATGCATATTTAAACCGAACATGCATCATACTTGTTTGTGCATCATGCCATGGTTATGATATGTGTGTTTACCATGTTGTTTGCTTCGTTCCGGTTTGCTTCCCTCGTTAGCTTCAGTTTCGATCCAGAGTTGTGAGGATTCGCTCGACTACCTCTGTTTGTCTTCTTCAAGGACTTGTTCGTCTTCCTAGCGGGATCCCAGGCAAGATGACCGTTCCCTGATATCACCTCTATCTTTGCCTATGCTAGTTGTCTCGCTCTTTAGCTATGCATCGATGCCTATTCCTGTTTGTCGGCCTCCTATTGTTGCCATGAAACACTCTAACCGCCTTCCTAGCAAACCGTTGATTGGCTAAGTACGCTTTTGCTCAGCCCCACTTATAGCGTTCTTAGTTGCAGGTGAAGTTTGAAGATTGCTCCATGTTGGTTGGATATTGGGATAACATAATATATATATATCTGTTTAATACTAATGCACCTATATATTGTTAATGGGTGGATGGCTTGGCCTTCGGTTTTGTGTTTTGTTCCAGTCATACCACCTTAGGAACCGATAAACCAGTGTTATGTTCGTTGATTTTGCGTTCCTAACACGGTTGGGGTTTATGGGCCCCCCTTGGTAATTCGCACTGCTTAAAGCCTTCCCAGCAAGGCCCAACATTGGTTTTAGTTAGCCTCATAATAAAAAAATTTAATTAATTAATTGCATAGGGGGTCATGTCCCTTGGTTCTTAATTCGACATAACAGGGGGGAGGGGCAGTGCTGATGGTGTTGGTCCCAAACGGGCGGACTGCAAGGCCACCGTGGGGAAACTCGAGGTCTGGTATTTTCTTGTAGGCTGTCCCATCCGGTCGTGGCCTGAGATGAGATACGCGCGGCTACTATCAGCATGTCGGTACGCCGGGAGGTCTTGTTGGATTAGTTTTACCTTTGTCGAAATATCTTGAGCACGGGATTCCGAGAATACTCGGGTCTTCCCACTTTGGAGTTGCGACTCCGCATATCATGAGCTTGTGATGGGCTAAGTTGGGACACCCCTGCAGGGTTTTGAACTTTCGAAAGCCATGCCCGTGGTTATGTGACAGATGGGAATTTATTAATATCCGGTTGTAGATAACTTGACACCATATCCATAAGAATACAGTACATGTGTGAGTAACCGTGATGGTCTCTTTCCGAAGGGCTTCGGGAAGTGAACACGATGGGGTTATGTATGAACGTGAGTAGTTAGGATCACTTATTGATCATCATTGGCGACCGTTGGAACCTTTCTCTTCTCACTCTGAACTCGTAAGGTAGTTGCTTAGTGCTTGCTGCAAACACTTTATTACCTCTCCACACCTAAGGCTTTTTTAGTTTTGATACCCAGAAATGGGATTGCTGAGTCCTTGTGACTCACAAATTACAACACACACCAGATGCAGGTACTGCTGAGATCAGTGCAGGAGATGGTTCAGAACTTCACTGGGAGATCGATGAAGAGAGTGGCTGTATGTGTGTGATGTTTTTCGATGATCAGTAGTGGTTCCTACTAGGGGCGATCAGGCCTTGTGGTTGTGGTATCTTTCTCGTTTGGATTTCGTCTGTAGTCGGACACTGTGTTATTTGGATGAATGTATGCTATTGTATTCATTGTGTGACGTGGCGAGTGTAAGCCAACTATTTTACTCTTTCATCACTGAACTTTTACACGAGTTGTGCAAAGATACCACGCTTGCGATCATTCCAGAATGCGCGTATGTCTCTAAGTCGTGGCCCGACACGTAGGAGATATAGTCGCAACTTGGGAATTACAAGTTGGTATTCAAAGCCTTCTCCAACCTAGGAGCCCCCTGATTGATCGAACCGCTGACGGTTGAGTCTAGGCACACACACAAAATGTTTTGAGTCTTATATATATATATATATATATATATATATATAGTAGGATTTATTTTTTACTCCTCATCCCATTCGTCGATCTGGTGAGGACACCTGACGTTGTTTAATCTTCAATATTCTCGAAATTTTCACTAATTTTTTTTTAGGATCACGTGGGTATTTTTTGGATTGTTCCGATATCTTTGTGATGAGAACATTGTTCTTGGTGCCTCCTGTCATTTAGGGGTTGTGGTAGTGTCCCGGGGAGTTGAGCTCCGAGGTGTTGTCGTCACAAATGTATTGTTGCAGTTCTAGAATACTAGAGGCGGCCGACATAGAAAACACTTCTACGCGGTTAGTGGTGAGATAACCCCGACGTGACCCAGTACTGGCGGCTTAGTTCGGGAGTATTGTCACAGCTAGTATAGCGGATGCATTTCGAAGGTCCGAGGTAAACAGTTTCCGAAGGTGCCTGGTTATGTGTTGACGGATGGATACAGCTGGATGTAGGTTTAGAGTTGAGTGCGTGGTGCTTCCCATGTATCCCCAACACCAGATTGCATAACCAGAAAGCTTCAGGAATTAATAGGTGGGATTCGAGTAGCTCGTAGGTAATCTTCCAACGGGTGCATGATATGAGGTTGGGGTTCAACATCTAGTGAAGAGGTTTCATGGGCATTGTTCCAATTGGGAGTTGCATCTTAAAGTATCCTTGGCTATGCTGATCCGGGGATTGCAAGGCCCTTTGTAACACGTGCCATGGGGCATTCAACACAAACATGTGGGGGCGAAACCTCTATTATGCATTTGTTCCATCTGTACCTTGTTGTTTTATTCTATCATTTTGTTCTCCCAAGTGGCTTCTCGACAAGTTGTTGTACCATTAAGCTATGGAATTCATTTGTCCAATTTTGTTCGGATGTTTGTTGTCAAGACTATATGTTCATATCTATCCTTTGTTTTTGTTCCGATTCTGGTATTCGAGTTGCTTCGATGTCAAGTGTTGATTCCATACCTTTCCTAATCGGTATTCTCATATTTCTATGTGAGTGCTAATCCTTCTGGATCATCGAGATTGTTATGTTAAATTCTTCTCAACCGGTGCGCTTCTCTTCAAGTTAACCCGATCCTTTCAATTTGTGCAAGACCAATTCTTGGTTTTTCTCAACGGTGTCTGTTTCATTCATCCCTAGTTGTCTTTGTTTTCCCCACCCTCCCACCCTTCTTCTTATCGGAGCCAGAAATTCTCAAATGAAATATCCATTTTATTCATGTGATGTTTCTTCATTCTTTTCCTTCAATGTCCTTATCTGGTGATTCTCATAAAGATGCTAAGGAAGCTTCAGCTTTTCATTCTCCATTCTTGTTTATTCTCCGGTGAACTTAAATTCAAGCTTCGGTCATGATCATATCTCTTCCTTTTTGTTTCACATGTTGAAAATTCTTATCCGAAGTCTCTCTTGCTTATTCAACTCTCTTAGTCTTCTCCGGAGTGCTGAAGATATCTCGAAAGATTCTCGTTTCCATTCTTAATCCGTTCAAGCTATTTCGAGGTTGTTAGCTCGTTCAAGTCATTTAATTCAAACGGTGCAATCTCTCTTTCAAGTAATCATTTCAACGGTGTTTCTTTTGAATGGGCCCTAACCCACAGGTCTTTTTGCAGGATCTTACCTGACTCTTCTAATTCTACCAGAGTTATTCTCAAATTCTTTTCAAGTTTGACGTAAGAAGGGATCTCTCATCGGTCAAATGTATCCTCCAAGATCGCTTTCAATTTGTTTCATCATTGGTTCAACCTTTTAATTCTTCATTCCGGAGTGCCTGAACAATTCATGGTGGTGTATGTCGTCATCATTCTCAAGTTTTGAAGACCGAAGAAGAGTTCCTATTAAATCTTGACCCGTTCTCTTGAAGATTCGTGGTTCTAGCTTCATGCATTCTCATAATTGTTTTGATCACGAGGAATCTTTTCATATCATTCATATCATTTCATGAATTCTTCCATTGTGATCCTCCGAAGGCCATCATTTTGGAAGATTTCTTCGTTCTCAGTTTTTAACTTCGCCCTCCAACTATTCTTTATTGATGCCTATTTGTTCGTCTCCATATTCTTCCTGTGCCTTGTTCAAGTATTCTTTAATCAGTCCGTGATCTCTTCGTTCTCTTGTATCTAAATTTCCTCAAGTGCTTATTCTTCCCAGTGGATTATTCTTTTTCATCACCTGGTTTCAATTCTTACGGTGGTTCATTCAAGATTATTCTTCCATTGTTACCATATCAATTCATTTGTTCTTTTCATAATCCTACCGGTGATTCGTTGAATACTTTCTCAAGTTTGTGCGAGATCTCTCTTTAATTATTTGCAATGAGAATAAGTAGTATGCCAAATCCATTGCTTGTCGTCAATTTAAGTTGATGAAGGATATGCATAACATAATTCTTATTCTTATTTCATCCAAGTGGATTAATCCCTTTGTTTAGAGTTTATTCATGAGGAATAAATTCTAGGTTTCAAGTTGTTCGTCTTGTTCCCCGGTGTTCTAATCTCTCTCAATTATCTTCTCATAAAGCTTCATCTAATCATTGCAAGGCTTCAATCTTAATCTTTTCATCCTTCACTTCTCATCCTTTTGTTACTGGTGTTCTTCATGGTGGTTCATCATGATTTAGTTCATCATCGAAGCCTTCATCAAGATTCTTGTTGGAGCTCAAGTATTCTTCATCTTGCATTCCGAAGTGCAATTCTTTCTACCTTCTTCTATTGATGTGGTGGTATGTCATTTTTGACAATTTCACGAGTTATCAAGAATGAGATATTTAAAACCATCATATTCTTCATTCATGAGATCTTTTCAACCCTTCAATTTTTATTCGTTGGAGTTATCTTGGGTTGTGTCTCACCTAAAATCTTTCCCTAAGGATTGTTGCTATTTATGGTGCTTATAAATTACCCAAGTTCTTCATTTATCCTCCCAGTGAAATAAGTTTTTTGTCTCTTTGGTGCTCTCAATCCAATCAATTGTTTTCCATTAGTGGCCGGTTGCCACCTCATAATTTTGAGATGTTTTCCATAAGCCCACAACAAGCTTATTCTTTTGTTGTTGATTATTTTCAACAACTCTGTTCAACCCTTCTTTGTAAGGATGCTTTCCAAATTCATTTGTGGGAGAAGTTGTCATTCTCTTCTTCGTTCTTTTCTTTCCAACGATCTAGCATCTATTCTTTCGTTCCGGAGGCTTTGTGATGTTGCTCTCTTCGACCCATCATCTCGTTTGGTCAAGTCATGTTCTTTCCTTTCTGGTCCATCTAACAAGAGTGTTGTATTATCCATTCAAATTCTTTCATCTTATCAAGTTTTGACTCTCTTTTAACCCGAGTGTTGTCTGAAATCTTTCTTACCCCTTGTGCCATTCTTTCATTTATTCTGGAGGTAGTGTGTTGTTGATTTCATCAAAGATCATCCCATCTTTTCAAGTTCATGTTCAATTCCTCCCATTTACAGTCGGAGTGCTGTCCAAATTCTTTTGTTCTTATTCCTTCTCTAGCTTTATCCAACCGGAGTGGTTCAAATTCTTCCATGATCAATGAGCTTGTGTTTCATGTCTTTCAATCTACAAGGTTCTCGTAATGTTCCTTGTTCCTCTTTTCTAACGGAGTGTTTTCATCTTCGTTCATCTCCGTTGTATTCTTTCTTTCAATTTTGTCAACCTCTCAAGTTCATGGTTTCACTCGTCTGTCAAAGAAGCAACTTTGGTTTACCTCTTCCTTTTCCTCTTCTATCCGGTGCCATCACCAGGATCTCGGGTCGAGATCCTCTGTTATTGTGGGAGAGTTGTGACGCCCCAAGACCGACGCTCCAGAAGACTTCCAGCTATTCCGGGTTTCGCCGTGTGTTTCTTTTTGGTTGTTCTATTTATTTTTTCATTGCATCATGTCATTAATTTTTAAAACTCAACTAAATAAATGGTATGGATCTTCGATCCATTTAAATAGAGGGAAGAGTGACTTCTCTTTATAACATATCCTCCTAATATTTATGGAGCTATTATAATAAATATTTCATTAGTTTGGAATCACCAAAACACACTTGAAAATATTCCCCATGCCTATTTCACTCCAAGTTTCTACTACCAAACCTTGCCAACAATTCTTATCCATTTTATCAAGATTCCTCCAAAATCCGAACATTTTTGGGCACTTCGAAATTCCAGTCTTTCTTCAAACCATTTGAATTAAATTCAAATGAGTTTGAATTTAATTTTTGCATTCGTGCCAACTTCTATTTTCTCGGAACATGCACATTTTTGTGAGTCCGGGAGAATAATCCCCATGCCCAAATTCCACTCCTAACCTCTCTTTCTCTTCTTTCTCTTTTTCTGTTTTGTTTTATCCTTTTTAGAAAAGATAAGGGAGAGAGAGTTAGACTAGTTGGGCTAGCCTCCCAGCCCAGCCCAGGACGGCCTCCCTAGGCCACCAAACCCCCCTCCCTATTTGGCCCAAGGCCCATTATAACACTAGCGGGCAGCGCCCGATCCACATCTCCCCTCGACCCCTTCCCCAGCATCGCCACTCGCCCGCTCCCTCAATCTCCCCCTCTCCCTCTCGTCTGCTCGACGCCCACGAGCCCCCGCACCACTTCCCCGCGCACCATGGCCAACTCCTCGCTCCAGGGAAAGGAGCTCCCTCGTCCTCGCCGTCCCGTGGCTCTGCCGTCGGACCTCCAGCCCTGACCTCCTCCGCCTCGCCTCCTCCAGGGCACCCGCGCCCGATCCCCATCGCCGACTGCGCTGTGCCATTCCCAAGCTCGCCGCCTTCCAGCCGGCAGCAAAGGCCGTCGCCCCGAGCGCCTCCATGTCTCCACACCGCGCCGCTCCTGCCGTCACCTGCTTCGCCGCCGCAGGACTCCTAGCCACCGACAACAACCGCTGCTGGAGTCCCATCTCACGTCGCCCGCGACCTCCTCTTCCCGTAGCAGCTCGCCGGAGCTCCTCCACTCTGCCCGTCCTCGATCCCTGCCTCCCCTCGCCACTCCGTCGGCCTCTTGGTCGCCGACGTCGTCACGACCATACCTGGCCCGGATCCGGCGGGATCCGGTCGAGGTCCACCGCGACATGGACAAGCTGTCTACCCCGCTCCCTTCGTGCACATGCAGGCCCGTTGTTGCTGCTTTGCCGCCCGCCGCCCCTCATTGACCACCAAGACCCGAGGCCTTTTTGTGTTGCTTCGTTCTGGATGCACCACGATCCTCTTCGACAAGTGTACGACTACGCCCGCACGACTACAAGGTGTTGCGCCAAGTACCACTACCGGCGATCCCCGAAGACTTGGATTACTCCAAGTACCATGACGCTCGGAGCCCTCGAACCCATCAAGTTCGACTACAAGACGTGTACGACTACCGTCGCCCCGAAAACGATGGATTCGTCAAGTACCTCTCCAAAACGAATGTGAATGACTACTTCGATGATGACCCCGAATAACTACTTTCTCTACGGAAAACCCGAACGTCACATGCATGAGCAACTACCACCGCAACGTGAACGACTACTTCCCTCGACGGACTCGAACCACCCCGAAACACACGCTCCGAAGGTATACCGCGAGACGATACCCGAGAACGTTTGCTTGCGATGTATGAGATGCTTGTGTTTGCACCTTGTTCGAGACCCTCATTTCCTTGCCACCAACCCGTGGGAACCCGGTAGTCGGGATCACCCCACCTCCTTTCGGATGACATGCTCATGCCACCTTTCTTTTGCACGGACATCTCGACGAGGTGTCGGATCACCGGGACGTTGCCGTGGTACCGTTTTCGGTTATCGCCGCCGTGGCCCCTTTCCTTCCACCATGGTGACGAGTTACTCCATATCATGTACATGTCTACTTTTAACTAAAAAATTGCATTACACTTGCTTTTGTCTTCCGCATCATGATAACAACATTTTAAATGGTTCAAATTGTTGTGTTTGCTTAAAAATTACTAATTATGCACATGGGGATTTTCCGGAATCGTTGTTGTTATTTACGGCCTCATTTAAAATGCCTAGTTAGCTAGTTTACTTATGCTTCACCTCTTGCCATGTTTAAGAACATCTAAACTTGTTGGGTTCATAAATGGGAGCGAACTAAATAAATAGAATGGTGTTTCGTCAATATGCAACTCGTTGCGTATTGAGCTCCACTTAACTTGTAGTACTTGTTTGTGGACCTTGCCATGCCATGCATATTTAAACCGGACATGCATCATACTTGTTTGTGCATCATGCCATGGTTATGATATGTGTGTTTACCATGTTGTTTGCTTCTTTCCGGTTTGCTTCCCTCGTTAGCTTCGGTTTTGCTCCGGAGTTGTGAGGATTCGCTCGACTACATGTGTTTGTCTTTTTCATGGACTCGTTCTTCTTCCTAGCGGGATCCCAGGCAAGATGACCGTTCCCCGATATCACCTCTATCTTTGCCTATGCTAGTTGTCTCGCTCTTTAGCTATGCCTTGATGCCTATTCCTGTTTGTCGGCCTCCTATTGTTGCCATGAAACACTCTAACCGCCTTCCTAGCAAACCGTTGATTGGCTAAGTACGCTTTTGCTCAATCCCTCTAGTAGCGTTCTTAGTTGCAGGTGAAGTTTGAAGATTGCTCCATGTTGGTTGGATATTGGGATAACACAACATATATCTGTTTAATACTAATGCACCTATATATTGGTAATGGGTGGAAGGCTTGGCCTTCTTCTTGGTGTTTTGTTCCACTCATGCCACCTTAGGAACCGATAAACCGGTGTTATGCTCCTTGATTTTGCGTTCCTAACACGGTTGGGGTTTATGGGCCCCCTTGATAATTCACACTGCTTAAAGCTTTTCCAGCAAGGCCCAACATTGGTTTTAATTTGCCTCATAATAAAAAACTTAATTAATTAATTGCATAGAGGGTCATGTCCCCGGGTTCTTAATTCTACATAATAGGGGAGGGGGGCAGTGCTGATGGTGTTGGTCCCAAACGGGCGGACTGCAGGGCCACCACGAGGAAACTCGATGTCTGGTATTTTCTTGTAGGCTGTCCGATCCGGTCGTGTCCTGAGACGAGATACGCGTGGCTACTATCAGGGTGTCGGCACGCCGGGAGGTCTTGTTGGATTAGTTGTACCTTTGTCGAAATATCTTGAGCACGGGATTCCGAGAATACTCGGGTCTTCCCACTTTGGAGTTGCGACTCCGCAGATCGTGAGCTTGTGATGGGCTAAGTTGGGACACCAATGCAGGGTTTTGAACTTTCGAAACCCGTGCCCGCGGTTATGTGGCAGATGGGAATTTTTTAATATCCGATTGTAGATAACTTGACATCATATCCTTAAGAATACACTACATGTGTGAGTAACCGTGATGGTCTCTTTCTGAAGGGCTTCGGGAAGTGAACACGGTGTGGTTATGTATGAACATGAGTAGTTAGGATCACTTATTGATCATCTTTGGCGACCGTTAGCACCTTTCTCTTCTTGCTCTGAACTCGTAAGCTAGTTGCTTAGTGCTTGCTGCAAACACTTTATTACCTCTCGACACCTAAGGCTTTGTTAGTTTTGATACCCGGGAATGGGATTGCTGAGTCCTTGTGACTCACAGATTACAACAGACACCAGATGCAGGTACCGTTGAGATCAGTGCAGGAGATGGTTCAGAACTTCACTAGGAGCTCGATGGAGAGAGTGGCCGTATGTATGTGACGTTTTTCGACGATCAGTAGTGGTTCCTACTAGGGGCGATCAGGCCTTGTGGTTGTGGTATCTTTCTCGTTTGGATTTCGTCCGTAGTCGGACCCTGTGTTATTTGGATAAATGTATGCTATTGTGTTCATTGTGCGACATGGCGAGTGTAAGCCAACTATTTTACTCTTTCATCCCTGAACTTTTACATGAGTTGTGCAAAGATACCACGCTTGAGATCATTCCAGAATGCGCTTATGTCTATAAGTCGTGCCTCGACACATAGGAGATATAGTCGCATCCTGGGCATTACAAACACGTACCCTCTTAGAACCACGAGCCTTCTTGAGAGAAGCTCCGGTTTGTAAGAAACTCATACCAAAACTTGTTCCTATTCTGCAATTTTTTTACCACAGCATGGTAGTACCATGACATGACACCATGCCAAGTTTCATGATTTTCAGGCGTGTTTTGGATTTAAAAGAATTTTAAAACCAAGCTTCTCAATGTTCTCGGCCGAACCACGATGCCCAGATGTTTGAATTTCATTCCCATTTCTTGCATGTGACCTAGAAATTCACCCAAGGACACACATGTGATTTTTCAGTCAATTTTAGTGCACGGGAGCATGTGCTTGTAGCTCAAATTTGAATTATGCACATTAAATGACCAGAAACTCAATTAATGTATGAAAAGGCCAAACGAACCCGGAATAATTCCAAAATTTAACAGGGCACTCATATAGTTCTATGTTGCCTTGATACGTCTCCAACGTATATATAATTTTTGATTGTTCCATGCTATTATTTATGATGTTTCGGATGTTTAATGGGCTTTGTTATACACTTTTATATTATTTTTTGGACTAACCTATTAACCCAATGGCCCAGTCCAGATTGCTGCTTTTTGCCTATTTTAGGGTTTTACAGAAAGGAATGAAACTTCATGAGAGATATTTTTGGAGGTAAATACACACGGGAGACTTGAGAACCATGGAGTAGGGCACACGTGGCAACCACGAGGGTGGGGGGCGCGCCTCCTGCCTCGTGGGCCCCACGTTTGGTCCTCGGTGCCCTCCTTCCTCCTATATATACCTATGTACCCCGAAACCATCAGAACAATAGAGGAAACCCAAGTTCAACCGCCGCAACCTTCTGTTCCCGTGAGATCCCATCTTGGGGCCTGTTCCGGAGCTCCGCCGGAGGGGGGACCTACCACGGAGTGCTTCTACATCATCATCATCGCCTCACCATGAGTTGTGAGTAGTTTACCACAGACCTTCGGGTCCATAGCTAGTTTCTAGATGGCTTCTTCTCTCTCTTTGGATCTCAATACCAAGTTCTCCTCGGTCTTCGAGGAGATCTATTTGATGTAATCTCTTTTTGCGATGTGTTTGTCGAGATCCGATGAATTATGGGTTTATGATCAAGATTATCTATGAGAAATATTTGGTTCTTTTCTGAACTCTTTATGTATGATTATAATATCCTTGCAAGTCTCTTCAAATTATTGGTTTGGTTTGGCCTACTAGATCTACAGTTCTTGCAATGGGAGAAGTGCTTGGCTTTGGGTTCAATCTTGCGGTGTCCTTTCCCATTGACAGTAGGGGCGGCAAGGCACGTATTGTATTGTTGCCATCGAGGATAAAAAGATGGGGTTTATATCATGTTATTTGAGTTTATCCCTCTATATCATGCCATCTTGCTTAAGATGTTACTTTGTTCTTATGAACATAATAATCTAGATGCATGCTGGATAGCGGTCGATGTGTGGAGTAATAGTAGTAGATGTAGAATCGTGTTGGTCTACTTGTTTCAGACGTGATGCCTATATTTAATGATCATGCCTATATATTCTCATATTATTCGCTCTTCTATCAATTGCTCGACAGTAATTTGTTTACCCGCCGTAAAATACCGCTATCATGAGAGTAGCCACTAGAGAAACCTATGGCCCCCGGGTCTATTATCAACATATCAATCTACAATCTACTTTACTTTTCCGCTTTTACTTTCTGTTCTTATATCCAAAAATACCAAAAATATCAAACTATCATCTCTATCTGATCTCACTTTCGTAAGTGACCGTAAAGGGATTGACAACCCCTTATCGCGTTGGCTGCGAAGTTCTTATTTGTTTGTGCACGTGCGAGGGACTTGCGCGTGGTCTCCTACTGGATTGATACCTTGGTTCTCAAAAACTGAGGGAAATACTTACGCTACTGTGTAGCATCACCCTTTCCTCTTCGAGGGAATACAACGCAAGCTCGAGAAGTAGCATGCCTCTGTAAAGAAAATCTGGCAGGAGGCAGCGTATATTGTTTCACACACAAAGGTATAAAGAAATAAATAAATAAAGAAATCAGCCCTACTTAATTCTTGGGTTCTTATTATTTATGCCACTAGTTATGTATCACTACCCAGTTTTGCCATTAGAAGTTACAACTACTCAAAAATGCCATCGATCCATGAGATGCCTGCTCAAAAATGCAATTAGATATCTAAAAAATGCCATCGTTAAGTTAGATGTTTGCTCAGAAATGCCATTAGACATTTTTATTTTGACGTCAAACTCGTTGACCATGTTACATGACAAAAATAATCCGATTCTCACAATGATAAGTTAATGGTGTCCAGCACAACACACCCCTCAAATAAAACTAAGCACCATGGAATTCTTTGACAAAACTAAGCACCCTGAAATTCTTTGACAACTAAAATGCTGGCTATATGATGTGGGCCATATATATTGTATGTATATAATGTCAAGAAACGAGTGGTAGTACTATACCAACTAAAAGATGAAATGTACAAAATATAACGAGAAGAAACATAACATAGTTCTGCTGGGGGCTCAACACAACACACCCCTCAAATAAAACTAAGCACACCAGAAATTAAACTAAGCAACTAATCCGGTAGACACTGCATTAGAACCACCATGAGCAACAACACTGCCACCTTACTCGGAGTCCTCATCCACGTCCTCGACTTCGTCCTTGCCCCTCTTCCTCTTGGGCGATACTTCTTTGCTTGAACCGCACACTTGGCTCTTGCTCTTCATCCAACCCTTGTAGATCTTGAAACAAAGGTAGTCATCCATTGCAGCGTAGTGGATGTGGTCTATATCTAGTACAGTCCACTGCCATGCACGATGAAACATGTGCGGAGCTTTCTTCAGTTCACCGTACATAGGATGAACCATGGCTCCTGCCAGGGTCAGCATTGAAGGCTGATCAAGGGAGGGCACCATCCTTTCCTTCTGGAGGTCGAAGGGGTCGCCTACAACGAGGCCTATCCGACCCAAGATTTCCTTGTCGTTCCTAATGTCTACAATGACGAATTTGAATCGGCCGCCCTCGAGGAAGTTCTTAAATTCCTTGTACTCAACGTTGGCATGGCATATGTGGTAGACCAAGCATAAGTCATGCACGCAAACCTGGATCACGGCGGGCTTCTTCTTCTCTGCCTCCTATAGTTTCTCCTCGCTTCCCAGGACTGTGGTGTACTCAACATCTAGCCCAGCGACCCACTCATCATTTGAGTTTTCGAACATGCCTTTGAAGCGAGCAAGGCATTCTTTCACCGTTGCGGAAGAGTGGGTGTAGATGACGTCGAACTCATCGCTGGTGATGGTTCTAACCTTGTACTCACCGCCGATCATGGAGATTTGGGACGCCATGGATTTGGGAGGAGGGTTAGGATTAGTGGAACTACCGTAATGTGAAAGGACGGGACGTCTAGGAGCGGTTTATCGATTGTAAAAATGTCGAGTGGGGGGGGGTGCGAATGGCGGGGTAGTGGCTTGCCTGGTGGATAAATGGATTCATGCACAGTACTATGGGGGCCCAATTAGATGTCATGTCTACTCGACACCCAATTAAATGGCTTTCGATGTCATGTCAAGCGTCAGGAAAATAACAGGTGATACGAAGCTTTCCATTCTCCCATGATACAGGCTTCCGAGAGCCCTTCGATCTGAGATCGAACGGTTGCATGGCGTGATTCTAGACCTATGGGTGAATATCCTATCCTGGAGGGTTATTCTGCAAATTTTCAGCAACTTAGCATGCGACCGTTCGATTTCAGATCCAAGGGCTGCCAGCAGCCCGTATCATGGTCGCGCCTACCACGACCGTCGCCTCGCTCGCGCGGTCCCGCCCTTGGAGATTTAACACGGTGCATTAGGCTATCTGATGTTGGCATGTTATACATAGTCATCACTTAGTCACTCATACAACAAGGTTAGCTATAAGGTTGGCTATAAGAGTATTTTTTTTGTTTACTTCTCTCTATCTCTTTCTTCGTAGTATTTATTGCATTTGCCAAGGAGTGACCTCTTCCAATGAAATGGTGCTTAGATGAGGTGCTATGGGCATTAAATGTCTTAGCAACGCAAGTCCCCAATGCAAAGGTGCTTAGTTTTTTGTTGCTAAGTTTGCTTCATCTAGGTACATGCGCTTATCACCGTTTCTTACTAGGGTCACCAAACTAGTCTCTCTCTTCTTAATTAACTTGCCACATCAGACTTTATGCCTATGTGGCAGGCTTAGCACCTGTAGGATCAAGTACAATAGTGGGATATACGCCTGATTTACATGGCATTTTTGCATATGTGGGGAAAAGAGGCAAGGAAAAAGTGGAGAAGTGGGCTCTCAAGCAAGAGACAACCTCTACATGGTGGAGCATCGGGAGAGGCACCTGTATGGAGGTGGTCAGGAATCCAGCTTGGCACTTCAAATGATAATGGCAAGTAAAATCACCGGGCCCCACCTGTCCAGTAGTAACTCACTGTCAAATCACACAGCCCTACGTTTGCAACAGCCTTCTCCCTCATCTTCTCGCGTCTCTGTCAAACCGACTAGGCAGAACTGCCCCGCCTACCGCGTGGGAAAAGACCCGCCCTCGACTTTTAAATAGTACAATATACTAATTTTGTATCCATGGATTGCGCCATGGAGCAAAGCCTCAAGAAAACGTCGGTACACATGTACGGAGTATACAGCACGCTCGTCGCGTTCGCGTCGCACCCCACAGTCGGTCGGTCTGGCACGCCGCTCTCCGAATGGAACGCACGTCATATTGCATTTGCACACACATGTGGGACCGCAATTGAGAACCAACCATAGGCACACTCCCCGGCCCCGCAAGTCATGTGAGTTAATATAAGTACATACGTTGGTACCTAGACGATCCCTGCAAGACATGGAAGATCAGTTCGTCCATGCATGTGACCAGACTCCAGCAGACACGCCTGGATTGGCTATCGTCTACATATCGTGCAGGTTGTGTTGTATAGGGTTGTAGTTCTGGTGAGAAATCTAAAAAAAGGTTTCTTGTCATCTCACAAAATTAGGTGTCTTGTACTTCAGATCACTTCGAGGGTTAAACAGCGACAACTCAGTTGGACTAGTCATTGGGGGCACATGCACGAAGACTACTCGGCTGCCATCTAGGTCAAGCCGTCTATGTTAATTCGGACATCTATCGATGGACCCCTTTTCTACGAGTATATCTTTAATTTGAGGTAATTATTTCTTTTCATGTGGCATTTTTTCGTGTTATATGTTATATTCTGGTGCTTCAGATCGAAATGATGACAACTGCGCCTCCGGGGCACGTGTATGAAGACTTCTCGACAGTCCTTGCCAAGGTCAAGCCGGCTCCGGCCGATAGACAAAAGAAAACTAGTACTCCACTATATAGGCAGGAGAAGTAGGCGGACCAGGACAGTTGCATCTCTAACGAAAAGAAGCAACTTATCTTAATGGGAAATTTAGCAGGAAATGAAAAAAGTGCCATTGATTCATATTACTAGAGGCATTACATTGAAAACAACATTGGTTTAACGCGTCCTTACTTTTAACAGTGCGACTGCTACATTTTACCAATGGCATTACATAAGAGCGGCTCGGGGCAACAAACATCAGAAGAGGATATCTGGGTTGGTCCCATTTTTGTTCGGTATATAGCCACCTTATACTATGTGAGGCTAGCAAATCTAGTGCTGGACTTACTCTGTTGACTTGTCCCCCAGTCCCCACTTTCTTTCCTTTTTCAACAAATAGATCGGGTTTATATTGAGTTTGTACCGCCTTCTCTTTATTTCTCTATTAGACCTAGAGACTAGTTGGATAACCAGTCTCTGCTACTTTTCGCCCCCATTATTTCCTCTTTCGACCAAGTCCTAGATTCAGGTAACAAATCTTCCCCCACCCCACCCCCTTTCTTCCTTGTTTGAACCAAGTACTACTAGATTCGAGTGCATGAACTCGTTATACCTCTTAACAGTAAACAAAATAGATGGGTATCGTTAGATTCGAGTGCATGAACTAGTTTTTCCTCTTAACAAATCTTCCTTGTTTGAACCAGGTACTACTAAGTTGCTTCTTTTCGTTAGAGATGCCGACCAGGGCAGTTGCATCTCCAGGGGCACGTGCATGAAGACTTCTCGACAGTCATTGCAACTAATGTAGAAGAAGCTCTGTGGGTTTGGTTTTTTGATGGAAATGGAACCGGGGCTGGAGCCCTTTTCTTCAAAGAAGAAGAAGAAGAAGAAGCTGCTAGCTCATGGGAAATTGCTTCATTTTAGGTGAACTGCACCAAAAGGTCCCATGAATTGAATCATCCATGTTGGTGACTGGTGTCATCCCTTCTATGATGGCGTTGAATGCAGATATGGTTCCCATCAAGAGGTATGTTCCTTTTTGGTCTGACCGTTTGCCAAAGATCCTGCATGTTGATCCTGCTCTTGTGCTACTATTTTGGCACTGCCATGATAAAGCAATAGTGTTATTATTTTGTACCTTAATCTAGTGGCACTATTAATTTGTGGCAATATTTTGGCACTGCTAGTGCCACTGTTTTTTTAATATATATAGAAAGAGGGGGTTCCCTCCAATTTCATTAAAGAAAACCAACCATAGAGAACAATTATCCGACAACATCTCAATGTAAACGGGCAGTTATGCAACTACTACTAGAACAGACTGAGTACTAGCACGAGACAAGTTCGCCACATAAGCTAGGCCGGTAGGGGGACGCAGCACCAGCTCGACCACGTTTGGATTACAATCCAACTGGAGAAGATGGGGACTCAAAGAGCCAGCTTCAGCATCCCAGTCTAAGCACCCCCGGCCTTCATCCTAGTGACGCACGGTACACCTCGTTTGCCACCTACTCGACCCTAGTGTCACTGATAAAATGAAGTAATAATACAGTTAAAATAGAGCGAGTGTCCTCTCTATCATTTCATTTCCAATGTAGATAAAGAAAGTGCTTCTCTTTGTTAATGTATGTTTCGTCAACTAGTCCCATTGTTAATGTTTAAGCGTTTCTGCAAACTGGGGTGCTTAATTTTAGTTGATCCGCACAAAAATAGAGATTTGAATGTCTCAAGTCCCCTCCTTATACTACCGCTATACACTGATGTTCATCACTGGCAGAAGGTGTATCGGGGAGACTTGGGTCGACTTCCAGTATGGTGTAAAATTATTCTTCTGTTTATTAGTTTCATCAACTAGTGCCACTATAATCTAATCACGCCTTTTCATTATCTGTGCAAACAGGGTTATTCAGCTGCATTTTGGTGGAACTTCACAAATGTACGGATGGAACCGGCATATATGCAGAGTGCGAGGTGCCAAGTAAAAATTACCGACACCAACCCTGCTCCATCTAAGCATTGGCATCCACCACCATTAGTGGGATGCATGGCGCTCACTGTGGAGTATCGATCCCAGATGGAGCATCCACCAAAGATTGAAGCATCGAGCATCTATAGGGTGCCATTTGTGAGGGTGTCGTGCCAGAGCGAGCCGGTGGAGTCATCGTCGACCGAACCCAACTGCAAGAGGAGAAAAACAGTTGGCCCAACGACGCTTCCCCGCCATCCTCTCCCTCGCCGTTCACATCGTCTCACGGGGTGGCTGTCTGCCGTTGAAGAATAAGAGGGATTGCCCCCCCCCCAAGACCAATAGTCGGGCAAGTTGTGAATTGTCAGGAGGAGCTTAGGGTTGTTAGTATTTGCAGGTTGTGAATTGTGTTTTGTGTTGTGTATTTTGAGAGTACTTTCAGATATGAATGTCTTTTGAATTTCAGATTTTCAGTATTGAGCATATGAAGTATTTTATGAATTCTAGAGATCTATTTTTAGCACTTAGAAAATGTAGTTTCATAGGATTATAAAAGTGTAGACAATGTGATTCTAAGAGAAGAAACTGCAAGTTTCAGTTTCAGATAAGAAACTCCAAGTCCAGTTTCAGATAAGAAACTGCAACTTTCAGAGGCAGAGCATTTATATTAACACGGCCTTTTCAAACAGTGTTAACATCATGCCGGAAGTTTTATTCATGGTCGAAACTGGAACTACCAGCCAGTTAACATCATGCTGATCAACATTCATGCATAGCACATCTTCATATGATGCACAATCAAAAAGATATGCTATTTTCAAAATGCCCACACAATGCCGAGTGTGCGAAAAACAAAGAAAAGAAGGGACAAAGTTTTGGTAAGTGTAGGACGTGGTCTGCGTAGATGACAATTGGGACCCACATGTCAATAAAGCCAGAGGCAAAAAATTTGGAGATATTTTCTCTACACTTAAAAAAATGTAGTTTCATAGCAGTATAAAAGTGCAGACAATGTGATTCTCAGAGAAGAAACTACAAGTTTTAGTTTCAGATAAGAAACTCCAAGTTCAGTTTCAGATAAGAAACTGCAACTTTCAAAGGCAGAGCATTTATATTAACACGGCCTTTTCAAATAGTGTTAACATCATGCTGAAAGTTTTATTCATGGTCGAAACTGGAACTACCAGCCAGTTAACATCATGCTGATCAACATTCATGCATAGCACATCTTCATATGATGCACAGTCAAAAAGATATGCTATTTTCAAAATGCCCACACAATGTCGAGTGTGCGAAAATCAGAGAAAATGAGGGACGAAGTTTTGGCAAGTGTAGGACGTGTTGTGCATAGATGACAATTGGGACCCACATGTCAATAAAGGCAGAGGCAAAAAATTGGAGATATTTTCTCTGCATAGGTGGAATCGAACCCGGCCGGAACAGCTGTCGGGTTGTCTCACTCGGCCACTGGGCTAGTTCAGTTGTTTCGTTACTAATAAGGCACTTCCTCAGGTGGTCGGATCTCCTCCTGCGCCTTTGCGTGCACGCCGCGACGCCGCTGTCTGCCGTTGTGAACATGCTGAACAAACGAGAGGAATCTAGAGAGGACTGTACGTGGAGAGGCGGACAGTCGGGACCCACCAGCTCTATGGCCATACGCAAGCAAGTGCCTCATCGAAAAAATACTTCCTCCCAATGCTATACTGACGTTGGGGCCCACGGTTTTGTGAACATAGTTACACTTTTTTAGGTGTTGCAACGTAGTTACTATAGGAGTTAATTCACAACGAAGCCGTGGAGCTCGCAGGTATCATTTATTATCACTGGGGCAGCAAGTATCAACTGGGTTTTGGGCTGCCCCGTCTAGGCTTTCTTTTTTAACATGCGCAACCCACGACTTCGGATGAGTGGTACATAGGCTGTTTGTATTTTCTTGAGGGCCATCATCTATCGACCGGCCTATGGACCTCCCATCCGAGCTTTTATTTTACCTGAAACATCGGCAGCCCAATTAATGTTTTTTTTGAAGAAAACAGAGAGGTATGTTCTATTTTTCTATATAAGAATAGGAACGCCTGGTCCAACTTATGTTCCCCTTCTAAATATATTATATATATTTAAATTATTTTATATGTTATTATATATTATTGTTATTTTTATCATATGTTTAACGGATACTTACATATGTAAGAAAACAATATCCCACATCTTGTTAACTTATACAAATAATTTCTTAACAATAAAATCCTGGATTTTTTTGGCAACGAAAATCCTGGTGATTGTGTACAAAAGCTTGGTAAGATTTAAGGACCAATGTAATAATAAATCACTTATTATATATATAGGAAAATGGTTGTGTACTCCTGGAAGTACGTACTCCCGCTCCTCATATACCATATAGATGAATCTTCTCCACCGGCTGCCAAACCACACCGCACAAGAACGAGTTAACCCTCGTACACCTCTCCGTCTACGACTCTACTCCCGCGTCTTCCCATCTCTGGGTCGTTGCTGTCTGGGGCCTCGCCATCGTGCACCACCTTGGATGCACTCGGCGCGGAGTGGTCAATGTAGTCAACGAACGACACCATCGGAAGTAGACCGCGCATGGAGAGGCTAACAGCTGGGTCCACGGCCGCGCAACAGGAAATGCCTCCTTATTACGCGCAAAATAATGATTCCTCCACCTGACAGCTGGGACCCACCGAAAGGGCCTCTGTATTTCGCGAAAAAACGTTCCCACCGTTGACAGGTCACACCTACCAGCTATATCTTCGCACGCAAGGAAGTGCATCCTTATTACGCACACAAAAAATGAATAATCCCCCTACTAGTTGGGACCCACCTTGGTGGGAGGCTAACTTGTGGGCCTACTACGTTGACGGGGACGTAGTGCTTTGTCAACTTAGTCAATATGAACTATTCTAGCTCCAGTGATCGTACGATGTCCATCCAATGGTCGTAGTGCTTCTTCAACCTCTGGTCTTCTTGCTCCAGCCTCCCAAAGTAGCGCCGGTCGTCCCGCATGCTCCTGCCTCCCGTGGCCGGCTGTGCTGCCGCGGAGGCCTCACCGCCCCTACTATTCCCACCGCTGGCCAGGCCCTGCAGCGGCGGCAGCCTCACACCGCAGCCGAACTAGTGAACCCTCGTACTCCTCTCCGCGCGAGCTTCCACTGCCGCGTCTTCCCCGGCTCCGCGTCGTCCCCTTCTTAGGCCTCGCCGTCGTCCACCGCCCTGGTGCTCTCGGCACGGCGTGGTCAATGTGGTCCAGGAACAACTTCCATCGGACGTGGACTGTACGTGGAGAGGCTGACAGCTAGTTCCACGGCCGCAGCAAGGAAGTGCCTCCTTATTACGCACAAAATAATTATTCCTCCCCTTGACAACGGGGACCCACCGGACGGGCCACCGTATTTCGTGAAAAAAACGCTTCCCCCTGACTGCTGGGACCCGCCAGCTACATCTTTGCACGCAAGGAAGTGCGCCCGGGCAAAAGAAAAAACGATTCGCCCCCCTGACTGTTGGGACCCATCAGCTACATCTTCGCACGCAAGGAAGTGCCTGACAATCGGGACCCACCTGGTCGAAGCGTACGTAGCGTTGTCATTCTGGTCGCGAACGTGTACGTACATACTGGTCGACGTAGAGGCGCGCACGTGTCGTACTAGAGGCGCGCACGTAGCATGTACACGTACGTACAACAGCCAGGGTGCAAGAAAGTAAATACGGCCAGCTACGTACATACATGCGGGGTCTCGAACGCCTACTCGCGCATACGTATGGCCAGGGCTCGTGTACATGGCTGGGTTGGAACGGAGAAACAACATCGTCATCGTGTTCATGGGGAGCCAACCGGCTGGGTCAGAACGGAATGCGTCGTCATGTTCATCGGGAGGGCTTGGATGTAACAGCCGATGGAAACGAGGCCTAGCGTACCGCACAACGGAGGAAACGGCCTTGTGTTCGACCGGCCACGTTCGAAACGGGATCCTGTTCATCGGGAGGGGTATGGCGTACTGCAAAACGGAGGAAACGGACCTCCTACGGTCGAAGCGCGGGTCCTGTTGATCGGAAGGGGTGTGGCGTACCGCAAAACGTAGGAAACGGACTTGTGTTGGTGCGCTACGGTCGAAATAGGGGTCCTGTTCATCGGGAGTGGTGTGGCGCACCGCAAAACGGGACTCCACGGGATATTGTTCATCTCCACCGTCGACCCCATCCAGCCTCCACGGCCTACTGTTCATCCACCGTCGACCTCCTCTAGCCTCCACCTGCAACTGTCACCCACGGGCTCCTGTTCATCCAGCCTCCACCGCGCGCTACTCCACCGGCTACTATTCAACCAGCCCTCTCCACGGGCTCCTGTTCAACCACCCCTCCACGGGCTACTGTTCATCCAGCCCTCCACCGTCTACTGTTCATCCAGCCCTCCACGGGGTCCTGTTCATCCAGCCCCAACCGGCTCGATCGATCGGGGTCCTATTCATCGAGAGGCAACACCACGGGGTCCTATTCATCCACCCCCACCGGGAACTGTTCATCCAAACCACCCAGCAACGCTCACTGCCATCCAAAGGCATCATCGATCGGCTTCAGTTAGCAGCAGTAGCGAAGGAATCGCTCGATCGGGTTTAGTTAACAGCCATCGATCGATCGCTCGGGTTCAGTACGCGTAGCCTGCAGTGCAATCGCTCGGGTTCAGTTAGAGCCCAACGCCTCGCTCAGGTTCAGTTAGAGCCCAACGCCTCGCACCCACGCACGTGCGTGTACGAGAGAAACGTGCATCGTTCGGCCCCGACCACCCACCGTAACCGGGAACACCCCGATATTTTCCTCGCCCTCGCTTCTACCACTATTTTTCCGTCATGGAAGGCCCGAAGAATGTCATGCAGCTGCGTCTTCGGCCCGCCCAGGACGAAAATACCATTTTCTGTCATGATTTTTTGTCATAGAAGTAGGACCCCACCACATCTATGATGATACCGGGTTTTGTCACAATTATTGTCATAGAAGTGAAGTATGGCAGAATTTTTTTCTGTTCGGCCCAAAATGTCACGGATGTGTCTTTTTTTAGTGAAGGTACAAGTATTCTCCCTGAGTATGCACCGTTGTGACAGTTCGTCGTGCCGAGACACCATGTGATGATTGGGTGTGATAATCTCTACGTTCACATACAACGGGGGTAAGACAGTTTTGCACATGTAGAATACTCAGGTTAAACTTGACGAGCCTAGCATGTACAGACATGGCCTCGGAACACTGGAGACCGAAAGGTCAAGCATGAATCAGATAGTAGATATGATCAACATAAGGTGTTCACCATTTAAAACTACTCCATCTCACGTGATGATCGGACATGGTTTAGTTGATTTGGACGACGTGATCATTTAGATGACTTGAGGGATGTCTATCTAAGTGGGAGTTCTTTAGTAATGTGATTAATTGAACTTAATTGAGCATGAACTTAGTCCTAATAGTTCTTGCATATCTATGTTGTTGTAGATCAAAGGCCCGTGCTACCGTTCCCTTGAATTTTAATGCATTCCTAAAGAAAGCTAAGTTGAAAGATGATGGTAGCAACTACACGATCTGGGTCCGTAACTTGAGGATTATCTTCATTGATGCAAAGAAGAATTATGTCCTTGAAGCACCGCTAGGTGAAAGAGCAACCCCTGATGTTATGAACATCTGGCAAGCTCGATCTGATGACTACTTGATAGTTCAGTGTGCCATGATTTACGACTTAGAATTAGGACTTCAAAGACATTTTGAACGTCATGGAGCATATGAGATGTTCTAAGAGTTGAAGTTAATATTTCAAGCATATGCTCGAGTTGAGAGATATGAAGTCTCCAACAAGTTCTATAGCTGTAAGATGGAGGAGAACAATTCTATCAGTGAACACATAATCAGAATGTTTGGGTACCACAACCACATGACTTAACTTAGAGTCAAAGTTGATGATGATAGTGTTATTGACAAAGTTCTTCAATCACTGCCACCAAGCTATAAAGGCTTCATGATGAACTATAATATGCAAGGGATGCAAAATACAATTCCCGAGCTCTTCGCTATGCTCAAAGCTGGGGAGGTAGAAATCAAGAAGGAGCATCAAGTGTTGATAGTTAACAAGACCACTAGTTTCAATAAAAAGGGCAAGTGAAAGAAGGGGAACTTCAAGAAGAATAGCAAGCCAGGTGCTATTCCCGGGAAGAAATCCAAGTCTGGAGCCAAGCCTGAAACTGAGTGCTTCTACTGCAAAGGGACTGGTCACGGGAGGCAGAATTGCCCCCAAGTATTTGGCGGATAAGAAGGATGGCAAAGTGAACAAAGGTATATTTGATATACATGTTATCGATGTGTACCTTACTAATGCTTGTAGAAGCACCTGGGTATTTGATACTGGTTCGGTTGCTCATATTTGTAACTCAAAACATGGCCTACGGATTAAACGAAAATTGGCTAAGGACTAGGTGACGATGTGCGTGGGAAATGGTTTCAAAGTCGATGTGATCGCCGTCGGCACGCTACCTCTACATCTACCTTCGGGATTAGTTTTAGACCTAAGTAATTGTTATTTGGTGCCAGCGTTGAGCATGAACATTATATCTGGATCTTGTTTGTTGCGAGATAGTTATTCATTTAAGTCAGAGAATAATGATTGTTCTATTTATATGAGTAATATATTTTATGGTCATGCACCCTTGAAGAGTGGTCTATTTTTGTTGAATCTCGTTCGTAGTGATACACATATTCATAATATTGATGCCAAAAGATGCAAAGTTGATAATGATAGTGCAACATATTTGTGGCACTACCGTTTAGGTCATACTGGTGTAAAGCGCATCAAGAAATGATACGTCTCCAACGTATCTACTTTTCCTAACGCTTTTCCTCTTGTTTTGGACTCTAATTTGCATGATTTGGATGGAACTAACCCCGGACTGACGCTGTTTTCAGCAGAACTACTATGGTGTTGTTTTTATGCAGAAATAAAAGTTCTTAGAATCGAACAAAACTTTGCGAGGATTTTTTATATATTAAAAGAAAAATACTGGAGCTGAGAACCACCGGAGGTGGGCACCTGGGTGGGAACAACCCACCATTGAATGCCCCCCTCCTAGTGCGCCCAGGTGGGTTGTCCCCACCTGGTGGCCCCGCAGACACCAACCCTGATACTATAAGTTCGCATTTGTCCAGAAAAAAATCAGGGAGAAAGAATTATCGCGATCTATGAGACGAAGCCGCCGCCACCTCCTGCTCTTCCTTGGGAGGCCAGATCTGGAGTCTGTTTGGGGCTCCGGAGAGGGGGATCTTCGTCCTTCCTCATCACCAACCCTTCTCCATCGCCAATTCCATGATGCTCCCCACCGGGAGTGAGTAATTTCTTCGTAGGCTTGCTAGTCGGTGAGGAGTTGGATGAGATTCATCATGTAATCTAGTTAGTTTTGTTAGGGCCGATCCCTAGTATCCATTATGTTATGAGATTGATGTTGCTTTGACTTTGCCATGCTTTATGCTTGTCACTTTGGGCATGAGTGACATGATTTTAGATCTGAACCGTTTATGATATTACCATTATATTCATGTTTTAGATCCGATCTTGCAAGTTATAGTCACCTACTACGTGTTATGATCCGGCAACCCCGGAGTGACAGGAAACGGAACCACTCCCGGTGATGACAGTAGTTTGAGGAGTTCATGTATTTAGTATGTGTTAATGCTTTGTTCCGGTTCTCTATTTAAAGGAGGCCTTAGTATCGCTTAGTTTCCAATATGGACCCCACTGCCACGGTAGGGCAGGACAAAAGATGTCATGCAAGTTCTTTCCATAAGCACGTATGACTATTTATAGAATACATGCCTACATTATATTTATGAACTACAGCTAGTGCCGTATCGCCATAGGTTATAATCGTCACATGATGAATATCATCCAATAAATCAGCGATCCAATGCCTATGAATTTATCCTATATTGATCTTGGTAAGTTACTACTGTTGCTTCTACTGTTACACTTGCTACCAAACTATAGCTATCACTGTTATTGTTACTATTGATGCTATCACTACTATCAAAACTATCATATTGTTGTGCTACTAATCACTTTTCTGCAGATAATTATTCTCCAGGTGTGGTTAAATTGACAACTCAGTTGCTAATACTTACAAATATTCTTTGGCTCCACTTGTGTCGAATCTATAAATTTGGGATGAATACTCTACCCTCAAAAACTGTTGCAATCCCCTATACTTGTGGGTTATCAAGAAACTCCATGCTGCTGGGCTTTTGGAATCACTTGATTATGAAGCACTTGGTGCTTGCGAACAATGCCTTATGGGAAAGATGACTAAGACTCCATTCTCCGAAACAATTGAGCGAGCAACTGACCTATTGGAAATAATACATACCGATGTATGCAGTCCAATGAGTGTTGATGCTCGCGGCGGGTATTGTTATTTTCTGACCTTCACAGATGATTTGAGCAGATACGGGTATATCTACTTAATGAAACAAAGTCCAAAACATTTGAAAAGTTCAAAGAATTTCAGAGTGAAGTAGAGAATCATCGTAACAAGAAAATAAAGTTTCTATGATCTGATCGCGGTGGAGAATATTTGAGTTACGAATTTGGCCTTCATTTGAAATAGTGTGGAATAGTTTCACAACTCACACCACCTGGAATACCACAGCGTAACAGTGTGTCCGAACGTCGTAACCATACTTTATTAGATATGGTGCGATCTATGATGTCTCTTACCGATTTACCACTATCATTTTGGGGTTATGCTTAATAGACAGCTGCATTCACGTTAAATAGGGCACCATCTAAATCCGTTGAGATGACATCTTATGAACTGTGGTTTAACAAAAAACTGAAGTTGTCGTTTCTAAAAGTTTGGGGCTACAATGCTTATGTGAAAAAGCTTCAACCTGATAAGCTCGAATCCAAATCAGAGAAATGTGTCTTCATATGATACACAAAGGAAACTGTTGGGTACACCTTCTATCACAGATCCGAAGGCAAGATATTCGTTGCTAATAATGGATCCTTTCTAGAGAAGGGGTTTCTCTCGAAAGAAATGAGTGGGTGGAAAGTAGAACTTGATGAGGTAATTGTACCTTCTCCCGAATTGGAAAGTAGTTCATCACTAATACATCTCCGTCGTATCTATAATTTTTTTTATTCTTCCATGCCAATATTTTACAACTTTTACATACTTTTGGCAACTTTTTATACTATTTTTGGGACTAACATATTGATCCAGTGCCCAGTGCTAGTTCCTGTTTGTTGCATGTTTTTTGTTTCGCATAATATCCATATCAAACGGAGTCCAAACGGGATAAAAACAGACGGAGATTTGTTTTGGAATATATGTGAATTTTGGGAAGTGGAATCAATGCAAGATGATGCCCGAGGGGGCCACAAGGCAGGGGGCACGCTCCAGGGGGGTGGGCACGCCCCTGACCCTCGTGGCCACCACGCAAGGCAGTTGGTGCCCTTCTTTCGCCACAAGAAAGCTAATATCCAGATAAAAATCGTGTCCAATATTCAGCCCTAACGGAGTTACGGATCTCCGGGAATATAAGAAATGGTGAAGGGCCAGAATCTGGGAACGCAGAAACAGAGAGAGAAAGAGAGACAGATACAATATCGGAGGGGCTCTTGCCCCTCCGCTACCATGGAGGCCATAGACCAGAGGGGAAACCCTTCTCCCATCTAGGGAGAAGGTCAAGGAAGAAGAAGAAGAAGGAGGGGGGCTCTCTCCCCCTCGCTTCCAGTGGCGCCGGAATGCCGCCGGGGCCATCATCGTGTGACGACGGTCTACACCAACACCTTCGTCATCTTCACCAACATCTTCATCACCTTCGCCCATCTATCTGCAGCGCTCCACTCTCCCGCAACCCGCTGTACCCTCTACTTGAACATGGTGCTTTATGCTTCATACTATTATCCAATGATGTGTTGCCATCCTACGATGTCTGAGTAGATTTTTGTTGTCCTATCGGTAATTGGTGAATTGCTATGATTGGTTTAATTTGCTTGTGGTTATGTTGCTGTCCTTTGGTGCCATCATATGAGCGCGCATGTGGATCACACCATAGGGTTCGTTGTATGTTGATAGGACTACGTATTGGAGGGCAAGAGTGACAGAAGCTTCAACCTAGCATAGAAATTGATGCATACATGATTGAAGGGGGACCAATATATCTTAATGCTATGGGTGGGTTTTACCTTAATGAATGTTAGTAGTTGCAGATGCTTGCTAATAGTTCCAATCATAAGTGCATAGAATTCCAAGTCAGGGATGACATGCTAGCAGTGGCCTCTCCCACATAAAACTTGCTATCGGTCTAGTAACGTAGTCAATTGCTTAGGAACAATTTCGCAACTTCTACCACCACTTTTCCACACTCGCTATATTAACTCTATTGCTTCTTTACCTAAACAGCCCCTAGTTTATACTTACGAGCTCTTTATATTTTTGCAAACCTATCCCACAAAAACTACAAATTACTTCTAGTTTCATACTTGTTCTAGGTAAAGTAAACGTCAAGCGTGCGTAGAGTTGTATCGGTAGTTGATAGAACTTGAGGGAATATTTGTTCTACCTTTAGCTTCTCGTTGGGTTCGACACTCTTATCGAAAGATGCTACAACTGATCCCCTACACTTGTGGGTTATGAAGACCTTTTTCGGGCGCCGTTGCCGGGGAGCAATAGTGTGGGGTGAATATTCTCGTGTGTGCTTGTTTGCTTTATCACTAAGTAGCTTTTATTTTGTGCTCTTGTTTACTATCTTTAGTTATGGGTAGGAAACGGAAAATACCAAAAAAATAGTGGTACCTACTGAACCAATGGTTGGAGAACCACTAAAAATCTATCACACTCCTGAAGCTTTTTACTTGGATCATCATCGATCCCTATGTGCTCGTGCTGAAACCCCAACTAGCTTAGTTGAGAGCAAATTTTTAGATGAGCATGCTTGTTATGTGCGACACCGCTTATCTCAAGAAGGGAAACTTTTACTGGATCAAATTCATCATTTGCAATGCTATGCTTGGAATTTATGTGAAATATATGATTTTACTTATTGTTCTCAAGACCCTAAGAAACACCTTCCCTACCAATGTGAGTTTAGCGATAATGGAATCGTATCTTTATATGCTAAGGGTGTTTATAGTTACTATGATGTTCAACAAATTAAAGAATTTGTTGCTTTTAAGGGTGCTTATGTAATTGCTTCTTTGATTGAAAAGTATGATGCTACTCTTTACAAATCTGAAAATTTGGCCATACTTAAATATTTCTATGATAATTATGCTTCTAATCCTTATATTAAACCACATATTGAAGACTCCTCCGCTGTCCAAGAAGATACTAATATTTTGCAGGAGTCTATGGAAGAAGAAATTAATGACATTGTGAGCTCATTGGATGAAAAAGATGAGGAGGAGAGCGAAGAACAAAAGGAGGAATAGTAGATTGATCACCCGTGCCCACCTTCTAATGAGAGTAACTCTTTATCTCATACATTATTTAATTTCTCTCCGTGCTTACCGAAGGATGAATGTTATGATGATTGCTATGATCCCTTGGACTAATTTGAAATATCCCTTTTCTATGAAATTGATGCTTGCTATGCTTGTGGCCAAGATGCCTATATAAAGTATGCTTATGGAGATGAACTTGCTATAGTTCCTTATGTTAAACATGAGATAGTTGCTATTGCACCCACACATGATAGTCCTATTATCTTTTTGAATTCCCCGAACTACACTATGTCGGAGAAGTTTGCACTTATTCAGGATTATATTGATGGGTTGCCTTTTTCTGTTGCACATGATGTTTTTGATGAATATAATCTGCATGTTCTTACTGGTCCTACTTGCAATTATTATGAGAGAGGAACTACATCTCTGCCTCTCTATGTTTCCAACACAATAAAATTGCAAGAAACTGCTTATACTATGCATTGGCCTTTACTTGATGTGCATGAATTGTTCTTGTATGACATGCCTATGCATAGGAATAGAGTTAGACTTCATTTTTGCATGACACATATAACTTTGTGCTCACTACTAAATGCCAAATCATTGCTAATTAAAATTGGCTTTGATATACCTTGGGATCCGGGTAGATCCATTACTTGAGCACTATATGCCTAGCTTAATGGCTTTAAAAAAATCACTGCCAGGGAGACAACCCGGAAGTTTTAGAGAGTCATTTATTTCTGTTGTGTGCTTTAATAAAGTTTAAAAACAAAAAATAAAGAGGGGAACCTAAAACTTTTTCAAAAAGAAGAGTGAAAGTAAGAAGGATGAGCACCGTTGAAATGGGGTAGCTCCTTGAACTTTGTTCATGCCCATGGAAACTTTGCAAATCTTAATTACAGAAACTTTTCAAAAAAATAATTATCCCCTTGTACAATTCCATTGTATTATAAAAATAATGTGCCAAGACTTTCCTTTAGGATGATTAAACTGCTTGTTGGTTTGTGCGGTGCAAAAACAGAAACTTTGGCTGTAGTGCGCGATTTTACATCTTTTTACTGGAACGTCGAAAGGATCTGAAACTTTTCGCAAAGTATTGCTATACAAATTGTTGTTTTTCCTAATTGTGCCAAAAACTTTAGAGTTACAGAAGTATGGTTAATGTTCAGATTACTACAGACTGTCTTGTTTTCATAGATTGCTGTTATAGCTTGATTATTTGCATACGTTTGAATTATTGTTGAAGCCTCCTTGACTTGGGGCCATAGAATTGTGATAGCATACAGTGGGTAATGTTTGTTCATAATTATACAATAATGTTATACAATAATTGTGATATGCACTAACCCCGCCACTAAAAGTTCGGTTAAGTTTTGTGTGGATGAAGTGTTCGAAGATCGAGGAGGTCTCAATATGAGAAGAAGGAGGAGAGGCAAGAGCTCAAGCTTGGGGATGCCCAAGGAACCCCAAGTAAATATTCAAGGAGACTCAAGCATCTAAGCTTGGGGATGCCACGGAAGGCATTCCATCTTTCTTCAACAAGTATCGGTATGTTTTCGGATTCGTTTCGTTCACATGATATGCGTAAATTCTTGGAGCGTCGTGTGCATTTTATTTTTCTTTTAATAAATGCACCATGCTGGTATGAGATAGTCCTTGGTTGATTTATAGAATGCTCTTCGCACTTCACTTATATTTTTTGAGTATGGCTTTATAGAATGCTTCATGCGCTTCACTTATATCATTTGAAGTTTGGATTGCCTGTTTCTCCTCACATAGAAAACCTCCATTTGTAGAATGCTCTTTTGCTTCACTTATATTTGTTAGAGCGTGGGCATATCTTTTGTAGAAAGAATTAAAACTCTCTAGCTTCACTTATATCTATTTAGAGAGTTGACAGGAATTGGTCATTCACATGGTTAGTCATAAAATCCTACATAAACTTGTAGATTGTTGAATATGATATGTTTGATTCCTTGCGATAGTTTTGCGATATAAAGATGGTGATATTAGAGTCATGCTAGTGGGTAGTTGTGGATTGTAGAAATACTTGTGTTGAAGTTTGTGATTCCTGAAGCATGCAAGTAACGTGAACCGTTATGTGATGAAGTCGGAGCATGATTTATTTTTTGATTGTCATCCTTTGTGTGGAGGTCGGGATCGCGCGATGGTTAACTCCTACCAACCCTTCCCCTAGGAGCATGCGTGTAGTACTTTGTTTTAATGGCTAATAAATTTTTGCAATAAGTTTGTGACTTCTTTATGACTAATGTTGAGTCCATGGATTATACGCACTCTCACCCTTCCACCTTGCTAGCCACTCTAGTACCACGCAATTTTTGCTGGTGCATCAAACCACCTTATACCCTTCCTCAAAACAGCCACCATACCTACCTATTATGGCATTTCCATAGCCATTCCGAGATATATTGCCATGTAACTCCACCGTTCCCTTTATTATGAAACGCACCATCATTGTCATATTTCCTTGCATGATTGTAAGATAACTAGCATGATGTTTTCATGGCTTGTCCGTTTTTGATGTCATTGCTATGCTAGATCATTGTACATCCCGGTACACCGCCGGAGGCATTCATATAGAGTCATACTTTGTTCTAGTACCGAGTTGAAATATCGAGTTGTAAGTAAATAAAAGTGTGATGATCATCATTATTAGAACATTGTCCCATGTGAGGTTATAGAAATAAAAGATGCTATTGAAGCCCAAATAAAAAGAAGAGGCCAAAGAAGCCCACCGAAAAAAAGAAAAAAAGAGAAAACAAACAAAAAAAAGAGAGAAAAAGAGAGAAGGGGCAATGTTACTATCTTTTTCCACACTTGTGCTTCATCATAGCACCATGTTCTTCATGATAGAGAGTCTCCTATGTTGTCACTTTTATATACTAGTGGGAATTTTCATTATAGAACTTGGCTTGTATATTCCAATGACGGGCTTCCTCAAATGCCCTAGGTCTTAATGAGCAAGCAAGTTGATGAACACCCACTAGTTTTCCTTTGAGCTTTCATACACTTATAACTCTAGTGCATCCGTTACATGGCAATCCCTACTCACTCACATTGATATTGATTGATGGACATCTCCATAGTCCATTGATTTACCTAGTTGATGTGAGACTTTCTCCCTCCTTTTGTCTATCACCACCTTCTATTCCACCCATAGTGCTATGTCCATGGCTCACACTCATGTATTGTGTGGAAGTTGAAAATGTTTGAGAATACTAAAGTTTGAAACATTTGCTTGGCTAAAACCGGGGTTGTGCATGATTTAAATACTTTGTGTGGTGAAGATGGAGCATAGCCAGACCATATGATTTTGTAGGGATAACTTTCTTTGGCCATGTTATTTTGAAAAGACATGATTGCTTTATTAGTATGCTTGAAGTTTTATTGTCTTAATGTGAAATGATAGACTATTGCTTTTAATCACGCGTGTCTTAATATTGATGCCATGATTAGATTACATGATCAAGATCATGCTAGGTATCATTCCACATCAAAAATTATCTTTTTTATCATTTACCTACTCGAGGACGGGCAGTAATTAAGCTTGGGGATGCTGATACGTCTCCGTAGTATCTATAATTTTTGTTTGTTCCATGCTAATATTCTACAACTTCTACATACTTTTGGCCACTTTTTATACTATTTTTGGGACTAACATATTGATCCAGTGCCCAGTGCCAGTTCCTGTTTGTTGCATGTTTTTTGTTTCGCAGAATATCCATATCAAACGGAGTCCAAACGGGATAAAAACGGACGGAGATTTGTTTTGGAATATATGTGAGTTTTGGGAAGTGGAATCAACGCCGAGACGATGCCCGAGGGGTCCACGAGGCAGGGGGCGCCCCCCTGAGCCTCGTGGCGACCCCGTAAGGTGGTTGGTGCCCTTCTTTTGCCGCAAGAAAGATAATATCCGGATAAAAATTGTGTCCAAAATTCAGCCCAATCGGAGTTACGGAATGCCGGGAATATGAGAAACGGTGAAGGGCCAGAATCTGGGAACGCAGAAACAGAGAGAGACAGAGAGACAGATCCAATCTCGGAGGGGCTCTCGCCCCACTACCGCCATGGAGGCCATGAACCAGAGGGGAAACCATTCTCCCATCTAGGGATAAGTTCAAGGAAGAAGAAGAAGGAGGGGGCTCTCCCCCTCGCTTCCGGTGGCGCCGGAGTGCCGCCGGGGCCATCATCGTGTGACCGAGATCTACACCAACACCTCCGTCATCTTCACCAACATCTTCATCACCTTCCCCCATCTATATACAATGGTCCACTCTCCCACAACTTGTTGTACCCTCTACTTGAACATGGCACTTTATGCTTCATATTATTATGCAATGATGTGTTGCCATCCTATGATGTCTGAGTAGATTTTCGTTGTCCCATCGGTAATTGGTGAATTGCTATGATTGGTTTAATTTTCTTGTGGTTATGTTGCTGTCCTTTGGTGCCGATCATATGAGCGCGCGTGTGGCTCACACCATAGGGTTAGTTGTATGTTGATAGGACTACATATTGGAGGGCAAGAGTGACAGAAGCTTCAACCTAGCGTAGAAATTGATGCATACATGATTGAAGGGGGGCCAATATATCTTAATGCTATGGTTGGCTTTTACCTTAATGAATATTAGTAGTTGCGGATGCTTTCTAATAGTTCCAATCATAAGTGCATAGAATTCCAAGTCAGGGATCACGTGCTAGCAGTGGCCTCTCCCATATAAAACTTGCTATCGGTCTAGTAACGTAGTCAATTACTTAGGGACAATTTCGCAACTTTTACCACCACTTTTCCACACTCGCTATATTAACTTTATTGCTTCTTTACCTAAACAGCCCCTAGTTTATATTTACATGCTCTTTATATTTTTGCAAACCAATCGCACAAAAACTACAAAGTACTTCTAGTTTCATACTTGTTCTAGGTAAAGTAAACGTCAAGCGTGCGTAGAGTTGTATCGGTGGTCGATAGAACTTGAGGGAATAATATTTGTTCTACCTTTAGCTCCTCGTTGGGTTTGACACTCTGACTTATCGAAAGAGTCTACAACTGATCCCCTACACTTCTGGGTTATCAATCACAAAAATCAGTTCTAGTGATTCCTACACCAATTTGTGAGGAAGCTAATGATGATGATCATGAAACTTCAGATCAAGTTACTACCAAGCTTCATAGGTCAATCAGTTCTAGTGATTCCTACACCATGACAAACCTACGAACTATGAGGAAGTGATGATGAGCCCAGATTCCTCAAAATGGCTTGAGGCCATGAAATCTGAGATGGGATCCATGTATGAGAACAAAGTGTGGACTTTGGTTGACTTGCCCAATGATCGGCAAGCCATTGAAAATAAATGGATCTTTAAGAATAAGACTGACGCCGATGGTAATGTTACTATCAACAAAGCTCGACTTGTTGCAAAAGGTTTTCAACAAGTTCAAGGAATTGACTAGGACGAGACTTTCTCACCCGTAGAGATGCTTAAGTCTGTCTGAATCATGTTAGCAATTGCCGCATTTTGTGATTATGAAATCTGGCAAATGGATGTCAAAACTGCATTCCTTAATGGATATCTCAAAGAAGAGTTGTATATGATGCAGCTAGAAGGTTTTGTCGATCCTAAAGGTGCTAACAAAGTGTGCAAGCTCCAGCGATCCATCTACGGACTGGTGCAAGCATCTCAGAGTTGGATTACATGCTTCAATGAGGTGATCAAAGCATATGGTTTTATACAGACTTTTGGAGAAGCCTATATTGAGAAGAAAGTGAGTGGGAGCTCTGTAGCATTTCTGATATTATATGTGGACGACATATTGTTGATTGGAAATGATGTAAAATTTCTGGATAGCTTAAAAGGATACTTGAATAAGAATTTTTCAATGAAAGACCTCGGTGAAGCTGCTTATATATTGGGCAGCAAGATCTATAGAGATAGATTAAGACACTTAATTGGACTTTCACAAAGCACATACCTTGATAAAGTTTTGAAGAAGTTCAAAATGGATGAGTGAAAGAAAGGGTTCTTGGCTGTGTCTCAAGGTGTGAAGTTGAGTCAGACTCAATGCCCAACCACTGCAGAAGATAGAGAGAAAATGGAGGTCATTCCCTATGCTTCAGCCATAGGTTCTATCACGTATGCAATGTTGTGTACGAGACCTCATGTTTGCCTTGCTATAATTCTAGCAGGGAGGTACCAAAGTAATCCAGGAGTGGATCACTAGACAACAGTCAAGAACATCTTGAAGTACCTGAAAAGGACAAATGATATGTTTCTCATTTGTGGAGGTGAAAAGAGCTCGTTGTAAACGGTTACATCGATTCCAGCTTTGACACTGATCCAGATGACTCTAAGTCACAATCCGGATATGTATTTTTGTTGATCGGTGGAACTGTCAGTTGGTGTAGTTCCAAGCAGAGCGTCGTAGCGGGATCTACGTGTGAAGCATAGTACATAGCTGCTTCAGAAGCAGCAAATGAAGGAGTCTGGATGAAGGACTTCATATCCGATCTAGGTGTAATACCTAGTGCATCGTGTCCAATAAAAATCTTTTGTGACAACAGTAGAGCAATAGCCTTGGCGAAGGAATCCAGGTTTCACATGAGAACCAAGCACATCAAGAGATACTTCAACTCCATCCGCGATCAAGTCAAGGAGGAAGACATAGAGATTTGCAAAATACATACGGATCGGAATGTCGTAGACCCGTCGACTAATCCTCTTCCACGAGCAAAACATGTCAGCACCCAGACTCCATGGGAGTTATAATAATTACTATGTAATATAGATTATTGACTTTAGCGCAAGTGGGATCCTGAAGGAAATATGCCCTAGAGGCAATAATAAAGTTGTTATTTATATTTCCTTATATATCATGATAAATGTCTTTTATTCATGCTAGAATTGTATTAACCAGAAACTTGATACATGTGTGAATACATAGACAAAATAGAGTGTCCCTAGTATGCCTCTACTAGACTAGCTCGTTAATCTAAGAAGGTTAAGTTTCCTAACCATAGACATGTGTTGTCATTTGATGAACGGGATCACATCATTAGGAGAATAATGTGATGGACATGACCTATCCGTTAGCTTAGCACAATGATCGTTTAGTTTTATTTCTATTACTTTCTTCATGACTTATACATGTTCCTCTGACGATGAGATTATGCAACTCCTGAATACCGAAGGAACACCTTGTGTGCTATCAAACGTCACAACATAACTGGGTGATTACAAAGATGCTCTACAACTCTCTCCGATGGTGTTTGTTGAGTTGGCATAGATCGAGAATAGGATTTGTCACTCCGAGTGTCGGAGAGTTATCTTTGGGCCCTCTCGGTAATACACATCATAATAAGCCTTGCAAGCAAACGACTAATGAGTTAGTCATGAGATGGTATATTACGGAACGAGTAAAGAGACTTGCCGGTAATGAGATTGAACTAGGTATGATGATACCGACGATCGAATCTCGGGCAAGTACCATACCGATGACAAAGGGAACAAAGTATGTTGTTGTGCGGTTTGACCGATAAAGATATTTGAAGAATATGTAGGAGCCAGTATGAGCATCCAGGTTCTGCTATTGGTTTATTGACCAGAGATATGTATCGGTCATGTCTACATAGTTCTCGAACCAGTAGGGTCCGCACGCTTAATGTTCGATGATGATTTGTATTATGAGTTATGTGTTTTGGTGACCGAAGATTGTTCGGAGTCCCGGATGAGATCACAGATATGACGAGGAGTCTCGAAATGATCGAGACATATAAAATGATATATTGGACGATGCTATTTGGACACCGGATGAGTTCCGAGAGGTTCGAGATAACTATCGGAGTGCCGGAGGGTTATTGGAACCCCCGGGGGAACTAATGGGCCTTCATGGGCCTTAAGTGGAAAGAGAGAAGGGCCGCAAGGGGTGGTCGCGCCCCCCATGGTAGTCCGAATTGGACTAGGGGAAGGGGGCGGTGCCCCCCTTTCCTTCTCTCTCTCCCTCTCCTTCCTTCCCCCTCTCTTCCTAGGAGAGGAATCCTACTAGGACTAGGGGGTCCTAGTAGGACTCCCCTCTTGGCGAGCCCCCTAGGGCCGACCGGCCTCCTCCTCCTCCTTTATATACGTGGGAAGGGGGGGCACCCCAAAGACACACTAGTTTCTCTTAGCCGTGTGTGATTCCCCCCTCCGCAGATTACACCTCAGATCATATTGTCGTGGTGCTTAGGCAAAGCCCTGCGCAGATCACATGACTAACACCGTCGCCACGCCGTCGTGCTGACAGAACTCTTCCTCGAGCCTTCGGTGGATCATGATCTCCTCTTATTCTAGGCTAAACTCTTCAATGCAGCCACACCTACCTCATCTTCCACAATATTTGGCACAACCACTCCTGTAAAATTTACATTTATTCGTCTATGACCAGAAAGGTGTGAAGCCGAATTATAAACATCTACAGTTATGTATGGTGCTGAAAAATTACTGTCACGAGGTGCAGCATATGATGAGTGAGTGTAACGCGCCGAATATCTAGTAGGAGTATGACCAATTCTCCCATCCATTGGCAAGGTTGGATTCACATATTGCAAATTAGTTGCCGATGAATAAAAGGGCGAAACACTTTCTTGCATGCTATTGGAAATGTTAACATGAGGTGTTTCAAATTGATTAACCAAACCCATCATGTTGTTCATCGACATATGGATAAATTGTGGGGTTGCCGATGCATGAGAGTTAGGATAATACATATGTTGTATGTTACTAGTACCATAAGAAGTTGAAGCATGTAAATTACTTTGAATTGGCCTATGCATGTAATTAGAGGCATTATTGGAAAAACTAGGGCTGGCCGATAGAGTATACTCATGGAACGATCTAGTAACACGATATGAATTATTTGCATCTACAGTAGGGAATTGGGTATTCATATTACCTTTGTAGATTGCAAACCCTAGATGACGATCTCCTTGTAGCAAGAACGGGCTGGAGACCGTTCAGAAGTTCATCCCCAGTGGAGTCGCCAAAAAGTGTGTTCGCACGCGAACACATCACCGTGTACCCTCGACGCCAGGGGTGATGCACCGCGGCTCACGTCGAAGGAGACCCATTCGGAAGCGCGATACACAAGCTATCCAGCGGGCGCTTTTGTAGACCCGAAGCCCCGCTTGCTCGGGAGGGACCCCGTCAGGGCGTGCAATAGCTATGGGATTCCCTAGGTCGACCTGATCGTCCCTAGGGCCTCAAGGTTCACCACCCTACAACAAGAAGAACAGATGAATAACGAGGAAGAAGAAGAACAAAGGAAAAAGATAAAAGTAAAGGTAAAAGGTGGTATATGATTTGATCGATTTTGTGTTGTTTCAATTAGCCATCACCCCTAACATATATAAAATGCGTCTGGACTTCCCGTACAAGTAAAGGATTCATCTAAGCTTTCCTTACAAGAAAATTACATCAATTCACGTCCTATAGTTCTAGTTTCAGTCCAACTCGGGTTCAGCCAAAATCGGTCCCATACTTCTGTCCCGCTTCTTGTGCAGGCCACAGAAATCACATACTAACTCAGATGGAGTCGAGTTCAACATCAAACTTGTCTCCCTCGATGATCTGCATAATACATCCAGGTCACTTCTCCTTTTAAGGCCATATTTATGGCTTTTAGGGCCCATCTTTAACTGTGGGTCAGATTCAATTATGAAGTTCTCTGAACTGTCTGAGTCTTGTAACAACTCTGTAGGCCGTACACTATCTCCGACGATGATGACTCCAAAAGGAAAGTTGAACATTTCGTGATACGCACAACTTCCGTGTAGATCACTTTTCCATCTGAGGTCACCTGAATAACCTTTGCGGGCCATCTCTAACTTCTGGTCGGATTGACTTTGACAACCTCCACTTTTCCAGCAAGCTTTTTTTTGGTAAGATTTCTATGCCGGCAAGGTTTCCACCCCGACAAGCTTTCCACACCGGCAAGGTGTTGGAATTTTCCTAGTAGGCCTTTGGCCCAAAGCCCAACTAAAATTCTTAAATTCTCTTGGCCCACTCATGCACACATGTGAGTGGTGTGAGTGGCACTAAAGTTTAGTCCCACCACGGAAGTTGAGAGAGAGTTGCACCTCTGTATAAGGTGAGCTCTTCTACCACTTGTATGAGTATGAGAAGATGAGACCTACACGCACGCTACTCCTCCTCGCTCGCCTCGCCACGCCATGCCTCATCACGCTGCGCCGCGTCGCGCAACGGGTTGAGGGAATGAGCCGAGCCGAGGACAGAGCTATGCATGTTGTCTATATTTTTGCTGCTCGGGAATAATTAATAAGTCATTAATTAATAATTAGTCGGCACGTTAATTAGTCATCCATTTCCAATCCTTTTGGATCGTGGGGACAACATGCCTCCGGAACCCCGTGATGACCCACAAGTATAGGGGATCTTTTGTAGTCCTATCGATAAGTAAGAGTGTCGAAGCCAATGAGGAGCAGAATGAAATGATAAGCAGTTTTGAGTAAGGTCTTCTCTGCAAGCTCTGAAATTATTGGTGATAGATAGTTTTGTGATAAGGTAATTTGTAACGAGTAACAAGTAGTAAAAGTAAATAAGGTGCAGCAAGATGGCCCAATCCTTTTTGTATCAAAGGACAAGCCTGGACAAACTCTTATATAAAGGAAAGCGATCCCGAGGACACATGGGAATTATTGTCTAGCTATTTTTCATCACGCTCATATGATTCGCGTTCGTTACTTTGATAATTTGGTATGTGGGTGGACCAGTGCTTGAGTGCTGCCCTTCCTTGGACAAGCATCCTACTTTTTATTAACCTCTATTGCAAGCATCCGCAACTACAAAAGAAGTTTAAGGTAAACATAACCATAGCATGAAACATATGGATCCAAATCATCCCCTTACGAAGCAACACATAAACTAGCATTTCAGCTTCTGTCACTCTAGCAACCCATCATCTACTTATTACTTCCCAATGCCTTCCTCTAGGCCCAAACAATGGTGAAGTGTCATGTAGTCGACGTTCACATAACACCACTAGAGGAAAGACAACATACATCTCATCAAAATATCAAACGAATACCAAATTCACATGACTACTTATAGCAAGATTTCTCCCATGTCCTCAGGAACAAACGTAGCTACTCACAAATCATATTCATGTTCATAATCAGAGGGGTATTAATATGCATAAAGGATTTGAACATATGATCTTCCACCAAATAAATCAACTAGCATCAACTACAAGGAGTAATCCACACTACTAGAAACCCACAGGTACCAATCTAAGGTTTTGGGACAAAGATTTGATACAAGAGATGAACTAGGATTTGAGAGGATATGGTGCTAGGGAAGATGTTGATTGAGATTTACCCCCTCCTGATGAGAGGATCGTTGGTGATGACGATGGTGATGGTCTCCCCCTCCCGGAGGGATGTTTCCCCAGCAGAACAGCTCCGCCGGAGCCCTAGATTGGTTCCGCCAAGGTTCTGCCTCGAGACGGCGGTGCTTCGTCCCGAAAGCTTCCTTATGATTTTTTCCAGGGCAGAAGACACCTTATACCATGAGAAAGGCATCGGGGTCTGCCAGGTGGCCCACGAGGCAGGGGGCGCGCCCCCCATCCTCGTGGATGCTGGGTGGCCCTCGTCTGGTGCTTTCTTCACCAAATATTTTTAATATATTCCAAAACTAACTTTCGTGCAGTTTCAGGGCTTTTTGAGTTGTGCAGAATAGGTCTCCAATATTTGGTCCTTTTCCAGCCCAGAATTCCAGCTGCTGGCATTCTCCCTCTTAATGTAAACCTTGTAAAATAAGAGAGAAAAGGCATAAGTATTGTGACATAATGTGTAATAACAACCCATAATGCAATAAATATCAATATAAAAGCATGATGCAAAATGGACGTATCAACTCGCCTCTCGTGATCCTGTACGGGATAGGGGCGGTCAGGTTTTTGGGGAGCGCACTCGTGCGACTGCTGGCAGCGACGACTTGGCCAATAACGACTTCTTCCCCTACCTCGGCAACCTCATCCTCAACGACATGAGCGACAACATCCATGCTGGCGGTGCTGCTTCCGCTGCATCGTATGTGATTCTGTCTTTCTTGTTCGAGATCGTGCTAGAATTCATGTTTCTAGTATGTGCCCTAGATGTGATTTATTCATCTACTATGCTAGCTCACATGATTAGTTTAATCTCTGGTATTGCTGTCATGATTTATCTTCTGTTTATTTGGATTAAATCTCATAGTAATTTGCTCATATTTCCAACAATCCAAAAACCTGATTATAGGAAATTTACTCCGAGTGGTTTTACTTCGTATTTGCAGCCGCCTGCCTTTAAGGGGGTGCAATATAAGAGGTGGCACAAGAGAGCAGTCTACTAGTTTCAAACCATGTGCTGCTATCAAGCCACTAAGGGCAAGCCTGAGGGCGATCTTAATCCACCACAGCTGGAAGATTTTGAGAAGATCGACACTCTCTTTAAAGCCGCCCTTTTGAGTGTTCTTGATGATTCCATTGTGTAATCATATATGTCGTTTGACAACGACAAGGACATGTGGGCTGCGCTCGAGGCCAAGTTTGGTGCCTCGGACGTCGGCAGCGAGTTGTACGTCATGGAGCAATTCTATGACTAAAGATGACTGATGAGCGCCCTGTTGTACAATAGGCTCATGAGATACAATCACTCGCCTAGGAACTTGAGTACTTTAAGTGTTTGTTTCTTGACAAATTTGTTGCCGGGGGAATCATTGCCAAGCTTCCACCTTCGTGGAACTACTTTGCTATTTCCCTGAAACACAAGAGACATGAGTTTTCCGTTTCTGATCTCATTGGTACTCTTGATGTTGAAGAGAAGGTGAGAGCAAAAGACACACATGCTCGAGTTGCTGAGGGAGCTTCTAGTGCCCACATGGTACAGAAGAAGAACTTCCAGCCCAACAAGTTCAAAAACAATAAGAACAAAACTCAGGGCAAATGCAAGTTTGATGCAAAGAACAAGTCGTCACATCTTACCAACTTCAAGAAGAATTCTCATAAGAAGGGGAAGGGACTTTGCCATGTCTGCGGTGATGCTAATAACTGGGCTCCGAAGTGTCCTAACCGCTTTGAGGAGCGCGAACTAAAGGAAATATAACCTAGAGGCAATAATAAAGTTATTGTTTATATTTCCTTATATATATCATGATAAATGTCTTTGATTCACGCTAGAATTGTATTAACCGGAAACTTGATACATGTGTGAATACATAGACAAGACGGAGTATCCCTAGTATGCCTCTTCTAGACTAGCTCGTTAATCAAAGATGGTTTTGTTTCCTAACCATGGACATGAGTTGTCATTTCATCAACAGGATCGCATCATCAGGAGAATGATGTGATGGACAAGACGCATTTGTTAGCTTAGTAACTCGATCGTTTAGTTTTTCTGCTATTGCTTCTTCATAACTTGTACGTGTTCCTATGACCATGAGATTATGCAACTCCCTAATATCGGAGGAACACCTTGTTTTCTATCAAACATCACAACGTAACTGGGTGATTATAAATATGCTCTACAGGTGTCTCCGACGATGTTTGTGGTGTTGGCATAGATCGAGAATGGGATTTTCACTCCGAGTGTCGGAGAGGTATCTCTAGGCCCTCTCGGTAAAACACATCGTAATAAGCCTTTCAAGCAAATGACTAATGAGTTAGTCACGAGATGATGTATTACGGAACGAGTAAAGAGACTTGCCGGTGACGAGATTGAACTAGGTATGGTGATACCAACGATCAAATCTCGGGCAAGTAAAATACCGATGACAAAAGGAACAACGTATGTTGTTATGCAGTTTGACCGATAAGGATCTTCATAGAATATGTGGGAGCCAATATGAACATCCAGATTCCGCTATTGGTTATTAACCGGAGATGAGTCTCGGTCATGTCTACATTGGTCTCGAACCCGTAGGGTTCACACGCTTAACGTTCGATGACGATCCGTATTATGAGTTTATATGTTTTGATGTACTGAAGGTAGTTCGGAGTCCCGGATGTGATCACGGACATGACGAGGAGTCTCGAAATGGTCGAGACATAAAGATTGATATATTGGAAGGTTATATTCGGACACCGGAAGTGTTCCAGGGGTCACCGGATAAAAAACGGAGTACCGGGAGGTTAGCGGAACCCCCCGGGGGTATATGGGCCTTGATGGGCCTTAGGGGAGAGAGATAGAGGGCTGGCTAGGGCTAGGCCGCTCGCCCCCCAAGCCTAGTCCGAATTGGACTAGGGGCGAGGGGCGGCGCCCCCTCCTTTCCTTCCCCCTCTCCCTTTCCTTCCCCTCTCCTACTCCTACTGGGAAAAGGAGGAGTCCTACTCCTAGTGGGAGTAGGACTCCCCCTCTTGGCACATCCCCTCCTTGGCTGCCTCCTCCTCCCTCCCTCCTTTATATACGTGGGGTGGGGCACCCCATAGACACACAAGTTGATTTGCAAGCCATGTGCGATGCCCCCCTCGACAGTTACACACCTCGGTCATATCGTTGCAGTGCTTAGGCGAAGCCCTCCGTCGGTAACTTCATCATCACCGTCACCACACCATCATGCCGAAGAAACTCTCCCGTGACGCTCAAGTGGAACAAGAGTTCATGGGACGTCATCGAGCTGAACATGTGCTGAACGCGGAGGTTCCATACGTTCGGTGCTTGGATCAATTGGATCGCGAAGACGTTCGAGTACATCAACAACGTCACTAGATGCTTCCGCTTTTGGTCTACGAGGGTACATGGACACACTCTCCCCCGCTCGTTGCTATGCTTATCTTAGGTAGATCTTGCATGATCATAGGAAATCTTTTGAAATACTATGTTCCCCAACAGTGGCATCATGAGCCAGGTCTATACATAGATGATATGCACGAGTAGAATACAATGAGTTGTGGGCGATAATAGTCATACTGCTTACCAGCATGTCATACTTTGATTCGGCGGTATTGTGAGATGAATCGGCCCGCACCGACATTACGCATACGCTTACGCGAGACTGGTTTCACCGTTACGACCACTTGTTGCTTAAAGGTGACCGGCGGGTGTCTGTCTCTCTCACTATAGTTGAATCGAGTGTGGCTATGCCCGGTCCTTGTGAAGGTTAAAACAACACACTTGATGAAAAATCGTTGTGGATTTGTATGCGTAGGTAAGAATGGTTCTTGCTAAGCCCGTAGCAGGCATGTAAAAAATGCAACAACAAAGTAGAGGATGTCTAACTTGTTTTTGCAGGGCATGTTATGATGTGATATGGTCAAGACATGATGAGTTATACATTATGGTATGAGATGATCATGTTTTGTAAATTATCGGCAACCGGCAGGAGCCTTATGGTTGTCTCTTTATTGTATGAATTGCGAAGGCCTTGTAATTGCTTTACTTTATCACTATGAGTTAAAGATAGTAGTAGTAGCAATAGTTGGCGAGACGACCACGACGCTACGATGAAGATCATGGTGTCAAGCCGGTGAAGATGGAGATCATGACGATGCTTTGGAGATGGAGATCAAAAGCACAAGATGATGATGGCCATATCATGTCACATATTTTGATTTCATGTGATGTTTATCTTATTTTGCTTCGTACGCCTGCAGCATTTTAAGATGATCCCTTACAAAATTTCAGGGTACAAGTGTTCTCCCTGAGTATGCACCATTTCGAAAGTTCGTCGTGCCGAGACACCACATGATGTTCGGGTGTGATAAGCTCTACGTTCAAATACAACCTGTGCAAGACAGTTTTTCACATGCCGAATACTCGGGTTAAACTTGACGAGCCTAGCATGTACATACATGGCCTCTGAACACCGAAAGGTCGAGCATGAGTCATATAGTAGATATGATCAACATAAGATGTTCACCATTGAAAACTACTCCATCTCACGTGATGATCGGATATGGTTTAGTTGATTTGGATCACGTGATCATTTAGATGACTAGAGGGATGTCTATCCAAGTGGGAGTTCTTTAGTAATATTATTAATTGAACTCTAATTTTTCATGAACTTAGTCCTGATAGTTTTTGCATAACTATGTTGTTGTAGATCAATGGCCCGTGCTACCGTTCCCTTGAATTTTAATGCATTCCTATAGAAAGCTAAGTTGAAAGATGATGGTAGCAACTACACGGACTGGGTCCATAACTTGAGGATTATCCTCATTGCTGCACATAAGAATTATGTCCTGGAAGCACCGCTAGGTGACAGGCCTGCTGTAGGAGCAACTCCGGACGTTATGAACGTCTGGCAAGCTCGTTCTGATGACTACTCGATAGTTCAGTGTGCCATGCTTTACGGCTTAGAATCAGGACTTCAAAGACATTTTGAACGTCATGGAGCATATGAGATGTTCTAAGAGTTGAAGTTAATATTTCAAGCAAATGCCCGAATTGAGAGATATGAAGTCTCCAATAAGTTCTGTAGCTGCAAGATGGAGGAGGACAGTTCTATCAGTGAACACTTGCTATGAATGTCTTGGTACTACAATCATATGACTCAACTTGGTTGCAAAGTTGACGAAGATAGTGTTATTGATAGAGTTCTTCAATCACTACCACCAAGCTATAAAGGCTTCATGATGAACTATAATATGCAAGGGATGCAGAAGACAATTCCCGAGCTCTTCGCTATGCTCAAAGCTGCGGAGGTAGAAATCAAAAAGGAGCATCAAGTGTTGATGGTTAACAAGACCACTAGTTTCAAGGAAAAGGGTCAGGGAAAGAAGGGGAACATCAAGAAGAATAGCAAGACAATTGCTACTCCCGCGAAGAAACCCAAGTCTGGAGCCAAGCCTGAAACTGAGTGCTTCTACTGCAAAGGGACTGGACACTGGAAGCGGAACTGCCCCAAGTATTTGGCGGATATGAAGGATGGAAAAGTGAACAAAGTTATATTTGATATACATGTTATTGATGTGTACCCTACTAATGCTCGTAGTAGCACCTGGGTATTTGATACTGGTTCGGTTGCTAATATTTGTAACTCGAAACAGGGGCTACGGATTAAACAAAGATTAGCTAAGGACGAGGTGACGATGCGCGTGGGAAATGGTTCCAAAGTCAATGTGATCGTCGACAACACGCTACCTCTACATCTACCTTCGGGATTAGTTTTAGACCTAAATAATTGTTATTTTGCACCAGCGTTAAGCATGAACATTATTTCGGGATCTTGTTTGTTGCGAGATGATTATTCATTTAAATCAGAGAATAATGGTTGTTCCATTTATATGAGTAATATCTTTTATGGTCATGCACCCTTGAATAGTGGTCTATTCTTGTTAGATCTCGATCGTAGTGATACACATATTCATAATATTGAAGCCAAAAGATGCAAAGTTGATAATGATAGTGCAACTTATTTGTGGCACTGCCGTTTAGGTCATATAGGTGAAAAGCGCATGAAGAAACATCATGCCGATGGACTTTTGGAATCACTTGATTATGAATCACTTGGTGCTTGCAAACCATGCCTCACGGGCAAGATGACTAAAACTCCGTTCTCCGGAACAATGGAGGGAGCAACTGATTTGTTGGAAATCATACATACTGATGTATGTGGACCAATGAGTGTTGAGGCTCGCGGCGGGAATTATTATTTTCTGACCTTCACTGACGATTTGAGCAGATATGGGTATATCTACTTGATGAAGCAAAAGTCTGAAACATTTGAAAAGTTCAAAGAATTTCAGAGTGAAGTAGAGAATCACCGTAACAAGAAAATAAACTTTCTATGATCTGAACGCGGAGGCGAATATTTGAGTTACGAGTTTGGTCTTCATTTGAAACAATGTGGAATAGTTTCACAGCTCACGCCACCCGGAACACCACAGTGTAATGGTGCGTTCGAACGTCGTAACCATACTTTATTAGGTATGGTGTGATCTATCATGTCTCTTACCGATTTACCACTATCGTTTTGGGTTTATGCTTTGGAGACAACTGCATTCACGTTAAATAGGGCACCATTTAAATCCATTGAGACGACACCTTATGAACTGTGGTTTGGCAAGAAGCCCAAGTTGCGTTTCTTAAAGTTTGGGGCTGTGATGCTTATGTGAAAATCTTCAACCTGATAAGCTCGAACCCAAGTCGGAGAAATGTGTCTTCATAGGATACCCAAAGGAAACTGTTGGTTACACCTTATATCACAGATCCGAAGGCAAGATATTAGTTGCTAAGAATGGATCCTTTCTAGAGAACGAGTTTCTCTCGAAAGAAGTGAGTGGGAGGAAAGTGGAACTTGATGAGGTAATTGTGCCTTCTCCCGAATTGGAAAGTAGTTCATCAGAGAAAATAGTTCCAGTGACTCCTACACCAATCAGCGAGGAAGCTAATGATGATGATCATGAAAGTTTAGATCAAGTTAGTACTGAACCTCGTAGGTCAAGCATAGTGCGTTCCGCGCCAGAGTGGTACGGAAAACCGGTTCTGGAAATCATGTTACTAGACCATGATGAACCTACGAACAATGAGGAAGCGATGATGCTCCCAGATTTCACAAAATGGCTTGAGGCCATGAAATCTGAGATGGGATCCATGTATGAGAACATAGTGCTAACTTTGGTTTACTTGCCTGATGATCGGCAAGCCATTGAAAATAAATGGATTTGTAAGAGGAAGATTAAAGCCGTTGGTAATGTTACTGTCTACAAAGCTCAACTTGTTGCGAAAGGTTTTCGACAAGTTCAAGGAGTTGACTACGATGAGACTTTCTCACCCGTAGCGATGCTTAAATCGGTCCGAATCATGCTAGCAATTGCCGCATTTTATGATTATGAAATCTGGCAAATGGATGTCAAAACTGCATTCCTTAATGGATACCTCAAAGCGGAGTTGTATATGATGCAACCAGAAGGTTTTGTCGATCCTAAAGGCGCTAACAAAGTATGCAAGCTCCAGCGATCCATCTATGGACTGGTGCAAGCATCTCAGAGTTGGAATATACGCTTTGATGAGGTGATCAAAGCATATGGTTTTATACAGTCTTTTGGAAAAGTTTGTATTTACCAGAAAGTGAGTCGGAGCTCTGTACCATTTTTGATATTATATGTGGATGACATATTGTTGATTGGAAATGATGTATAATTTCTGGATGGCATAAAGGGATACTTGAATAAGAATTTTTCAATGAAAGACCTCAGTGAAGCTGCTTATATATTAGGCATCAAGATCTATAGAGATAGATCAAGACGTTTAATTGGACTTTCACAAAGCACATACCTTGATAAAGTTTTGAAGAAGTTCAAAATGGATCAGTCAAAGAAAGGGTTCTTGCCTATGTTACAAGGTGTGAAGTTGAGTAAGACTCAATGCTCGACCACTGCTGAAGATTGAGAGAAAAGGAACGTCATTCCCTATGTATCACCCATAGGATCTATCGTGTATGCAATGTTGTGTACTAGACCTGATGTGTGCCTTGCTATAAGTTTAGCAGGAAGGTACCAAAGTAATCCAGGAGTGAATCACTGGACAGCGGTCAAGAACATCTTGAAGTACCTGAAAAGGACAAAGGGTATGTTTCTCATTTATGGAGGTGAAAAGAGCTCGTCGTAAACGGTTACATCGATTCCAGCTTTGACACTGATCCGGATGACTCTAAGTCACAATCCGAATATGTAATTCTATTGAACGGTGGAGCTGTCAGTTGGTGCAGTTCCAAGCACAGCGTCATCGCGGGATCTATGTGTGAAGCAGAGTACATAGCTGCTTTGGAAGCAGCAAATGAAGGAGTCTGGATGAAGGAGTTCATATCCGATCTAGGTGTAATACCTAGTGCGTCGGGTCCAATGAAAATCTTTTGTGACAACACTGGAGCTATAGCCTTGGCGAAGGAATCCAAGTTTCACAAGAGAACCAAGCACATCAAGAGATGCTTCTATTCCATCCGCGATCAAGTCTGGGAGGGAGACATAGAAATTTGCAAGGTACAGATGGATCTGAATGTCACAGACCCGTTGACAAAACCTCTACCACGAGCAAAACATGATCAGCACCAAGACTCCATGGGTGTTAGAATCATTACCATGTAATCTAGATTATTGACTCTAGTGCAAGTGGGAGACTGAATGAAATATGCCCTAGAGGCAATAATAAAGTTATCCTTTATATTTCCTTATATATATATCATGATAAATGTCTTTTATTCATGCTATAATTGTATTAACTGGAAACTTGATACATGTGTGAATACATAAACGAAACCGAGTGTCCCTAGTATGCCTCTACTAGACTAGCTCGTTAATCAAAGATATTTATGTTTCCTAACCATAGACATGAGTTTTCATTTGATGAATGGGATCACATCATTAGGAGAATGATGTGATGGACAAGACCCATCCGTTAGCTTAGCAACTTGATCATTTAGAATGATGTGATGGACAAGACCCATCCGTTAGCTTAACAACTTGATCGTTTAGTTTTTTTGCTATTGCTTTTTTCATAACTTATACATGTTCTTATGACTATGAGATTATGCAACTAGGTGATTATAAAGATCCTCTACAGGTGTCTCCGAAGGTGTTTGTGGTGTTGGCATAGATCGAGAATAGGAATTGTCACCCCGAGTGTCGGAGAGGTATCTCTGGGCCTTCTCGGTAATACACATCATAATAAGCATTGCAAGCGAACGACTAATGAGTTAGTCACGAGATGATGTATTACGGAACGAGTAATGAGACTTGCCGGTGATGAGATTGAACTAGGTATGATGATACCGACGATCGAATCTCTGGCAAGTAACATACCGATGAAAAAAAGGAACAACGTATGTTGTTATACGGTTTGACCAATAAAGATCTTCATAGAATATGTGGGAGCCAATATGAACATCCAGTTTCCGCTATTGGTTATTAACCAGAGATGAGTCTCGGTCATGTCTACATAGTTCTCGAACCCGTAGGGTTCGCACGCTTAACGTTCGATGACGATCGGTATTATGAGTTTATATGTTTTGATGTACCGAAGGTAGTTCAGAGTCCCGGATGTGATCACGGACATAACGAGGAGTCTCGAAATGGTTGAGACATAAAGATTGATATTTTGGAAGGTTATATTCGGACACCGAAAGTGTTCTGGGCGTCACCAGATAAGAACCGGAGTACCAGGAGGTTACCGGAACCCCCCGGGGGTATATGAGCCTTGATGGGCCTTAGGGAGAGAGAGAGGGCTGGCTAGGGCAGGGCCACGCACCCCCAAGCCTAGTCCGAATTGGACTAGGGGGAGGGGGCAGTGCCCCCTCCTTTCCTTCTCCTCCTCTCCCTTTCCTTCCCCCTCTCCTACTCCTACTAGGAAAAGGAGGAGTCCTACTCTTAGTGGGAGTAGGACTCCAACTCTTGGCGGGCCCCCTCCTTGTCCACCTCCTCCTCCATCTCCTCCTTTATATATGTGGGGAGGGGGCACCCCATAGACACACTAGTTGATTTGCAAGCCATGTGCGATGCCCCCCTCGACAGTTACACACCTCGGTCATATCGTTGCAGTGCTTAGGCGAAGCCCTACGCCGATAACTTCATCATCACCGTCACCACGCCGTCAGGCTGACGAACTCTCCCGTGATGCTCAACTAGATCAAGAGTTTGTGGGACTTTATTGAGCTGAACGTGTGCTGAATGTGGAGGTGCCATATGTTCGGTGCTTGGATCGATTGGATCCCGAAGACGTTCGACTACATCAACCGCGTCACTAGACGCTTCCGCTTTCGGTCTACGAGGGTACGTGGACACACTCTCCCCGCTCGTTGCTATGCTTCTCCTAGATAGATCTTGCGTGATCGTAGGATTTTTTTTGAAATAATACGTTCCCCAACACGAACATGAGAAGAGCAGAAATTTCGCTAATGTTGTCATTGGTGATACTGATATGAAGGAATCTAGGTACGGTATTCTTCCTACCATCCTTTCAGTATTTCAATCTTCTGATTGGTTAATTGACACCAGTGCCAATGTACATGTTTGTGCTGATGCCTCCATGTTTTCTTATTACCAGGTCACAGGGACTTCTCCCGTGCTGATGGGGAACGGGTCACATGCCATCGTTCAAGGTGTTGGTACAGTCAATCTGAAGTTTACTTCGGGGAAGATCGTGCGTCGGAAGAACGTTCATCATGTGTCCTCCATCAGTAAGAATCTCGTAAGCGGTTCCCGTTTGTGTCGAGACGGTTTCAAGTTGGTTTTCGAGTCCAATAAAGTTGTAATTTCTAAGTATGGACAATTTGTTGGAAAAGGCTATGAGTGCGGAGGCTTGTTCTGCCCGTCTTTGTCAGATATTTGCATTAAAGTTATTAATACTGTTTTCCACAATAATGAGTGTAATATTTGGCATTCACGACTTTGTCATATTAACTTTGGTTGCATGACGCGGCTAGCCAACATGAGTTTAATTCTGAAATTCACTAATGTCAAGGGCTCCAAGTGCCAAGTGTGTGTGCAAGCTAAGCAACCTCGAAAGTCCCATAAGACTGCAGAGGCTAGAGACTTGGCGCCACTAGAGCTACATTCTAATCTCTGTGAGATGAATGGCGTGTTGACAAAAGGTGGAAATAAATACTTCATGATGTTGATTGATGACTCCACTAGATATTGTCATGTGTATCTTCTGGAATCAAAAGATGAGACTTTAAATTTCTTCAAAATCTATAAAGTTGAAGCAGAGAACCAACTTGATCGATAAATTAAACGGCTTAGGTCTGACCATGGTGGAGAGTATTTTTCCAATGAATTTGATTTGTTTTGTGTGGAACATGGTATAATCCATGATAGGATGCCTCCCTACTCACCTCAGTCAAATGGGGTGGCCGAAAGAAAGAACCGAACTCTAACTGATTTGGTTAACGCCATGTTAGACACATCGGGTTTCTCCGAGGCATGGTGGGGGAGGCGCTAATGACTGCACGACATGTCCTAAATCGAGTTCCCACAAAGAATAAGACCATGAATTCTTTTGAGGAATGGGAAAAGAAAAGATTGAAACTCTCCGACCTACCTACTTAGGGTTGTTTGGCGAAAGTCAATATACCAATTCCCGAGAAGTGCAAGCTTGGACCAAAAACCGTGGATTGTGTTCTTTTGGTCTATGCTTTTCATAGCATTGGCTATAGATTTTTGATAATGAAATCTGAGGTATCCGACATGCATGTTGGTACGATTATGGAGTCAAATGATGCAACTTTCTCTGAGGACATATTTTCTCTGAAGGATATGTCGAGTTCATCAAATCAGGAGATACCTACCCCATCTAGTGAGGTATTTACTATAATTCCTGAACCCACCATAGCGATGGAACATGTTGAGAATCCTGTTGGGGATGACAATGAAACTCCTGTAAGGAGTAAGAGACAGAGGACCGCAAAGTCCTTTGGTGATGATTTCATTGTGTACCTCGTCGATGACACACCCAGGACTATTTCAGAAGCCTATGCATCTTCTGATGCTGACTACTAGAAGGAAGATGTCCGCAGCGAGATGGATTCCATCTTAGCTAACTAAACCTGGGAAATCACTAATCGTCCTTATGGGTGCAAACCTGTAGGATGTAAGTGGCTGTTCAAGAAAAAGCTTAGACCTGATGTTACGATTGAAAAGTACACGACATGGCTTGTGGCTAAGGGTTATACCCAGAAAGAAGGTGGAGACTATTTTGATACTTACTCACCTGTGGCTAGACTGACCACTATTCGTGTGCTACTATCACTAGCTGCCTCACACAGTCTTCTCGTTTATCAAATCGACGTTAAGACGGCTTTCCTCAATGGAGAGTTAAAGGAGGAAATTTACATGGATCAACCCGATGGTTTTGTAGTACCTGGTCAGGAAGGAAAGGTGTGCAAGTTATTAAAGTATTTATATGGCCTTAAACAAGATCCTAAGGAGTGGCATGCGAAGTTTGAAAGAACATTAACTGCTGCAGGCTTTGTAGTAAACGATGGTGACAAGTGTCTGTACTATCGCCATGGTGATGGCGAAGGAGTTATTCTTTGTATGTGTGTCGATGACATCTTGATCTTTGGAACCAAACTTAATTTAATCAAGGAGGTTAAGGATTTCTTATCTTGCTGTTTTGAGATGAAGGATCTAGGAGTAGCTGATGTTATCTTAAACATCAAGCTATTGAGAGATGAGAATGGTGGGATTACACTGCTTCAGTCTCACTATGTGGAAAAGGTCTTGAGTCATTTTGGGTATAGCGTCTGCCAGCCTTCTCCAACTCCATATGATGCTAGTGTGTTGCTTCGAAAGAATCGACGGATTGCTAGAGATCAACTGAAATACTCTCAGCTTATTGGCTTGCTTATGTATTTGGCGAGTGCCACGAGGCCGGACATCTCGTTCGCTGTGAGCAAACTGAGCCGGTTTGTGTCGAAACTGGGAGATGATCATTGGTGTGCACTTGAGAGAGTTATGCGCCACTTGGAAGGCACTGCAAGCTATGGGATTCACTACACCAGGTATCCAAGGGTACCGGAGGTTATAGTGACTCAAACTGGATATCTGATGCTGATGAGATTAAGGCCACAAGTGGTTATGTTTTTACACTTGGTGGTGGCGTTGTTTCCTAGAAGTCTTGCAAGAATACCATCTTAACGAGGTCAACTATGGAAGCAAAACTCACAGCATTAGACACTGCCACTATTGAAGCAGAGTGGCTTCGTGAACTCTTGATGGACTTACCTATGGTTGAAAAGCTAATACCCCCCATCCTGATGAACTGTGATAATCAAACTGTGATCGTTAAGATAAACAGTTCTAAGGATAATATGAGGTCCTCAAGGCATGTGAAGAGGAGACTGAATTCTGTCAGAAAATTGAAGAACTACAGAGTTATTACATTGGATTATATCCAAACGTTTAAAAACTTGACAGATCCCTTCACAAAGGGGTTATAGTAAACTTGATAGATAATGCATCGATGGATATGGGTTCGAGACCCACCGCATGAGTTGTCCACAATGGTAAACCACTCTATGTGATTGGAGATCCCGTGAAGTAGAAGCGGGAGACAAGTTGTTGGTCAGCTGGGAAAAGAGTATCCCTATATTAATTATCCCACTCCGTGGAGATACAATACTCTCCTGAGCTGCATGGCAGGTTGATACTTATCTTAATGTGTTCCAAGTGGCTTATTTGGGTAAGCAGAGATGTTGCCCTGCAAAGCATCTCTTGAGGAACACACCTATATGAATTTGACTGTTAACGTCGCAGTCTGTGAGAATTGGGTGTTCTCTAATAAATTCATGATAGGCTCGAGAGTATAACGTATACGCTCCACCCGCAGGGAAGCCTTGCGGCAGCCCAGTATCGGTCAAGAATTTTTGTGAAACTAGTCTCGCAAAAAACTTGTAGTTCAAGGCATAGTCCACCATTCAAGTTGTGATCTAGTGTAGCACAAATCTCTGAGTGGAAGTTCAACTTTATAGTCTCCACTGAGTACCGGTATATAAACAATGTTTTGGAACTAAATTATGAGATGTGCCAATGAGACTTTGTGGGGAATTGTTGGAATTTTGCTAGTAGGCCTTTGGCCCAAAGCCAACTAAAATTCTAAAATTCTCTTGGCCCACTCATGCACATAAGTGAGTGGTGTGAATGGCACTAAAATTTAGTCCCATAGTGGTAGTTGAGAGAGAGTTGCACCTCTTTATAAGGTGAGCTCTTCTACAACGGAAGTTGAGAGAGAGTCGTATGAGAATGAGAAGATGAGACCTACACACGCGCTCCTCCTCCTCGGTTGCCTAACCACGCCACGCCTCGTCACGATGCGCCGCGGGTTGCGGGAATGAGCCGAGCAAAGGACATAGCTATGCATGTTGTCTATATTTTTGCTGCTCGGGAATATTTTTTTGACTATAAACAGTAGGGTAAAAACCCTAGTGCAACTTTTATTAATTAATTAAAATAAAGGGCAAAGAGTACATAGAGAGGCTTGAGCTAAGCCTCGAAGAAGGAAAAAGAGAAAACTAATAGAGAAACTAGAGAAAAAACTACAAAGAAAAGAAAGAAAAGCTAGCAAAACTAAGAGAAGAAGAGTACTAATAAAAAAAAGTAAATTACAACATAGTTGCAAGCCATTCGGAGAACTGCTTTTCATGTTTCTGCTTCATCCTGCATTTTAGCAGTTTTAGTTCCTCCTTGAAGATGAATTTCCAGCCTTGGAATGAAGGGGTAATGTTCTCAAAGATCTTATTATTTTTGGTAATCCAAATTGCCCATGTTCCAAGGATGATGATCTCCATATAGAATGGACAATTGAGCTTGTCTTTCAGATCTTGATATGCTTCTAACACTGATAAGTTTGGTGTCCTTGTTGGACAAATAAAATCCCAGCATTGCTCTGCAAATGGACATCCCTAGAAAAGGTGAAACAATGTTTCCTCACGTTGACAGTCTCTTACTACACAATTATAGACTTCAAGCTCAAAGTCCTTTCTCCTTAGCAGGTTCCTTGTATTGACTCTATCATGAAGCAGCATCCAGAAAAACACTTTATGTCTCGGCTGACATGAGCTCTTCCAAATCCAATTGAAGTGAGGTGGTGTTTGATTGTGTCCAATCAGAGCTTTATATGCTTTGATGCAGGAATATAATTCGTTTCCCCAAATATAGCTCCATGTGTCCAATGAATCCAAAAACTTAGATTGTCTCAAAGAGATGCAAATATCTCCCATTTCCAAGAATAATTAATAAGTCATTAATTAATAATTAATGGACGCATTAATTAGTCAGCTGTTTCCGATCCTTTTGGATTTTGGGGCTGTTACTTGGACGTGGGGTTTTCTCCACGACCTACCTGGCCCGCATTATATAGTCAGGCAAACATCTACCCTAGCAGCCGCAAAATCGTATCGTTTCGCACCAACGTTCTAGAGAATTCCGCCGCCACAGAAGTCTTCTCCATCCCTCCTTCCGGTGTGCACCGTGAGAAGAGACAACAGGCCTACGGAACCCCGCCTCTCGTGATCCTGTACGGTAGAGGGGCAATCAGGTTTTTAGGGAGTGCACTCGCGCGACTGCTGGCAGCGACGACTTCGCCAACGATGACTTCTTCCCCGACCTCGGCAACCTCATCCTCAACGACATGGGCGTCAACATCCACCCCGGATGGGCTTCTCCCGCAGCACTGTATGTGATTCTGTCCTTCTTGGTCGAGAGCATGGTAGAATTCATGTTTCTAGTATGTGCCCTAGATGTGATCTATTCATCCACTATGCTAGTTCGCATGATTAGTTTAATCCCTGCTATTGCTGTCATGATTTATCTTCTGTTTATTCGGATTAAATCTCGTAGTAATTTGCTCATATTTCCAACACAAGATTTCCACCCCGGCAAGCTTTCACACCGGCAAGGTTTCAAGCCTGCAAGCTTTCACACCGACAAGGTTTCTACCCAGCAAGCTTTCACACCGGCAAGCTTCCAGGAAAGGTTTCACCCCGGCAAGCTTTCACACCTGCAAGCTTCCATGCTAGCAAACTTTCACGCTGTCAAGCTCCCATGCCGGCAAGCTTTTCACACCGGCAAGCTTTCCATGCCGGCAAGCTTTTCATTGTGCCAGCAAGCTTTTTACTCGGCCGGCAAGCTTTTTACTCGGCCGGCAAGATTCATTCAGCCGGCGAAGGCCGAATAACTCAAGCGACCCATCAGACATGTGTCTGGTACCTCGCGCCATATTTCCATGTAGGTTCGGTCTGTAGTGAATTGTCTCTAACTTTCGCATATGAACTCGTATTGAGACAATTCATATATGAAAATCAATCGTTTTGATGATACGAAGACAGTTCGTGTAGATCGTTTTTTCATATGAGCCTGTCTTGGGGCCGTAATCAGCTGAATAGTGTTCTGAATACAAAATCTCAGTACTTCGAACACAACTTCGGCCTTAGAGATGAGATCGGATGGCTATGGCCCAAATATCAAAGTTTCTCCTTTTGACAATATAGTACTTTCACACTTTGAGCACTTTTCCATTTGAGGCTATCTTAATTGTGTTTTTGAGCATGCCAAAATCCGGTGTCAATGGATACGATGGAGACGTATCAACTCCCCCAAGCTTAAACATTTGCTTGCCTTCAAGCAATTCAGTTGATAAATTGAAATGGAAAAAGGAAATCTTTTACGAACTCTTTTGCTCTTGTTTACATAAATAGGCTTAAGTAGCACCCAGGTTTTCAGCAAAGATCATGACTGACCATGGCAACAATAACTCTTAGGAATTATATTAGCTCATATTAATGACATAATCAGCTAGCGAGCGATAATAAGATACCTCAAACAACAACACGTTATCAAAAAACCATGATATAATATGACAATAGTGGTATCTCGCTAGCCCTTTCTGAGACCGCAAAACATAAATGCAGAGCACCTCCAAAGTTCAAGCAGTGAATAAACATTGTAATTCACGATAGAAAAGATCCAGTCATGCTAACACCAAACATTCACTACACACAATGCATAAGCATGACAACAGTACTCTCAGATCTGGCGCTTATTAGAGAGGGTGATGACTCAAAATAAAAATAAATAGATAGTCCCTTCATCGAGGGAAGTAGGGATTTGCAGAGGTGCTAGAGTTCAAGGTTTTAAAACAGAGATAAATGTAATTTTGAGAGATGAACCCTTCATATTTACTTTGCGACCATCAGCTATCAATATCTTCCATGCTAAACACATTAGTAACCATTTCCAAGCGATAAAGTAAAGGTTATTACTCCATTGGGAGTTTTTGTTTGATTATTTGTAAGATCTTTTCTTTTTATAGTCGGGACTAGGAATCCCTCTTACCGCCCCTTTTCTCGTGCAATGGCGAGTGAATAAACACTCAACCTGAGAATAACCCGCTTAGCATGGAAGATACTGACTACCTCTTGTCACTGTATGAACATTCGAGGCACACAAAAGGGTATTTGTTTGAAGTTTTAGAGGTGGCACATGCAAATTTAGTTAGGACGGCAGGGTAATACCTCATATAGGTAGGTATGGTGGACTCATCTAGAATAACTTTGAATTTTGAATTTGCTGCACAAGCAGTATTTCCGCTTAGTACAGGTGAATGCTAGCAAGTAGGTTGGGAAGCAGCCAACTAGAGAGCAACAATGGTCATGAACATATATTATGCATAATAAACATTGGACATCAGCATGAGTTGGATATGGACACCATGAACATAAATATCATAGAGGCTATGTTGGTTTTGATTCAACTACATGCATGAACATGAGCCAAGTCAAGCCACTTGAAACATTCAGAGGAGGATACCATATCATCATACTACATCACAGTTATTTTAACGCAATGTTGATATCTAAGATAAATTATTATCCACTCCTAGCTACTTATGCATGGCATGAGAAACTATAATCTCTAATTGTCATTGCAAACATGTTTAATCATAATGAAATAAATCATGGATACTAGGTTAAACATATTTACATAAACATAACAAGTCAATTCCATACCCGTTTCTCTCTGCCACGGCCAGTTCACCAAATATCATCATTATTGCCTTTCACTTGCACGACCGAATGATATAAAAATAATAATAGTGCAAGAGTGTCATGGACTAAGCTAGAATCTGCAAACATTTTATTCAATAGGAGAAGACAGGGTAAAATGGGCTCTTTGTTAGATCAACGATTATGCAAACGAGAGTCACTCAACATTTTCATCGTGGTCTTCTCCTTGGTACGACTCAAGAAAAAGGAAAATAAATTCATAGAAACACACTAAAATATTTTTGGAGTTTTTGGTTTTCTTGAACAAGCGAATAAAAGGGGAAAAGCAAAAACGAGAAAGACTATTTACACGAGAAAGCTCACAACAAGTAAAAGAAGAATAAGGAAATATTTTTGGGTTTTCTTTTTAGTGCTACAACAATTTAAAATAGGAAGAAAAATAAAAAAGATGAAAGAAATATTATTTTTATTTTCTCAGAGTTTTTCGAACGCACAAGAAGAAAGCGAGAAAACAAATTTGGCATGGATAATACAATGAAAAAGTGTGGACACCGACGACTGGAAAGAAATGTGTGAACATGAATGTAATGTCGGTGGAAATACGTACTCCCCCAAGCTTAGGCTTTTGGCCTAGCTTGGTAATCACCACTTGAAGAAACCATGGGGTCCTATGTTGAAGTGCTGGGGTGCGGGTAGCTGAGGGTCCCACTCCTGAGGCTCCTCCTGTGCTGCCGCTAGGTTGTTATGGTAGGCGACGATGTCTTCAGGAAAATTCATGTATCCGCCTATGGCAATAGGATCAAACAATGCAAGTGCAGGCAATGGGATAATATCATGAGTGTTCTCACTAAAAACCAGGTTATAAGGAATGGGAATATTGGGATAATCGACAACAATAAACTCGTGGTGTTCCATAGCCCGGCGATCTAAACAAGTGGGCCACCAAGCGAGTAGCGTAGATCCCACCATGTATTTTTCCCTTGGATCCGTTAATGTGGAGGCGACGTGCCACAATAGCTCCCAAGCTATAAGTGTTGTCATCATGAAGTGCGTGACGTAAAACAACAAAGTTTGGACACCTACTTTCTCTCTAGGAAGAAGACACTTCAAAAATGAAAAGAGCAAAATAATGCACAACCGGAAAGTTTAAGCTAGTGGCAGTGATACTCGATACCCCTCTCTCACCCCCACTATCAATGTCTGGTAAAAACCATCAAGCTCCGCTGGCCTAGGCTCGACTAAACCACCATCAGAAGTAAGCAAACATATGCTACAAAATTCAGTCAATGGTATCTGATGGGGCTCAGCTTATAAATTAAACTGCACCTCAGGGGGATTATTCCTATGTAAAAATCGAAAACTTTGCACAAAGAAATTTGAGAGGAGATGCTACTGTTCACATTCAGCTGCGATGAAGTCAGTGAGGCCGACATTAGCAGCATATTGTGTAAACTCCTAAAGGATTCCGACCCCTTCCATGATTGGGTCATGCGGCCATTCGCACGACCGTAACTCTACCATTCTCCAGGTACAAAGATCACTATCAGATGACTCCCTGATCACTCCCTTGGAGCTTCTTGGAAGCAAACTTCCTAAAGGTACTCATGTTTTTCCTATGAACAAAAATTCTGAAATTTTAATCCACAAAAATTTGTCAACAAAATTTCCTAAGATTGGAGGAAACTAACCATAGGGATGCATAGAGGCCTTAACAACCATTCAAACTACTTAGAACTCTAAGAATTGAACATGCAAGCTCATCTACAACAGCACCAAGAGCAGCTAATTACTATAAATATAAACCACTAAAGCCAAACCTAATTGAACAAACGGAGGAACCACATACCAAGCAACAATCCCCCGAAACAGTTTCGGAAATGGAGCTTCGAGCAAAGAGATCAAAATCCTTGGGTTTGAGAGCAAGAACAGAAAAGAGAGAGCTATGTGGATTTTTTTTGGAGGCAGGAGATGATTTGGGCTAAAGAGATAACTGAGGGGCCCCGCGTGGGGACCGTAACTCAGCAGGGCCCGCCTGGGGGTCCTAGCGCGCCCAGGTGGGTTGTGCCCACCTGATACACCTCCCTCCGATGTTATTTGCACCAAAAAATCATAAATAATCAGGAAAAAAACGTATCAAAATTTAAGAGCATTCTGGACACTTTTATTTTTGGATCATTTTTTATTGCACGAAAAAAATAAGAAAATAGACAAGGCATCACATTTTATTTTATTTAACTAATAAGAATAGAAAACAAAAATGGTGAACGAAGGTAGTGGCTACTAAATTCATCAGCTTCATACCTCTCAAAAATGATCCATTAATAAGGTTGATCAAGTCTTATTAACAACCACTTTTGATTAGCATAGAACCGAAGAACTTTTGTAAATCACTAGGTTACCTCAACGAGGATATGAATGTCCCCAACAATAAGATTTCATATTTCTTTTTGGTAGTAGGTAGAGGTAGTTGAAAACTCCCGATAGTGAATGTTGGAGATTTTTCAATAACATTAATACCATTCACTTGGAATTGCTTCTTCGGAAAGTGCATCATATTCTCATTACCATTGATATGAAAAGTGACCTTGCTTTTATTGCAGTCAATAAAAGCCCCTGCAGTATTCAAGAAGGATCTAGCAAGGATAATCGACATATTGTCGTCCTCGGGCATCTCAAGTATAACAAAGTCAGTCAAAATAGTAACATTAGCAACAACAATGGGCACATCCTTGCAAATGCCGATAGGTATGGCAGTTGATTTATCCGCCATTTGCGAAGATATTTAAGTAGGTGTGAGTTAATTCAAATCAAGTCTTTTAGATAAAGAGAAAGGCATAACACTAACACCAGCTCCCAAATCACATAAAGCAGTTTTCACATAATTTATTTTGATGGAGCAAGGTATAGTTGGTATTCCCGGATCTCCAAGTTTTTTAGGCACTCCATCTTTAAAAGTATAATTAGCAAGCATGGTGGAGATTTCAGCTTCTGGTATTTTTCTCTTATTGGTGATGATGTCTTTCATGTACTTTGCATAAGAAGGCATTTTCAAGATATCAGTCAAGCGAGTACGCAAAAAGACTGGCCTCAACATTTCAGCAAAGCGTTCAAATTATTCTTCATCTTTATTTTTAGTTGGCTTAGGGGGCAAGGGCATATGTTTTTGAACACATGTTTCTCTTTTTTACCATGTTTTCTAGGAAGAAAGTCTCTTTTATCATATCTTCTATTCTTAGGTTGTGGGTTATCAAGATCAACTGCTAGTTCTATCTCAACATCATTGTCTGGTTCCTTTTCATTGTTGGATTGAGTATCTTTGTGAACCTCATCATTATATTTTTCATTAACAGAAGGTGTGTGTTCACTAGCAGATTGAGTTTTAGCATCAGAGATAGAGACTTCATTATCAAGAGGTTTTTCTACTTCAGGTTCACTAAAGGCATGCAAAGTCCTATCATTTTTCTTCTTCTTTTTCTTTTTAGAAGGACTACATGCATCAGTTGGGAATCTTTGAGAGTCTTGTTCAATTCTTTTTGGATGTCCCTCGGGATATAGTGGTTCCTGAGTCATTTTACCTCCTCTAGTTGCTACTCTAACAGCAAAGTCATTTATATTATTATTCATTTCATCAAGCAACTCTCTTTTAGAATTAGCAACTTGTTCTAACTGAGTCTGAACCATAGAAGCATGCTTCCCTACACCTCTAACATCATTTGAGATTCTAAATAACAAGTTACTCAAGCAATCAATCATATTAGAGTTGTATTTCAATTGTTTCATAACATTTGCATTAACGTGATCTTGCTTCCTAATGTAATTTTCAAACTCATAAAGGCATTGGCTAGGGTGCATATTGTGAAAGATTATCATGATCACTGAATTTCATTAGAGAATTTACCTCTACCACCTTAGGCAGTGGTGGTGTATCAAGCCCATGTATTTCTTAAATAAGAGGTAAATTTTTGACATCCTCAGTTTTAATACCCTTCTCCTTCATAGATTTCTTTGCCTCTTGCATATCTTCAGGACTGAGATATATGATACCCCTCTTCTTCGTAGTAGGTTTAGGTAGTGGTTCAGGAAGAGTCCAATCATAATAATTTTTCAATACGTTCAATAATTCGTGAGCTTGTCCAACAGTTCGTTCATTGAAAACTCAACCAACAGAACTATCTAAGAAATATCTAGAAGCATCGGTTAGTCCAATATAGAAGATATCAAGTATTTCATTTTTCTTAAGAGAATGATCAGGCGAAGCATTAAGCAATTGGAGAAGCCTCCCCCAAGCTTGTGGGAGACTCTCTTATTTAGTTTGCACAAAGTTAAATATTTCCTGTAAGGTAGCTTGTTTCTTATGAGGAGGAAAATATTTTTCAGAGAAGTACTAGATCATATCCTGGGGACTACTCACACAACCAGGAGTAAGAGTATTGTACCAAGCTTTAGCATCACCCTTTGATGAGAACGAAAATAACTTGAGAATATAATAGTAGCGAATTTTCTCATCATGAGCAAATAGGGTGGCTATATCATTCATCTTAGTAAGATGTGCCACTACGGTTTTAGTTTCATAAACATGGAAAGGATCATATTCTACCAAAGTAATTAACACTGGGTTGACAGAGAATTTATAATCCTTATCATCAACTGCTACCTCTTGAGCATGCATTGGTTTTCCCTTGAAGAGGAAAGTGTGATGCAGCAAAGTAGTGTAAGTATTTCCCTCAGTTTTTTTGAACCAAGGTATCAATCTAGTAGGAGACTACACGCAAATCCCTAGTACCTGATATCGGTGTCAAAACCAGCGGATCTCGGGTAGGGGGTCCCGACCTGTGCGTCTAAGGTCGATGGTAGCAGGAGACGGGGGACACAATGTTTACCCAGGTTTGGGCCCTCTCTATGGAGATTATACCCTACTTCCTGCTTGATTGATCTTGATGAATATGAGTATTACAAGAGTTGATCTACCACGAGATCATAATGGCTAAACCCTAGAAGCCTAACCTATATGACTATGGTCACGAGTCTTTCCTTTCCAGACTACACCCTCCGGTTTATATAGACACCAGGGGGATCTAGGGTTACATAGAGTCGCTTACATAAGAAGGAATCTTCATAGTTGGTCGCCAAGCTGGCCTTCCACGCCAAGGAGAGTCCAATCCGGACAAGGGCACAGTCTTCGGCCTTCATGTATTCATAGCCCACCAGTCCAGCCTGTTGATAATAGGCCGGACGCCCGAGGACCACTTACTCCAGGACTCCCTCAGTAGTCCCTGAACCTAGCTTCAATGACGAGGAGCCAGGCGCGCAGATTGTATTCGGCATTGCAAGGCGGGTTCCCTTTTTTTTTCCAAACTCTAAGATAGTCTTCGGACACAATGATAGTATCCAGACCTGTCATACACACCATACACAACCACAGAGAGAATATAATTTTACACGAGTCCAATCCGCTGACAAATTTTTGTAGCATGACATCACGTCCGACCGGTCATAATTCTGGACCACTTTGTGCCCAATGCTCCACGTCCCAAGAAGCAGTTGCCATTGGCATGTCTTATCGAAGCAGAGATCGTGTCCCCTTATCGTGGGATTCTCATCAATACGGGCATGGGTAACCCAACCGTGCCGTTTACACAGGCCTTGGGAATAGGCAAAATCTGAGGCGAGTGGGGAGGCGTTCAATATTTACTTCCTCTATAAGGGGATAAGGACTCCCTCTTCCTCTCCCACGCCTTCTCTCTATCTCCGCCCTTCCAATCTTGAGCTCCAGCGCCCAAGTTCTCATCTCCTTTCCAATCGAGCTAGCATTCAACCATGTCCGGATCCGAAGGTCAGGGCAACTTGATGGTCTCCTCCATCAAGGAGGAGGACATTACTGAGCTTTGGGCGGTCGGATACTTGGCGAAGGAAATCCCCCACCATCTACCGGCCGAGGGATAAGTCATACCTACACCGGAGCCCAACGAGAGGGTGGTATTCATCCCTCATTTCTTCCACAGACTAGGGTTTCCAGTCCACCCTTTCATCCGTGGGCTAATGTATTATTACGGGATAGATTTCCACGATCTGTCCCCGAATTCCTTCCTCAACATCTCGAAATTTATCGTCGTGTGTGAGGCCTTCCTCCGCATCCAACCCCACTTCGGGCTGTGGCTCAAAGTCTTCAACGTGAAGCCGAAGGTGGTGGATGGCCAGCACGCGGAGTGCGGAGGAGCCATGGTGAGTAAGCTGTCCAACGTCTCCTGGCCAAAAGGCACTTTTGTGGAGATAGTAAAGGAGTGGCACAAATAGTGGTTCTACATAACGGAACCCCGCGGCACCACCTGGGCCGCAGCTGCCGAATTCCTCTCCGGCGTTCCCATGCGACTTACCTCCTGGGTCGAGAAGAGTCCGAACTAGTGTTCGCCCGATGAGCTGATTGCGCTGCAGACACGTGTTCAAAGCATGATAGCCAAGAATGTCAAGCTTGACGAAGTAATTCAGGTGATGCTGGTTCGCCGAATCCTCCCGTGCCAGCGCAAAAGTCGCCCTCTGTGCGAGTTCAATCCGAAGAAGCACCAAACCCTGGTGAAGCTCTTTGAAACCACTCACGAGGGTGCCTGGAGGTTGCTCTTCAAGGGCAACGAGAAACCGCCGGCCACAAATTCACACCGGGGACACGACATTGAACACCTCGCCAGTGAGGTATGTTATTTTTAATGTAACGCCTACTTGTTTGTTTTGAGGATGATGTCTGAGCTTTTATCATTTGCTTTTTCAGGATTGGACGGAGAGGGCGAAGCGGATCCAGTGTCCGGCTCCGCTGCCTGAAGAACCAGTCATCCCGCATTTGGCGTAGATGCTGGTGCTGGCACCATATAAGGCGCCGGAGAAGAAGGCCACAAAGAAGGCCAAGGGGGCCTAAAGTGGCCCTCGTCGTAAGGGTGCTTCGGACGTGACATCCGAACATGAAGAAGCCCATTCCTCCGTTCCTGCGGACGATGAGGAGGAAGAGGAGGAGGAGGAGGAGGAGAAGAACCCTCCCCCTGAGGAGGGGAAGAAGAAAAGGAGGGCCTCCACAAATCTAGAGGCGGGAACGCCCAAGAAGGGGAAGGGCTCCCTTGCGGTCAACACCACGTGGGATGTTGACAGCAGTCCGGAGCGACGTCTCCGCACTAAGCCTCGGGCTGCATCGTAAGTACTATGACTCACGTATGCAAGTGTACCAGACCTCTCCTTTTTGTTATTTTGACGTGGTTAATTGTGCTATTGCAGTCCGGCTCGTGACAGCATCCAGTGAAACTCATTTGGAGGTTCATTGGATCTGGCGGAAATGGCCAGCATGTCGCCGCCGCCCTCTTATTCCCCGAGGCCAAGGACGACACCGAAGTATTTTCCTGGAGGACCGCTCCCAGCCGCGGAGGGACCCAGGATGCTGGCCAGGAGGCGCTGTGAGGCGAGACCTCCGCTGCCGAACACATGGGGGAGCTGATCCCCATGGATACTGCCGAGGAGGGACGTATTCAGTTCGTCCCTCAGCCGAATACGATTCCGGGGACCGACGCGGCCCCGGAATGCGGCGCACACCTTCTTTCGAAGGGGGGTAAGCCGATTCCACCGATAGCCCCTGTCCAACCAGGGGCACCAGATAACCTGATGGAGGCACTACAAAGAGCCTCCATTGTGGATGAGCACCGTGTCCTGATGGGTACAGTGATCGAGAAGGTTCAGTCCGTCAAGAGCGGGCTGAACGAGGCCTGCAACAATCTGTTGACAGGTTTTGAGGTAAGTCTCATAAAAAGAGAACACCCCATGCTGACAGTAGCCCTTGAGACACTCTCCGGTGTTCGGAAAGAGAGGCCGGACAGAGGATCAACCCTTTGCAGGAGACTAACTTGATATGTATGAATGAGTAGGCATTGTTGTTGGCTGCGACCTCGCATGCTGCACAAGTCTCTGAACTGAAGTACAGGTTGGATTGTCATAATATGTGTAGGGGCGGTGACCGAGGTCGAGGCCCTAAAAAATGCCCTGGCCGAAGCCGAGGGGAAGGTTGTCCAGCAGGAAGCCGCCCGTAAGAAGCTCAAGGCCCGGGTCAGCGAGGGCCAGCAGGAGCTCCAGGACGCGGTGAAGAGATGTGAAGCCTTGGAGCGCGAGGCTTCGGCTCAAGAGATCAAACTTACCAAGGCTCGCCAGAGTGCGGAGACCGCACGAAATGAAGCCCGGGAAGCTCTCCGGGAGATCATGGAGGCCAAGAAGATTGCATTAGGTAAGGCTTTTAACATGCAAAGCAAGTATGCGGAGAGGAAGTACCTTTTACTAACCCGGATTCGGAGTTGCCTAGGGGCTTTTGCGGATCTACCCCGCAGCGTGTCCGATGCTACACAGTTCTTCCGAGCTAGAGAAGGGAATTCCACGAAGAATCTGTTCTGGTCACAGTATACTGTGCCCGAACATCCGGTGCCCTTTGTCGATCAACTGAAGCAGTTGGTCGAGCCGCACAGCGTAGCCGAACTGGCTATGAAGGATTTAAAAATACGGTTATGGCCAGCCGAAGCTATACCTAGCAGTTATTTTGGCCTTGTGAAGCGGGTGGTGAAAGCCTGTCCGCGGCTAGACATCATCAAGCGATCAGTCTGCATTGAAGGTGCCCGCATGGCCTTCGCCCGTTGCAAGATGTGATGGGTGAAGATGGGCGCCGTTGAGGTGGCCAGGGGGGCGCCAGAGGGCAAGGAGTGTTGGAAATATGCCCTAGAGGCAATAATAAAATGGTTATTATTATATTTCCTTGTTCATGATAAGTGTCTAGTGTTTATGCTTTAATTGTATAATTCGGAAATTGAAATGCATGTGTGAATATTTAGACCACAACATGTCCCTAGTGAGCCTCTAGTTGACTAGCTCGTTGATCAATAGATGGTTACGGTTTCCTGACCATGGACATTGGATGTCATTGATGACGGGATCACATCATTAGGAGAATGATGTGATGGACAAGACCCAATCCTAAGCATAACACAAGATCGTGTAGTTCGTATGCTAAAGCTTTTCCAATGTCAAGTATCCTTTCCTTAGACCATGAGATTGTGCAACTCCTGGATACCGTAGGAATACTTTGGGTGTGCCAGACGTCACAACGTATCTGTGTGGCTATAAAGGTACACTACGGGTATCCCCGAAAGTATCTATTGGGTTGGCACGAATCGAGACTGGGATTTGTCAATCCGTATGACGGAGAGGTATATCTGGGCCCACTCGGTAAGACATCATCGTAATGAGCTCCATGTGACTAAGGGGTTGGTCACGGGATGATATGTTACGGAATGAGTAAAGATACTTGCCGATAACGAGATTGAACAAGGTATCGGCATATCGACGATCGAATCTCGGGAAAGTACTATACCGATAGACAAATGAATCGTATACGAGATTAATTGAATCCTTGACATCGTGGTTCATCCGATGAGATCATCGTGGAACATGTGGGAGCCAACAGGGGTATCCAGATCCCACTGTTGGTTATTGGCCGGAGAGATGTCTCGGTCATGTCTGCATGGTTCCCGAACCCGTAGGGTCTACACACTTAAGGTTTGATGATGCTAGGGTTATAGGGAATGTATGTACGTGGTTACCGAATGTTGTTCGGAGTCCCGGATGAGATCCCGGATGTCACGAGGAGTTCCGGAATGGTCCAGAGGTAAAGATTTATATATGGGAAGTCTTGTTTTCGTCACTGGAGTGATTTCGGGGGTCACCGGAATAGTATCGGGACCACCGAAAGGTGTCCGGGGGTCCACCGGATGGGGCCACCAGCCCCGGTGGGCCAAGTGGACTATGTAAGAGGGGGAACCAACCCCTGGTGGGCTGGTGCACCCCCAAAGGGCCCAAGGCGCCTAGGGTTGGGAAACCCTAGGGTGTGGGGGCGCCTCCACCTTGCTTGGGGGGCAAGTTCCCCCCTTGGCTGCCGCCCCCCTCAGATTGGATCTAAGGGGGCCGGCCCCCTCTCCATTGCCCCTATATAAAGATAGGGGGTGGGAGGGCAGCCGCACCCCATAGCCTGGCGCAGCCCTCCTCCCCAACTGCTTCTCTTTTCCGGTGAAGCTTGGCGAAGGCCCGCCGGAGTGCCACGCTCCTCCATCACCACCACGCCGGAGTGCTACTGCTGGACGAGTCTTCCCCAACCTCTCCCTCTCTCTTTTCTGGATCAAGGTGCAGGAGACGTCACCGAGCTGCACGTGTGTTGAACGAGGAGGCACCGTTGTTCGGTGCTTAGATCGGATTCGGCCGCGATTTGAATCGCTTCATGTACGATTCCACTAACCGCGTTCTTGCAAAGCTTCTGTAACGCGATCTTCAAAGGTATGAAGATGCACTCGCCTCTCTCGTTGCTAGTAACTCCATAGAAAGATCTTTGTGATACCTAGAATGTTTTTGAATTTCTGCAATGATCCCCAAAAGTGGAATCATGAGCTAGGTCTATGCGTAGTTTCTATGCACGAGTAGAACACAAGATGTTGTGGGCGTAGATATGTCAATTTACTTGCCGTTACTAGTCTTATCTTGATTCGGCGGCATCATGGGATGAAGTGGGCCGGACCGACCTTACACGTACGCTTACGTGAGACAGGTTCCACCGGCTGACATGCACTTGTTGCATAAGGTGGCTAGCGGGTGTCTGTCTCTCCCACTTTAGTCGGATCGGATTCGATGAAAAGGGTCCTTATGAAGGGTAAATAGTAATTGGAATATCACATTGTGGTTTTGGCGTCGGTAAGAAATGTTCTTGCTAGAAACCTATAGCAGCCACGTAGAAACTTGCAACAACAATTTGAGGACGTCTAACTTGTTATTGCAGCATGTGCTGTGTGATGTGATATGGCCAAAAGGATGTGATGAATGATATATGTCATGTATGAGATTAATCATGTTCTTGTAATAGGAATCACGACTTGCATGTCGATGAGTATGACAACCGGCAGGAGCCATAGGAGTTGTCTTATTTTATTGTATGACCCGCGTGTCATTGAAAACGCCATGTAATTACTTTACTTTATTGCTAACTGTTATCCATAGTAGTAGAAGTAACGTTTGGCGAAACAACTTCATGAAGACACGATGATGGAGATCATGGTGTCATGCCGGTGACGATGATAATCATGGAGCCCGAAGATGGAGATCAAAAGGAGCAAAATGATATTGGCCATATCATGTCACTATTTGATTGCATGTGATGTTTATCATGTTTTACATCTTATTTGTTTAGAACGATGGTAGCATAAATAAGATGATCTCTCACTAAAATTTCAAGAATTGTTTTCCCCCTAACTGTGCACCATTGCTAAGGATCATTGTTCCGAAGCGCCACGTGATGATCGGGTGTGATAGGCTCTAATGTTCGCATACAACGGGTGTAAGCCAGATTTACACACGCAATACACTTGGGGTTGACTTGATGAGCCTAGCATGTACAGACATGGCCTCGGAACACAGAAGACCGAAAGTTCGAACATGAGTCGTATAGAAGATACGATCGACATGAAGATGTTCACCGTTGATGACTAGTCCGTCGCATGTGAAGATTGGACACGGCCTAGTCGATTTGGATCATGTATCACTTGGATGACTAGAGAGATGTCCATATAAGTGGGAGTTCATTAATTTTTTTAGATGAACTTAATTGTCATGAACATAGTCTAAAATCTTAACAATATGTCTTGTAGATCAAATGGCCCATGCTAATGTTGCCCTCAACTTCAACGCGTTCCTAGAGAAGACCTAGCGGAAAGATGATGGTAGGAACTATACGGATTGGTTCCGTAACTTGAGGATCATCCTCATAGCTGCGAAGATAGCATATGTCCTTGAAGCACCGCTAGGTGACGCACCCGTTTTCCCAGCAACTCAAGACGTTATGAACGCCTGGCAGTCACGTAGTGATGATTACTACCTGGTTCGGGGCGGCATGCTTTACAGCTTAGAATCAGGGCTCCAAAAGCGTTTTGAGCAACACGGAGCATATGAGATGTTCCAAGAGCTGAAAATGGTTTTCCAAGATCATGCCCGAGTCGAGAGATATGAAGTCTCCGACAAGTACTATAATTGTAAGATGGTGGAGAATAGTTCTGTCACCGAGCATATACTTAAAATGTCTGGGTTGCACAATCGCTTGTCTCAGCTGGGAGTTAATCTCCCAGATGCCGCGTTCGTTGACAGAATCCTTTAGTCCCTCCCACCTAGCTACAAGATCTTTGTGATGAATTTCAATAGGCAAGGGATGGAGAAGTCCATTCCCGAGGTATATTCCATGCTGAAATCAGCGGAGGTGGAGATCAAAAAGGAACATCAAGTGTTGATGGTGAATAAAACCACTAAATTCAAGAAAGGCAAGGGTAAGAAGAACTTCTAGAAGGACGGCAAAGGAGTTGCCGCACCCGGTAAGCCAGTTCCCGGGAAGAAGCCAAAGAATGGACCCAAGCCTGAGACTGAGTGCTTTTACTTCAAGGGAACGGGTCACTGGAAGCAGAATTGCCCCAAATACTTAGCGGATAAGAAGGCCGACAACGTCAAAGGTATATGTGATATACATGTTATTGATGTGTACCTTACCAGCGCTCGTAGTAGCTCCTGGTACTTGATACCGGTGCAGTTGCTCACATTTGTAACTCAAAGCAGGAGCTGCGGAATAAGCGGAGAATGGCGAAGGACGAGGTGACGATGCGCGTCGGAAATGGTTCCAAGGTCGATGTGATCGCCGTCGGCACGCTGCCTCTACGTCTACCTTCGGGATTAGTTTTAAACCTCAATAATTGTTATTAACCAGCTTTGAGCATGAACATTCTATCTGGTTCTCATTTAATGCGAGATGGCTACTCATTTAAATCTGAGAATAATGGTTGTTCTATTTATATGAGAGAAATGTTTTATGGTCATGTCCTGATGGTCAATGGTTTATTCTTATTAAATCTCGAACATGATGTTACACATATTCATATTGTGAATGCCAAATGATGTAAGGTTGAAAATGATAGTCCCACATACTTGTGGCACTGCCGCCTTGGTCATATTGGTGTCAAACGTATAAAGAAGCTCCATGCATATGGACTTTTGGAGTCTCTTGATTATGAATCATTTGACATGTGCTAACCATGCCTTTTGGGCAAGATGAACAAGACTCCGTTCTCCGAAACAATGGAGCGAGCAACCAACTTGTTGGAAATCATACATACAGATGTGTGCGGTCCAATGAGTGTTGAAGCTCGCGGTGGTTATCGTTATGTTCTCACCCTCACTAATGACTTAAGTAGATATGGGTATGTCTACCTAATGAAACACAAGTCTGAGACCTTTGAAAAGTTCAAGGAATTTCAGAATGAGGTTGAGAATCAACGTGACAGAAAAATGAAGTTCTTACGACCAGATCGTGGAGGAGAATATTTAATTCACGAATTTGGCACGCACTTAAGGAAATGTGGAATTGTTTCACAACTGACGCTGCCTGGAACACCTCAACATAACGGTGTGTCCAAACGTCGTAATAGTACTCTGTTGGACATGGTGCGATCTATGATGTCTCTTACCGACTTACCGCTATCATTTTGGGGTTATGCTTTAAAGACTGCCGCATTCACTTTAAATAGGGCACCATCTAAATCCGTTGAGATGACACCGTATGAATTATGGTTTGGGAAGAAACCTAAGTTGTCATTTCTAAAAGTTTGGGGATGCGATGCTTATGTCAAGAAACTTCAACCTGAAAAGCTCGAACCCAAATCGGAAAAATGCGTCTTCATAGGATACCCTAAGGAAACTATTGGGTATACCTTATACCTCAGATCCGAAGGCAAGGTCATTGTTGCCAAGAATGGATCCTTTCTGGAGAAAGAGTTTCTCTCGAATGAAGTGAGTGGGAGGAAAGTGTAACTTGATGAGGTGATTGTCACCCCTCTTGAACCGGAAAGTAGCGTAGCGCAAGAAGATGTTTCTGTGGTGCCTGTACCGACTAGAGAGGAAGTTAATGATGATGATCATAAAGCTTCGGATCAAGTTACTGCTGAACTTCGAAGGTCCACAAGGACACGTTCCAAACTAGAGTGGTATGGCAACCCTGTCCTAGAAATCATGTTGTTAGACAACGGTGGACCTTCGAACTAAGAAGAAGCAATGGCGGGCCCGGATTCCAACAAATGGCTTGAAGCCATGAAATCCGAGATATGATCCATGTATGATAACAAAGTATGGACTTTGGTTGACTTGCCTGATGATCGGCGAGCCATAGAAAATAAGTGGATCTTTAATAAGTAGACTGACGTGGATGGAAATGTGACCATCTATAAGGCTCGGCTTGTCGCTAAGGGTTATCGACAAGTTCAAGGAATTGACTACAATGAGACTTTCTCTCCCGTAGCGATGCTGAAGTCCGTCCGAATCATTTTAGCAATTGCAACATTCTATGATTATGAGATATGGCAAATGGACGTCAAAGTGGCATTCCTTAAGGGCTTCCTTAAGGAAGAATTTTATATGATACAGCCGGAAGGTTTTGTCGATCCTAAGAATGCTAACAAGGTATGAAAGCTCCAGCTCTCCATCTATGGGCTGGTGCAAGCATCTCGGAGTTGGAACATTTGTTTTGATGAAGTGATCAAAGCGTTTGGGTTCATACAGACTTATGGAGAAGCCTGTATTTACAAGAAAGTGAGTGGGAGCTCTGTAGCATTTCTCATATTATATGTGGATGACATATTGCTGATGGGAAATGATGTAGAACTCTTGGAAAGCATAAGGGCCTACTTCAATAAGTGTTTTTCAATGAAGGACATTGGAGAAGCTGCTTACATATTAGGCATCAAGATCTACAGAGATAGATCAAGACGCCTCGTTGGTCTTTCACAATGCACATACCTTGACAAGATATTGAAGAAGTTCCATATGGATCAGTCCAAGAAAGGGTTCTTGCATGTATTGCAAGGTATGATATTGAGCATAGCTCAATGCCCGACCTCGGCAGAAGATAGAGAAAAGATGCGTGTAATCCCCTATGCCTCGGCCATAGGTTTTATTATGTATGCCATGCTGTGTACCAGACCTGATGTGAACCTTGACATAAGTTTGGTGGGGAGGTACCAAAGTGATCCCGGAATGGAACACTGGACAACAGTAAAGAACATCCTAAAGTACCTAAAAAGGACTAAGGATATGTTTCTCGTTTATAGAGGTGATGAAGAACTCATCATAAAGGGTTATGTCGATGCTAGCTTCGACACAGATCTAGATGACTCCAAGTCACAAACCGGATACGTGTATATTTTGAATGGTGGGGCAGTTAGCTGGTGCAGTTGCAAGCAAAGCATCATGGCGGCATCTACATGTGAAGCGGAGTACATAGCTGCTTCCGAAGCAGCAAAGGAAGGAGTCTGGATGAAAGAGTTCATCACCGACCTAGGAGTTATTCCAAGCGCGTCGGGCCCAATGACTCTCTTCTGTGATAACACTGGAGCTATTGCCATTGCCAAGGACCCCAGGTTTCACAAGAAGACCAAGCACATCAAGCGCCGCGTAAACTCCATTCGAAGTTATATTCAAGATGGAGACATAGATATTTGTAAAGTGCATACGGATCTGAATGTCGCATATCCGTTGACTAAACCTCTTCCCCGAGCAAAACATGATCAACACCAGAACTCTATGGGTGTTCGATTCATCACAATGTAACTAGATTATTGACTCTAGTGCCAGTGGAAGAATGTTGGAAATATGCCCTAGAGTCAATAATAAAATGGTTATTATTATATTTCCTTGTTCATGATAATTGTCTAGTGTTCATGCTTTAATTGTATTATCCGGAAGTCGTAATGCATGTGCGAATATTTAGACCACAACATGTCCCTAGTGAGCCTCTAGTTGACTAGCTCGTTGATCAATAGATGGTTACGGTTTCCTGACCATGGACATTGGATTTCATTGATGACGAGATCACATCATTAGGAGAATGATGTGATGGACAAGACCCAATCCTAAGCATAGCACAAGATCGTGTAGTTCATATGCTAAAGCTTTTCCAATGTCAACTATCCTTTCCTTAGACCATGAGATTGTGCAACTCCCGGATACCGTAGGAATACTTTGGGTGTGCCAAACGTCACAACGTAACTGGGTGGCTATAAAGATACACTACGGGTATCCCTGAAAGTATCTGTTTGGTTGGCACGAATCAAGACTGGAATTTGTCGCTCCATATGAGAGAGAGGTATCTCTGGGTCCACTCGGAGCTCAATGTGACTAAGGGCTTGGTCATGGGATGATTTGTTACGGAATGAATAAAGAGAATTACCGGTAACGAGATTGAACAAGGTATCGGTATACCGACGATCGAATCTTGGGCAAGTACTATACCGGTAGACAAAGGGAATCATATACGGGATTGATTGAATCCTTGACATCGTGGTTCATCCGAAGAGATCATCGTGGAACATGTGGGATCCAACATGGGTATCCAGATCCCACTGTTGGTTATTGGCCAGAGAGATGTCTCGGTCATGTCTGCATGGTTCCTGAACCCGTAGGGTCTACACACTTAAGGTTCGATGACGCTATGGTTATAGGGAATGTATGTACGTGGTTACCAAATGTTGTTCGGAGTCCTGGATGAGATCTCAGACGTTACGAGGAGTTCCGGAATGGTCCGGAGGTAAACATTTATATATGGGAAGTCCTATTTTGGTCATCGGAGTGATTTCGGGGGTCACCGGTATAGTACTGGGACCACCGGAAGGTGTGTGGGGGTCTACCGGGATGGGGCCACCTGCCCCAGTGGGCCAAGTGGACTAAGTAAGAGGGGGAACCAGCCCCTGGTGGGCTGGTGCACCCCCCAAGGGCCCAAGGAGCCTACGGTTGGGAACCCCTAGGGGGTGTGGGCGCTTCCACCTTGCTTGGGGGGCAAGTTCCCCCCTTGGCCGCCGCCCCCCTCAGATTGGATCTGAGGGGGCCGACCCCCCTCTCCCTTGCCCCTATATAAAGAGAGGGGGTGGGAGGGCAGCCGCACCCCATAGCCTAGCACAACCCTCCCCCTCCCAACTCCTCCTCTTCTCCTGTAAAGCTTGGCGAAGCCCTGCCAGAGTGCCACGCTCCTCCATCACCACCATGCCGTCGGGCTGCTGCTGGACGGAGTCTTCCCCAACCTATCCCTCTCTCCTTGCTGGATCAAGGCGTGAGAGACGTCACCAGGCTGCACGTGTGTTGAATGCGGAGGCACCGTTGTTCGGTGCTTAGATTGGATTCGGCCGCGATCTGAATATCTTCGTGTATGACTCCACCAACCGCGTTCTTGCAATGCTTTTGTAACGCGTTCTTCAAAGGTATGAAGATGCACTCCCCTCTCTCGTTGCTAGTAACTCGATAGATAGATCTTGGTGATGCGTATTTTTTTTTTTGAATTTTTGCAAACGATCCCCAACAAGGAGCACCGCACACCCGAGAGATATTTTGTGGATGTTCTAGAAGGGTCTCGACTTGCAGTAGTGTAGTGCGGGCAGGACATTATTTTCGAATGAATACATTAGTTTTTTGTCTTTGCCTTGTATGAAAACAAAGCTAGTTTGTAATATAATGTTTGTTATGTTTTAATTGTTTCCTCCTGTGCGGCCGTGTTGTATGGAATCTGAGGGTTGGCCAGTCGTCGGCTTCTGCCCTCACGTAGGTAGTCCGGAGGTATTCGGGATGGAATCTAAACAATATTTATTCAACTATATGGTCCTTGAAGTAGTTGTTTAGCACAACGAACTAGGCAAGCAAACTATGCGGCTTAAACTATATGGTCCTTGAAGTAGCTGTCAGTGTCTGATCGGGAAGTACCGATCCTTCGCGTAATGTGGAAAAAATCTCCAGTGATTTTCAACCTCTCGAATAGCTGACGGGCTCTCGCCACATCATGACAGTCAGTTTTCGGCTTTCTCTACCGAGTAGCTCATCCTGGTAAACCAGAGCACAATCGCAGTAGTTCTCCCTTTACTACCATAGCCGATGTAGCGGAACATAGGGTAGCAAGCACAGGAGCATGGCAACCCAACTATTGACCAAAGAGATGATTTGGAGCCAATGCATATAATGCTGAATTCGGGGTGCCGAACTTATCCATAAGAAGTGTTCGCACTTTGTTGCTGTATTATGGGGCGATGAGGAGCCCCTCGCAAATATGAAAAGTACCAAAGTGTACAGGTGCTAGAATATAAGTAATTAATGGCAAAGGAAAACAGAAAACGAGTAGAGGTAATATCTGTGGCCCTTGAACCTCGGCCCTGAATTGTTTCAATTATAATTGGATTGATGTGTTAAAGCGCATCGATACAGATAGTGCGATGAACAACCGGTTATTTAATATGCCACCACCGAAGGCAAGCTGCGTGTGAATCCTGAAGACAGGTAGAGTAATTGTTAAATTGACATCTAGATCTTCTCCTATACGCCTGTGCTTTGTGCCGTTCTAGTGTACTTATCCTTGGACAGGACCAGCAATCAGGCCCTCGAAGGAGGCCTGTGTAAAACCTGAGAAGGGAAGAGGAAATAGTTAAGGTGTATGTGAGTCCGGGATCGGTCTAGCCGAACTGTGCATCACAAGCTAGCTGTGTCGCCGTCGATGCCCATGGAATTTTGAGTGCGTAATTATGTACGTGTGGCACGAATGCCACTGCCTCATCGGGACTGGGATGGAGGCCGAATTGCTAATCGAGCTCTTGATGAGCTGAGCTATACTATTGTAGTGTAGTCCGGACTCTCCTAATGATGTCCAGGGACTTGGCAGCCGAATTATGGTGCTGCTTAAGAAGGCCGCTCTGTACCTCTACTGCCAGGGCGGCTGTGTGCTCTTCTATACGGAGGGAGCATTTCGTGTTTCCATTGACTGTTATGACGCCGCATGGACCGGGCATCTTGTGCTTGAGATAAGCATAGTGTGGTACCGCGTTGAATCTTGCAAAGGCGGTTCGTGCGAGCAGTGCGTGGTAGCCGCTGTGGAAGGGGACAATATCGAAGAGTAGCTCTTCGCTTCGGAAGTTGTCTGGGGAACCGAAGACTACTTCCAGCGTGATTGAGCCCGTACAACGGGCCTCTACGCCTGGTATGACTCCTTTAAAGGTAATCTTTGTGGGTTTGATTTGTGAGGGATTAATACCCATCTTGCACACTGTATCATGACAGAGTAAGTTGAGGCTGCTGCCTCCGTCCATTAGGACTCGTGTTAGGTGAATTCTGTCGATGATTGGGTCAAGAACTAGTGCGGCCGAACCGCCATGGCGGATACTAGTTGGACGATCTCGAAGATCGAAGGTGATCGGGAATGACGACCACGGGTTAAATTTTGGGGCGACTGGCTCTACCGCGTAGACGTCCCTAAGTGCGCGCTTGCGCTCCCTATTGGGGATATGTGTAGCATATATCATGTTCACTGTTTTGACTTGAGGGGGAAATTTCTTCTGCCCCCCAAGTGTTCGGCTGTCGAGGCTCTTCGTCATCGTCCTCACTTTGTGATCCCTTTTCCTTGTTCTCAGCATTTAACTTGCCGGCCTATTTAAAAACCCAACAATCTTTGTTGGTATGGTTGGCTTGTTTGTCTGGGGTGCCTTGTATCTGGCACGGACAGTCGAGTATGCGGTCCAAGCTAGATGGTCCCTCGCTGTTCCTTTTGTAGGGTGTCTTCCGCTGACCAGACATGGAGCCGCTGAATCCAGCGTGAACAGTAGTGTCATCGGTGTTATCGCCATTGCTTCGGCGTTTGTGTCTATTGCGCCGGAGCTTGCCGGTGCTGTTTTTGGCCTCGGAGGGGCCTGCCTCACTGGCTGTGCTTTCGCTACGAGCCAGCCAGCTATCCTCACCCACGCAAAAGCGGGTCACGAGTGCCGTGAGGGCTACTATGGATTTCAGTTTTTCTTGGCCGAGGTGGCGGGCGAGCCATTTGTCACGGATGCTGTGTTTGAAGGCTGCTAGGGCTTCGGCATCCGGACAGTCAACGATCTGGTTCTTTTTGGTTAGGAACCTAGTCCAGAATTTTCTGGCTGATTCTCTAGGTTGTTGAACTATATGGCTTAAGTCATTGGCATCTGGTTGCCGGACAAAAGTGCCTGGGAAGTTGTCAAGAAAAGCTTCTTCCAAGTCCTCCCAGCTGCCGATGGAATTTTCAGGCAGGCTATTTAACCAGTGTCTAGTTGGCCCTTTTAGTTTTAGTGGGAGGTATCTGATGGCGTGGAGATCGTCTCCTTGGGCCATATGGATGTGCAGAATAAACTCCTCGATCCATACTGCAGGATCGGTTGTTCCGTCATATGATTCAATATTGACGGGCTTGAACCCCTCGGGGATTTCATGATCCAATACTTCATCTGTGAAGCAGAGAGGGTGTGCAGCGCCTCTATATCGGGCCACGTCGCAGCGCACCTTCGATGAAGTCCGCCTGTGCTTATTGGCCCGGGCATGACTAGGTTTGTCATGTCCGAATAGGTAGCCGTCGTCGCGAGTGGAAAGGCGTCCTCGCAATCCGTAGATTGATCTGGTGTGTCCTGCTCTACTGTCCAGGTCCCGCCGAAGGTCGTATGTATAGTCCTAAGCTGTTTTGTCTCTGTTTTTAGGAGGCAGTGGGGCGGGCTGGTGTTCGGCATGAGTTGCCATTTTATCTTGACCACGAGGTGGTCGGTCCGCATTGCGCGAGGGAGGTATGGGCTCCGGCGCCTCCTCATCAAACTGACGTAGCAGTCTGCGTTTCGGGTAACTCTTGGTTGGATGCTTCAGGCCGTATTTTTCGGCTGCTAGGACGTCAATCCATCTGTCAATAAGTAGGTCTTGATCAGCTTGAAGCTGCTGCTGCTTTTTCTTCAGGCTTTTTGCAGTAGCTATTAGCTGGCGCTTGAAGCTCTCCTGCTCGAGGGGTGCCTCAGGCACAATGAAATCCTCGTTGCCGAGGCTCTCCTCCTCCTCGGAGGGTGGACAGTAACTATCGTCATCCGGGTCGTTAGGCATGGCCTGTTTATCAGGGTTAACTTGCCCGTTGTCTTGTTCCTCCTGTTCGGATGTTGTTCCAATAGGGTCTTCATTGTTTTCGGCATCGTTCGGAGTACTATTTTATCTGGTGCCAGTGTTGCTGTCTTTTGAGCGACATGACTTAGAACGGCGTTTAGGCCGCCGGCGCTTGGACCGTGTCTCAGGAGGTTCATTCTCGACTGGATATTCCTTGTCATCGTCGTCAGCTTTTTTAGGTGTATCAACCACTTACACATCGTATGAGGAAGTGGCCGCCCATCACCCAGTAAATGGCGGGTTTTGACCCTGCTCCTCATCATCATCGTCATCCATGCCGTTGATGTCTTCGGAGCCGTAATCAAGTGTGTCGGTTAAGTCCTCGACAATGGCTACGAAGTGGGTGGCGGGTGGGAAGCTAAATTCTCTCTGGTCAGCCCCTAGTTCGAACCGGACATAGTTCGGTTGTACTTTCCCCGCCAATGATAGGTTTCTAATGAGTTTAGCAAGTCGCCTAGGGGTGAGTGTTGGAAGATGTCTGCGGCGCCGGATTCAAAAATCGACAACCGATCCAGCTTGGTGCTGTAGGCGTACGTGGTTCGGAACTTATAGCCGGAGACGAGTCTGGAGTTCCGTTGACGCAAATATTGCAAGGTGTCGAGTCTATGTGTGGCTACAATGCCGCGGACCCTGTGGCCTTGGATGGCGCAATCTGCTCTGGATTTAAGGCCGTTGCAGCAATAGGAACCATCTCCTCGATGTGATCCGGTGACAGATTTAAATCATGTTCATCGGAGCGAGGGGGAGCGATCGCCGCGGTCTCAAATCCGTCGAAGATCAGGTCTCCACGGATATCCGCGACATAATTCAAGCTTCCGAATCTGACATGATGGCTAGGGGCGTAGCTGTCGATCTGCTCCAGATGGCCAAGCGAGTTGGCCCGCAGTACGAAGCCGCCGAATACGAAGATCTGTCCGGGGAGGAAAGTTTCTCCCTAGACAGTGTCACTATCAACGATTGAAGGGGCCATCGAACCTTTCATTGATGGCATAGTGTACCTCTCAATAAAAGCACCAATGTCGGTGTCAAAACCGGCGGATCTCGGGTAGGGGGTCCCGAACTATGCATCTAAGGTCGATGGTAGCAGGAAACGGGGGACACGATGTTTACCCAGGTTCGGGCCCTCTCTATGGAGGTAATACCCTACTTCCTGCTTGATTGATCTTGATGAATATGAGTATTATAAGAGTTGATCTACCATGAGATCGTAATGTCTAAACCCTAGAAGCCTAGCCTGTATGACTATGGTCACAAGTCTCTCCTTTCCGGATTACACCCTCTGGTTTATATAGACATTGGGGGGGATCTAGGGTTACATAGAGTCGGTTACATAAGAAGGAATATTCATAGTTGGTCGCCAAGCTTGCCTTCCACACCAAGGAGAGTCCAATCCAGACACGGGTGCAGTCTTCGGCCTTCATGTCTTCCTAGACAACCAGTCCGGCCCATTGATAATAGGCCGGACGCCCGAGGACCCCTTAGTCCAGGACTCCCTCACCTGCACAAACAATTAAGAACCTTGCAACCTACACGATAAAGGGGTTGTCAATCCCTTCACGGCCACTTGCAAAAGTGAGATCTGATAGAGATAATAAGATAAATATTTTTGGTATTTTTGTTGTATAGATAGAAAAGTAAAGATTGCAAAAAAGAACTACGATAAATTAGCTAGTTGACGGGAGATTAAGATGATGGAAAATAGACCCCGGGGCCATAGGTTTCACTAGTGGCTTCTCTCAAGATAACATATTTTACGGTGGGTGAACAAATTACTGCCGAGCAATTGATAGAAAAGCGCATAGTTATGATAATATCTAGGCATGATCATGTATATAGGCATCACGTCCGTGACAAGTAGACCGAAACGATTCTGCATCTACTACTATTACTCCACACAACGACCGTTATCCAGCATGCATCTAGAGTATTAAGTTCATAAGAACAGAGTAACGCATTAAGCAAGATGACAAGACATAGAGGGATAAACTCATGCAATATGACATAGACCCCATCTTTTTATCCTCAATGGCAATAATACAATATGTGCCTTGCTGCCCCTGCGGTCACTGGGAAAGGACACCTCAAGATTGAACACAAAGCTAAGCTATTCTCCCATTGCAAGAAAGATCAATCTAGTAGGCCAAACCAAACTGATATTTCTAAGAGACTTGAAAATATATTAAATCATGCATATAAGAATTCAGAGAAGAATCAAATATTGTTCATAGATAATCTTGATCATAAACCCATAATTCATCGGATCTCGACAAACACTACGCGAAGTGAATTACATTGGATAGATCTCCAAGAAGATCAAGGAGAACTTTGTATTGAGATCCAAAGAGAGAGAAGAAGCCATCTAGCTAATAACTATGGACCCGAAGGTCTGTGGTAAACTACTCACACATCATCGGAGAGGCAATGGTGTTGATGTAGAAGCCCTTCGTGATCGATCCCCCCTCCGATGGAGCGCCGGAAAAGGCCCCTAGATGGGATCTCACGGGTACAGAAGGTTGCAACGGTGGAAATTGGGTTTCGTCGTGCTCCCGGATGTTTTCAGGGTATATGAGTATATGTAGGCGGAAGAAGTATGTCGGTGGAGATACGAGGGGCCCATGAGGGTGGGGGCGCGCTTACCCCCTGGGCGCGCCCTCCTTCCTCGTGGCCACCTCGTGGTTTCTCATACTTGTACTCCAAGTCTCCTATGTTGCGTTTGTTCAAAAAACGATCCTCGCGAAGGTTTCATTCCGTTCGGACTCCGTTTGATATTCCTTTTCTGCGAAACACTGAAACAGGCAAAAAAAACAGCAATTTGCACTAGGCTTTTGGTTAGTAGGTTAGTCCCAAAAATAATATAAAAGTGCATATTAAAGCCCATTAAACATCCAAAACAGGTAATATAATAGCATGGAACAATAAAAAATTATAGATACGTTGGAGACGTATCAAGCATCCCCAAGCTTAATTCCTGCTCGTCCTCGAGTAGGTAAATGATAAAAATAATTTTTTTGTTGTGGAATGCTACCTAACATATTTTCAATGTAATTTTCCTTATTGTGGCATGAATGTTCAGATCCGAAAGATTCAATAAAAAAGTTTAATATTGACATAAAAATAATAATACTTCAAGCATACTAACAAAGAAATTATGTCTTCTCAAAATAGCATGGCCAAAGAAAGTTCGTCCCTATAAAATCATATGGTTTGGCTATGCTCTGTCTTCATCACAAAAAATATTTAAATCATGCACAACCCTGGTTTCAGCCAAGAAATTGTTTCATACTTTAATATTTTCAAACTTTTTCAACTTTCACACAATACATGAGCGTGGGCCATGGATATATCACTATAGGTGGAATAGAGTGGTGGTTGTGGAGAAGACAAAAAGTAGGAAAATAGTCTCACATCAATTAGGCGTATCAATGGGCTATGGAGATGCCCATCAACAGATATCAATGTGAGTGAGTAGGGATTGCCATGCAACGGATGCACTAGAGCTATAAGTGTATGAAAGCTCAACTAAAGAAACTAAGTGGGTGTGCATCCAACTCGCTTGCTCACGAAGACCTAGGGCATTTTGAGGAAGCCCATCATTGGAATATACAAGCCAAGTTCTATAATGAAAATTCCCACTAGTATATGAAAATGACAAAAGAAGAGACTCTCTATCATGAAGATCATGGTGCTACTTTGAAGCACAAGTGTGGACAAAGGATAGTAGCATTGCCCCTTCTCTCTTTTTCTCTCATTTTTTTAATTTGGGCCTTCTCTTTTTTTTATGGCCTCTTTTTTTTGTCCGGAGTCTCATCCCGACTTATGGGGGAATCATAGTCTCCATCATTCTTTCCTCACTGGGACAATGCTCTAACAATGAAGAAAATCACACTTTTATTTACTTACAACTCGATGCTTAGAACAAAATATGACTCTATGTGAATGCCTCCGGCGGTGTACCGGGATGTGCAAAGAATCAAGAGTGACATGTATGAAAAATTATGCATGGTGGCCTTGCCACAAATACGTTGTCAACTACATGATCATGCAAGGAAATATGATAATGTTGAAGCATTTCATAATAAACGGAACGATGGAAAGTTGCATGGCAATATATCTCAGAATGGCTATGGAAATGCTATGATAGATAGGTATGGTGGATGTTTTGAGGAAGGTATATGGTGGGTGCATGGTACCGGCAAAAGTTGTGCGATACTAGAGAGGCTAGCAATGGTGGAAGGGTGAGAGTGCGTATAAAACGTGGACTCAACATTATTCATAAAGAACGCATATACTTATTGCAAAAATATACAAGTCATCAAAACAAAGCACTACATGCACGCTCCTAGGGGAAGGGTTGGTAGGAGTTAACCATCGCGCGATCCCGACCTCCACACAAAGGAAGACAATCAATAAATAATTCATGCTCCAAATTCATCACCTGTAACCCTAATACCACCATCTTCATATCTCAAAACAATCATCAAGTATCAAACTTCTCATAGTATTCAATGCACTCTATATGAAAGTTTTTATTATACCCATCTTGGATGCCTATCATATTAGGACTAATCTTGGATGCCTAGCAAATTACCATGCTTTTCTAAAGGACTTTAAAAATAATATAAGTGAAGCATGAGAGATCAACAATTTCTGTAAAATAAAACCACCACCGTGCTCTAAAAGATATAAGTGAAGCACTAGAGCAAAACTATCTAGCTCAAAAGATATAAGTGAAGCACATAGAGTATTCTAATAAATTACAATTTATGTGTGTATCTCAAAAAGGTGTGTACAGCGAGGATGATTGTGGTAAACTAAAAATCAAAGACTCAAATCATACAAGACGCTCCAGGCAAAACACATATCATGTGGTGAATAAAAATATAGTCTCAAGTAAAGTTACCGTTAGACGAAGACGAAAGAGGGGATGCCTTCTCGGGGCATCCCCAAGCTTAGGCTTTTGGTTGTCCTTGATTTTTACCTTGGGGTGCCTTGGGCATCCCCAAGCTTAGGCTCTTGCCAGTCTTTATTCCATAGTCCATCAATTCCTTACCCAAAAACTTGAAAACTTCACAACACAAAACTTAACAGAAAATCCCGTGAGCTCCATTAGTATAAGAAAACAAACCACCACTTTAAGGTACTGTAATGAACTCATTATTTATTTATATTGGTGTTAAAACTACTGCATTCCAACTTCTCTATGGTTCATACCCCCTGATACTAGCCATAGATTCATCAAAATAAGCAAACAACACATGAAAAACAGAATCTGTCAAAAATAGAACAGTCTGTAGCAATCTGTAACTTTCGAATACTTCTGTAACTAAAAAATTCTGAAATAAATTGGTGGACGTGAGAAATTTGTTTATTAATCATCTGCAAAAAGAATAAACCTAAAGGCACTCTCCAGTAAAAAATGGAAGCTAATCTTGTGAGCGCAAAAGTTTCTGTTTTTTATAGCAAGATCGCAAATACTTCACCCAAGTCTTCCCAAAGGTTCTACTTGGCACAAACACTAATTAAAACACAAAACCAAACCTAACCAGAGGCTAGATGAATTATTTATTACGAAACAGAAGTAAAAGCAAATAAAATAAAATTGGGTTGCCTCCCAACAAATGCTATCATTTAACGCCCCTAGCGAGTCATAAGAATAGATCTAGGTATTATCATCTTTGGTATGCAATCCATAAGTGGCTCTCATACTAGATTCATAACGTAATTTAATTTTATTTCTAGGAAAGTGTTCCATGCCTTTCCTTAACAGAAACTGGAATCTAATATTTCCTACTTTCATGTCAATAATTTCACCAATCGTTCTAAGGAAAGGTCTTCCAAGAATAATAGGACATGTAGGATTGCAATCTATATCAAAAACAATGAAATCTACAAGCACATAATTCCTATTTGCAACAATAAGAACATCATTATTCCTTTCCATAGGTTTCTTAATGGTAGAATCCACAAGATGCAAATTTAAAGAACAATCATCAAGTTCATGGAAACCTAACACATCACACAATGTTTTTGGAATCGTGGAAACACTAGCACCCAAATCACACAAAGCATAGCATTCATGATCTTTAATCTTATTTTTAATAGTAGGTTCCCACTCAGCATAAAGTTTTCTAGGTATAGAAACTTCTAATTCAAGCTTTTCTTCATAAGATTGCATTAAGGCATCAACGATGTGTTTGGTAAAAGCTTTATTTTGACTATAAGCGTGAGGAGAATTTAACACGGATTGCAACAAGGAAATACAATCTATCAAAGAGAAATTATCATAATTAAATTCCTTCGAATCCAAAATAGTGGGTTCATTGCTATGTAAAGTTTTGACCTCGTCAATCCCACTTTTACCAATTTTTGTATCAAGATCTAAAAACTCCGAGGGATGCCTTTTAACTAAAGTTGACTCATCTCCAGTCCCCCATCTTTATCAAGATTCATATTGGAAAACAAATATTTAATAGGAGACACATCAATCACTTTCAGATCTTCATATTTATTATCATGGAAACTAGAAGAACACGCTTTCACAAAGTAATCTCCTTTAGCACGCATTCTAGCGGTTCTTTCTTTGCACTCATCAATGGAAATTTTCAAGGCATTGAGAGACTCATTGATATCATGCTTAGGTGGAATAGATCTAAGTTTCAAAGAATCAACATCAAGAGAAATTCTATCCACGTTCCTAGCCTACTCATCAATCTTAAGCAATTTTTCTTCAAGCAAAGCACTGAAATTCTTTTGCGAATTCATAAATTCTTTAACACTAGTCTCAAAATCAGAGGGCATCTTATTAAAATTACCATAAGAGTTGTTGTAGGAGTTACCATAATTATTAGAGAAATTACTAGGGAATGGCATAGAATTAAAGTTTCCTCTATACGCGTTGTTACCAAAATTGTTCCTACCACCAAAATTTAGATCCATAGATTCATTATTATTCTAAATCAACATGAACAAAGGCATATCATTAGGATCAAAAGAAACACTCTTATTAGCAAATAATTTCATAAGGTTATCCATCTTTCCACTCAAAACATTAATCTCTTCAATCGCATGAACCTTTTTACTACTGGATCTTTCGGTGTGCCATTGAGAATAATTAACCATAATATTGTCTATGAGTTCAGTAGCTTATCCTAAAGTGATTTCCATAAAAGTGCCTGCCGCAGCCAAATCTAAAAGATTTCTAGATGCAAAATTCAATCCAGCATAAATTTTGTGTACAATCATCCATAAATTCAAACCATGTGTAGGGCAATTACGTATCATTAATTTCATCCTCTCTCAAGCTTGTGCAACATGCTCATGATCAAGTTTCTTAAAATCCATAATATCATTTCTAAGAGAGATGATCTTAGCGGTAGGAAAATACTTAGAGATAAAGGCATCTTTGCACTTATTCCATGAATCAATATTATTTTTAGGCAAAGAAGAGAAACAAGTTTTAGCACGACCTCTAATAAGCGAAAACAGAAATAGCTTCAATTTAACAATATCATTATCCACATCTCTCTTCTTTTGTATCGCACTAATCAACAAAGTTTTTTAGATGGGTAGAGACATCTTCACAAGGAAGGCCAGAATATTGATCTTTCATGACAAGATTCAACAGAGCAGCATTAATTTCACAAGATTCAGCATTGGTAATAGGAGAAATCAGAGTGCAAATAAAATCATTGTTGTTGGTATTGGAAAAGTCACAAAATTTAGTATTGTCTTGAGCCATTGTGACAAACAATCAATCCAGCACACAAGTAAACAAGAAGCAAGCGAAAAGAGGCGAACGGAAAAGGGCGAATAAAATGGCAAAGGTGAAGTGGGGGAGAGGAAAACGAGAGGCGAATGGGAAATAATGTAATGCGAGGGATAAGAGTTTGTGATTGGTACTTGGTATGTCTTGACTTGAGCGTAGATCTCCCTGGTAACGGCGCCAGAAATCCTTCTTGCTACCTCTTGAGCATGCGTTGGTTTTCCCTTGGAGAGGAAAGGGTGATGCAACAAAGTAGTGTAAGTATCTCCCTCAGTTTTTGAGAACCAAGGTATCAATCTAGTAGGAGACTACACGCAAATCCCTAGTACCTGCACAAACAATTAAGAACCTTGCAACCAACGCGATAAATGGGTTGTCAATCCCTTCACGACCACTTGCAAAAGTGAGATCTAATAGAGATAATAAGATAATATGATGGAAAATATACCCGAGGGCCATAGGTTTGACTAATAAGATTTGAAAAGTAAAGATTGCAAAAAAGAACTATGATAAAAATAGCTAGTTGACGGAAGTTAATATGATGGAAAATAGACCCGAGGGCCATAGGTTTCACTAGTGGCTTCTCTCAAGATAGCATATTTTACGGTGGGTGAACAAATTACTGCCGAGCAATTGATAGAAAAGCGCATAGTTATGAGAATATCTAGGCATGATCATTTATATAGGCATCACGTCCATGACAAGTAGACCGAAACGATTATGCATCTACTACTATTACTCCACACATTGACCGCTATCCAGCATGCATCTAGAGTATTAAGTTCATAAGAACAGAGTAACACATTAAGCAAGATGACATGATGTAGAGGGATAAACTCATGCAATATGACATAAACCCCATCTTTTTATCCTGGATGGCAACAATACAATACGTGCCTTGCTGTCCCTGCTGTCACTGGGAAAGGACACCGCAAGATTGAACCCAAAGCTAAGCACTTCTCCCATTGCAAGAAAGATCAGTCTAGTAGGACAAACCAAACTGATAATTCGAAGAGACTTGCAAAGATATTAAATCATGCATATAAGAATTCAGAGAAGAATCAAATATTGTTCATAGATAATCTTGATCATAAACCCACAATTCATCGGATCTCGACAAACACTCCGCAAAAAGAATTACATCGAATAGATCTCCAAGAAGATCGAGGATAACTTTGTATTGAGATCCAAAAAGAGAGAAGAAGCCATCGAGCTAATAACGACGGACCTGAAGGTCTGTGGTAAACTACTCACACATCATTGGACAGGCCATGGTGTTGATGTAGAAGCCCTCCATGATCGATTCCCCTCCGGTGGAGCGCCGGAAAAGGCCCCAAGATGGGATCTCACAGGCACATAAGGTTGCGGCGGTGGAAATAGGGTTTTGTCGTGCTCCCGGATGCTTTCCGGGTATATGAGTATATATGGGCGGAAGAAGTATGTCGGTGGAGCTACGAGCGGCCCAAGAGGGTGGGGGGCGCCTACCCCCCTGGGCGCACTCTCCTGCCTCATGGCCACCTCGTGGCTTCCCATACTTGTACTCCAAGTCTCCTGGATTGTGTTTGTTCAAGAAACGATCCACACGAAGGTTTCATTCCGTTTGGACTCCATTTGATATTTGTTTTCTGCGAAATACTGAAATAGGCAAAAAAACAACAATTTGCACTGGGCTTTTGGTTAGTAGGTTAGTTCCAAAAATAATATAAAAGTGCATATTAAAGCCCATTATACATACAAAACAGATAATATAATAGCATGGAACAATAAAAAATTATAGATACATTGGAGACGTATCATCAACAAAGATAGGTGAAGTAGTAAACTTAGGATCAGATTTCATTCTAGCATTCAAAGATTTCTCTTTATACTTGCATAATAATTTATCTAGATCATCTCTATCCTTACAAGCAGGAATATCTCTAGTTGTCTCCTCATTCATAACGCAACCTCCTGTTACCTTAGGCAGTTCATATCTAGGAGGACTAGTTCTATTAGGTGTTTCAAGATTTTCAGTTTCAAGCTCATCATTAGTTTCAACAATATCATGTTGTCTTACTCTAGCAATTTGTTCATCACGAAATTCACCTAATGGCACGTTATCATCAAGCAAGGTACTAGCATTATCATAATCATCATTCATAGCAGAAGTAGCATCATCAATAACTTGCGACATATCAGGATTGATAGCATGTGGTGATGTTGCAAGTTTACTTATAAGCAGAGATAGATGGCAGTTCCTTACTTCCCCTCGTCTTAGAGGGAAAAATCTTAGTCTTAGAATCCTTCAGATTCTTCATATTCATAGATTGATAATAATCCCAAGTGACTCAACAAATATAGCTATGTTCCCCGGCAACGGTGCCAGAAAAAGGTCTTGATAACCCACAAGTACAGGGGATCGCAACAGTTTTCGAGGGTAGAGTATTCAACTCGAATTTATAGATTCGACACAAGGGGAGCCAAAGAATATTTGTAAGTATTACCAACTCAGTTGTCAATTCAACCACACTTGGAGATTAATTATCTGCAGCAAAGTGATCAGTAGCAAAGTAATATGATAGTTTTGATAGTAGTGGCAGCAGCAATAGTGACGGTGATAGTGATAGCAATAGTTTTGTAGCAAGTGAAACAGTAATAATAGTAGTAGTAACTTAGCAAGATAAATATAAGAGAAATTCGTAGGCATTGGATCGATGATTTGTTGGATGATATTCATCATGTGATAGTTATAACCTAGGGTGATATGGCACTAGCTCCAGTTCATAAATATAATATAGGCATGTATTCCGTAAATAGTCATACATGCTTATGGAAAGAACTTGCATGCCATCTTTTGTCCTACCCCCCTATGACAGCGGGGTCCTATTGGAAACTAAGGGATATTAAGGCCTCCTTTTAATAGAGAACATGAACAAAGCATTAACACACGGCGAATACATGAACTCCTCAAACTACGGTCATCACCGGGAGTGGTCCCGACTGTTGTCACTCCGGGGTTGCCGGATCATAACACGTAGTAGGTAACTATAACTTGCAAGATCAGATCTAGAACATAGATATAATGGTGACAATGTAAACGGTTCAGATCTGAAATCATGGCACCCGGGCCCAAATTGACAAGCATTAAGCATGGTAAAAACATAGCAACAACAATTTCAGAACATACACTACCGTAGGATGCTGCTAACGCGACACTACAATCAAAGACCCTTCAAGAAACTATGTGCGATGTAATAGTCACAAAAGATGCTGTATGAAAACCGTTATAAATGTATAAACCGTTTGCGATGACGGATGCATCAAACATGGTTCAGGTTTTATTTGCGTGTGCGATGATGGGCATACGGTGCAGTTCAATGAATTGTTTGTGATGAGGAGGAACAAAAGAAACGGGCAGCCAGATAAAGGTGTGTGCGATACACAGCATACAGTTCACTCGGATGAACTATTTGTGATTAGGCAACACAAAAGAAACGGTCAGCCAGATCAAAGGTGTGTGCTATATACGGCATGCGGTTCACTCGGATGAACTGTTTACATTGAGACATGAGAACATAAATGGTACAAATGAACAAGATGTGTGTGATACGAGGCAAACATGTCTGTAATCGGAGACGTGTAAGAAGACCGATAACAACATAGACGATTACTGCTAACTAGCCGTGTGTGTTGTGAGCAAACGATTGCTGGTATACAATTGTGAGTGATTGATGAAAACATCACCGACGGGTTCCATTGTTTAGTCTATGTGCGATGTGATTTTCTTTGTCCGCACAACATCTACGCTCTGTCTACAGCATCAACATATATAGTTAAAAATACAACATTGCATAACCAAATTAAGCATACAATTACACAAGTGACTACACACATAACATTTCCACACACCAAAGAAAGCAATTACATGCATACTAAAGTAGGAGAAACGAGGATCTAATCATCTACTTATTGTTGCGACGACGCTTGCCATTGCTCCGCTTCCGGCTGGATTCCTGGCCGTTTTGGGGAAGGAGGCACTTCCTCATGTCAACGATCCGCCTGTACATGTCGTAGCTCGTGTACGCCTCCTTGTCCGCGTACGCGACGTGACCTTTGTCGAGTTTCTCCATCCAGGCTAAGTGCCAGGCACGCTTGTCCTTGTTGCATGAATCATTCATGTCTCTGTAGTAGGGGTCGATGATGGCCTCGGTGAGGTGAACCAGTCAGTCCTTCTCTTGCTCCATGCTGCACCTGATCTTGTATTGGCCCTAGATGTCGACAAGATTCTGGCAGGCAATGCCCGAATTCTCGAGTGCCTTTACATCTTTGGTGATGTCCACCGTAGCGAACATGTAGTGGGGGCTGTTGACAAACCTAGCGAAATGCTCGCAAGGCCTTGTGGACAGGCAGTAGTGGTAGACGAGGACGTCGTGGCACACGCACATCTGGGCGACGGCAACCTTGGGACGAGACCCGGCACGAGCATGGGTGTACTCGAGGTCGAACCCGACCACCTTGTACTTCTCCTTGGCAAGCAGCAACTCCATGATGTGGATGGAGTGCTCCGCCCAGACCGGGTTGTTGGTGTACACCACTGAGAGGTCCATGAACCTACTGTGGGTGTCCACCACGGCATGCATGGTGAACTACTGCTCATCGTTGGTAGCCGCTTGGAGCGCCATTGGAGCCGCCCAGGATACCTCTAAGAATTTCTTGTGGTGGGTGTGCTTCTTGCAATGGTGGGGCACGATCAAAAGGTTGAAGAGACACACGGGTAAGTTAAATGGCCGCTGTAATAAATGGGGGCCGGCCGGCCTGTAATCATCACATCTTATCACATTGTTCATAGCGGAGGATTCCACACACCAATGCACGCTTGACAACACCGCACCCCAGGCGTGGGCTTGAAGATCCTGTTCCCGTGCTACCGCCCTATTTACCGCGCAAGCTTCCCACCCGGCTAGTTTGGCCTCGTGTCGGCTAGAAGAGGGACAAATCATGGGCGTTTATTGGCAAAAATCTTTCTAAAAACGAAGTGTGTGGAATGACTTTGGTCATAAGTTTACCCTTGGGTGATGAGATCAAAGTTATACAGAAGGGTGATGATGGACACTCGAGTGCCATAATTAATTCTGCACTCTAGAGTGCACAGGGTGGAAGTAACCAACTGTGTGCAATATTGTCAAAGATCGCAGTCGAGTTAGCTATACAGATCGTGTGTTGTGAGATCGACAAGGTAAACTGATTTGAGAATGGTTAATAAAATCTAAGACCATTGCATATTAAGGTCAAAATAGTGCTAGCAATATACGAGTCTCATACTATGCCATTTCAACGATTGTACCACAAAAGCTCGAAATGTTACAAGGTTCAAATTCTAGAGTTATATGGCTCAAATTCGAAGATTACAAGGTTTAAACTGATATTAGAAATGAAATTCAGCTCATCAGCTGCAAACGCTCGCGCTGATGCGCTGAACATGGATATTAGAGAGGTTCAAACTAATATCACCGCTTCCAAGTGTGGCTTCGAAACCTCACAATTTTTGCAAAGGGGTCAGCCACTGAGAAGTCATGTATGGGGTTGACCCGATGACTTCCGATTACTCTGTTATGTGAAGTTCCAAAATGAAATTCAGCATTTTTGGAGCCAACTCCATTCTGTCGCAGGCGCCCGCGTTGATGAACAGACCATTCATTTTTGCGAAATAAATGTAGGGCAAACCTCATTTCCTTCAGCACCCTTGCTCTGAGAACAAGGAACTTGGCGAATATAACCTCCGGTAAGTTGCTTCGGTAGGAGTTCACAGTAATTTCTAAGAGATGTAGATCTAGGCATTCTACATGATTGTTATATTGTATCACATTATCCACCATTGGGCATAATCTTATCTGCAAAAGAGAAAATGTGTTAGTGCCTGGATACAATTTTGAACATTACTATAGGCCTAGCTATTTTGTTTGCAGGATTTGTAAAATGCACTAACATGTCATCTTCGATCTGACATGATTAACATGGGCATTTGATTACATTCTAGAAAAATGTAGCCTTCTTCACAAGAGGTTGGAGTGGATGAAAAGTTCCATATGAAAACTAGTACAGATGAATCCAAAGGAGAAATGCTTATTGAATGTAACCATATGGATCAAGCAACCAATATGGGGGGGCATGTATGTACTGTAATCCTCCAAAAGAACCTCAGAAATTGTAGTACATTGTCATTGTAAACTTGTAAAAAGGTGTCACAAATTGAACTCCCTTATGGTTAACATTTAATAGGAAAGGAACATCACCTCGATATATAGCTTCTCCAAGCACGGAAAGTGTCGTGGAATCATCACGACAGATGTCCTAGGGTGAGGGCTTAGTCGTGAGGCCAACAATTCTATGTGGTAGCTTGAAAGGGGTTGAGCAGAATCGAGAGACGCAACACAAGACAAAGATTTAGACAGCTTCGGGCCCCGGGAAACATCATCCGGTAATAGCCCTACATGTTGTTTGAGGCTAGATCTCATTATGACCCTCATAGAGTCGCCGCATAAGCCGACTCTCCTTTAGTTGTGTCTAGCCCTAAAGAATATGGCCCTTCTAACTTGTGAGAACCTATCGCTCTTGGGGGAGCCCTGCCCCTCCTTATATATGTTGAAGGGGTGGGTTACATGACTAGTCCTAGTAGGATTAGGATTACTCTATTACAAGTGGAGTGCTAGTCTTGCTTCCTTTGTAGGAGAATATTCCTTGCGCTTTCCTCATAAACCAGCCCACTATTAACATAAACTGGCCTTATCGTTCCTCTGGCCCGCTCGCCGGGTTACCCATGAGTCGCCAAGTCCGGCCGGGTTATACTTCCGGCCGGTTTACGCCGCGGGGTATATCCCCGACATTAGCCCCCAGTTTAATTTGGATTTATCCATGTTAAACTGGTCTGCAACATAAACACAAGAACAAATTTGGCGGCTTGTGCTTCGGGTTAAATATTCTTATAAACCGACACTTGATCATCCTTAAATCCTTGTCATTTCTTCCTTCTAAAAAATCCGAGTCAATAGACCAGCTTCATACTCAATTTGCCTGCAGAAGATATTTTGTAAATCAAGAATCCGTTTGGATCGGCCTTCAATGCTCTGATTTGACAAAAATATTGGTCTTCAAATATTCAACTGATATTTAGCCGGTTTGAAAATGTAAAATTTGCCAGTTTATGACTGCCAAAATTACCGGGTTATAAAAACTGATGATCCCGGGCAATGACTGTTTATAGACGCCGGGTTGTGATTGTTGCCAATGCCGGGTCACACAATTAATCTTCCTGATTTGCCCAAAACTGGGAATTTGAAGATGTTCCTCCTTTATATGCATATTACCTGTAGCCCCCAAGTCTTAAGAGGAGAACATAGTGATAGCTTGAGACTTGTTTCAATATAAATGTTGCAACTTTAGAGAAATCCAGATTGTTTATCCCAGTCACTAGTAGAAACTGAATACTCCATATTATGTAGCCCCCAAGTACCGGGTTGTCATGCTTGCAGCAACTTGGGACTTGTAATTGCCTGATGCTCATAAAAACTTCAACCAGTGTAGACCCCAAGGGCCGAGTCATTATGCAATAATGAGCAGGGACTTTGTAAATATAATCATGTAGACTTGAACAACAACGTGTAGCCCCCAAGGGCTGGCTCACTAAGAATACTGAGCTGGGACTTTATATATACTTCATTGAAAATAACATTATATAATGTAACTCCCATCATGGGGCTTGAACCCACGTCCACAAGGTTAAGAGCTTTGTGCTTTACCAACTTAACAGTGGACCCTTCAATATAACAGATTAAGACTTGTGTACCTTGAATTGCTGACAGGAGCAATTTGTAGCCCCCAAGGGCTGGCTCATTACCATGTGATGAGTTGGGTCTTCAATAAGGTGAGCAAAAAATGTCTTTGCATTAGCACCCAAGTGCCATGGTGCAAGCTGGCTGTGACATGGGACTTGCGTATTTGATGTAATCTCAATTTGTATAATGTAGCCCCCCAAGTGCCGGGTCGTAAGCCTGCAGCGACTCGGGACTATTCCTTTGTAGAATAAATCATACCCATTAATAAAATAATATCCATTGCGCTGAAGCGACTTTGAAAACCTCAATCAAAATATTGGTTATTGATAACCATAATAAAATCCAGCCATGTTGGCTATTAAAGATTTGAATAATATAACCTGGTTTGAAAACCGGTTCCAGTTATATTTGATCACACTGTTGGTTTTACCAAGCCAGTGTAGTAAGGGTGATAACCCAAAATTTGAACATTGGTAATTATCATAGATTGCCGGTTTATAAAGAAAACCAGGTCAGGTTAATAAACACCGGTCATTATCTTTTCTCATACTAGCGATTTAAAGTCAAAAGCCAGGCCGGGTTAATAAACACCGGTCATTATATAATCTCATACTGGCGACGTATAGTCAAAAGCCAGGCCGGGTTAATAAACACCGGTCATTATCTTATCTCATACCGGCGACTTATAGTCAAAATCCAGGCCGGGTTATAAACGCTGGATTATTTGATTATCATGACTTATAGTCAACAATTAGGCTGAGTCAATGAACATCTGTTGATCATAAAAAGTATCATAATCCGCAAAACAGAAAAAAGACTTCGTCAAATAAAAATCATGTGAGGCTTTTTATGGGCTGCCAGGCCTAAATTCGAGGCTTTCCATGGGTTGCCAGGCCACTGAGTTAAACCATTTCACAAAGCCTGTTAAGATGGACCTCACATTAACCAATCGTCATTTTAACGTCGACAAGTTCAGGGTCTGTATAAGATTGACTTGTCAAACGTTCGGCCGGTCATACCAGGTTTACCTGGACGGAGTGACTAACTTGATGCAGGCAGGTTAACCCAGGGTTTTAGGTACATGCACCTGGCTTCCAAGCCTGAATTGATAGCCTATTACAAGGGCATTAAATACTCTTTGTTGCTGTGCAACTAGAGCCCCCAAGTAACATTGTGAGCTGTGCTCAGCGGGTTCCTATGTTTGAGTTGTGCTGTGCATAAAACTCTCCTTTGCCCCTTATGATAATATTGGCTTGATAGCCAGATTAGAGCTGTGCTCTTATGATAATATTGGCTTGATAGCCCGATCAATAGGTAATCAGAACTCCGCTTTATAAACAGAAGCCCCCACGTGATATATTTCTTAGCTGTGCTTGCCGGGTCCCTTTGTTTGAGTTGTGATGTGCAACAAACTTTCTTTGGTCGCTTTAATTTTTCCTGAGATCTCGAAATTTTGCGAGAGATATTTCTTCTTGAATCGGATGCTAAACCGGACATTGAGAGCTAAAAAGCTTTGCGGGAGACATCTTTCCCTTGAAATGGATCTTCCACCAGATTTTTCAACCGGATTTTTTCTGACGGCCTTTAAAATCAAACTTGCGAGAGAGTAATTATTTTTAAACCGGAGATTCTTAAACTGGATTTGAGAGCTTCAAAGCTTTGCAGGAGACAGATTTCCCTTGAACCGGATTGTAAACCGGACATTTGAGAGCTTCAGTAAGACTGATGTGCTTTGAGCCGGATTTTAAACTGGATTCCTTTCTGATGACCCGGAAACTTCTTCATTGGGCCAGGATTTTGTCATACACTTTTTAAACGGGAAATTTTCCGACGGCCAATAAATTTTCATCAATATAGCAGTTGCCTCTGAGACCGGGTTATCTTTCCCTCCATCGTCCTGGGGTCCTTAAATTTTCTAAAACTGGCAAGATTTGTTGAGTCATATCATCGTAGCCCCCGAGTCTTAAGACAACTCGAGGAGTTGTCTTGAGACTCTCCATATTTGACCATAGCATAAGGTGTCCATCATTTTTGTTGACAATGTGATATGAATCCATAGAAAATTGAGGTGACTACGGCGGGTTATCAATGATCCCGTATGAGCCGTGTCAGCAACTCAGCCAATGGTTCCTTCCAACTAGCGATTTGAAGTTAACCAAACTGTAGTGGCGACGACTTGTGCGCCTGCCCATTGAGCCACCCAGTGCAGGCAGCGGTGGATAGTATATGATAATTTGTCTCCATTTTGTTGAAAGAAAACCGGGCTACCCAAGCTGTGACTTGCTCATACTCAATAAACGGCTCGTGTAGATAGGTGCGGCTCGGTGTGTTGATGTAGACCGGGCCGCGAGAGTCGGACAGTAAAGACGACCGCAACATCAGAGGCGATTTGATAAATGAGTCGGCCACAGCATTGTAAGCTGGTGCAGTCTGGTGAACCGGCGCAGACGGGCGAGTCGGCCTTTAAATTTGCACCAATATGGCGGTTTAGCGTCCTGCATTAGATAACTTTGGAGACCGGAGTAATTGCTCTTTTTAAAGAAAGCGATATATAATATAAAATGGATGGATTTCACGTGACATCTTTAGGACAAAAATTATCCACCGTGGAGTTGATCACTACCACGGTGAAACTGATTTGCTCGAACAACAGATGGGTCGGCCAGCGCCAACGGGTTAGTTGTCCTCCTCGTTGTAAGCCGGCGCGGTTGCGAGAGACGGCCACGGCATTGTAAACTGGTGTAGGAGTTCGTTGAGTAAGGACGATCACCTATGCCGAATGATGTTGGCACACCTCCATCTCCGTTGTATAATGCCACTTTGTAATGAATAATTCTCCTGCATATATAACACAGCAGGGGAAAGTAGTTTTGCTCGAACGAATTAATATGTGCTTGAAAAACAAGGTCAATAAAACCTAGTATTTGTCGGAGGTCAATCGAGTTGTGATAACAAAGCGACCATAAAAATCAGCCGGTAAGTAAAGTCAGCCGCGGCATTACAAACGGTGCAGACGGAAGAATCAATCACAAGCACCGCAAGCCGTGCGGACGACGAGTCAATCGCGGGCAGAATCCTGGCTAATTGATGTAAACCGGACTGCGGGGGACGGCGGCCTGTGTGCACTTATTGGGTAATTCGTGCGGTCCTGATGAATTGATGCAGACTGGGCCCCGGGAATGGCGGCTTGCACGCATGCCTGTCCAGCAGCGTGGCATGGACGAATCCTAGTGCATGCACTCCGTATCCGCGATATATATAAAACATTATCCTGTGTAAAAAAATTACAGGGCAAAGTAATTGTTCTTTGACAAAAAACAATAAGTGTTAATAAGATACATTTAGATAGATATCACCTGATTCATTTGGATGATAGACAGAGTCATACATTCCACCCGTAGATCATCTCGAGTAATTTCAACAGCGAGTTAAATGGTCGCCCAAGACCATGGCGGAGGCGGCGCGGACGGCAGTGAAAACGGCTTAAGGCAAGACCATGGATGATGACGCAGAGGCGGCTCGCAACGGACGCCCGGCGGTTCGGAACAACGCATGTCATGGAACAACGCTTCTGCGGCTTGTAGAGTCATGCTCGACGGAAGTCTCAATGGAAACAGGCCACGGCGGCTCAATTGAGGCTTGGCCGGTCTAAAAACGGCTACAAAGGGGGGTGGCTTGCAAGTGAGGCCGGCTTGACCCGGCGCCACGGTGGAGTCACGCGGGGAGCAGTAGAACCGGTGCGAGGTGTGCGTTGCAGCAACCTAGAGGCTAGGTGCAGAGCTGGCCAGGTGACCGTGTTGGCGTTGACTTGTCAATCAGATCAGGTGTTGGAGTCCTTTCCTCACACATGTATGTTCACGTAAGGTAGACAATGCAATTTTTTTAAACTAGTCCTTGAACATTTGCAAAACCGAGTTGCACTCTGAGTTTGGACGTGCTACCATACCAAATTGATCTGGCACAAGCGGGTTGGAGTCGGAAGCGGAGCAAAAAGCGAAAGCTTTGAGCCCAAATCTTTGGATCGTCGGTGTTGACTCCCGAATCAAAGCTGTTTCCGATCCCAGGTGTCTAGAAGATCTCTTGCGAGCCTGGGACTTGAAGCTGGCGCTGTGGCAGCCCTCGGTGATGGCTCAGATGCGTGCAAGGCGGGTCAGAGACTAGGCGGCTCATCCCTGGTGTCTCAGCGACAAGGCGGATCACGAAGCCCATGGCAATTTCTGGACGGATTGCCTGGTCACGTACGTGGCACAACAGCAGAAACCAAACTTTGGACCGATCGCCTTGCAACGCGTGCGGCGACACATGCAATCCTTCTTGATCTTGAATTCATTGAAAAATAAATAAATTCTTCTTGTCCATGACTTGTACTAGATGAACGATGAATTTCCCACCTCTGGCCTAAAAATTTTATTACGCCGGGTTGCTCTGCAGGATTGTTCCATGTCGGCTCTTCTTCATCCGATCATATTGCGAGCTTCTCCATCCCTCAAAGAAATCCCTCCAAGAACTCAACACCATCGTGCGCAAGCCCCACGGTGGGTGCCAACTATCGTTGAATCATCACGGCAGATGTCCTAGGGTGAGGACTTAGTCGTGAGGCCAACCCATATTTGTGGTAGCTTGAAAGGGGTTGAGCGGAATAGAGAGACACAACACAAGACAAATATTTAGACAGCTTCGGGCCTCGGGAAACTTCATCCGGTAATAGCCCTACATACTGTTTGAGGCTAGATCTCATTATGACCCTCATGGAGTCATCGCATAAGCCGCCTCTCCTTTAGTTGTGTCTAGCCCTAAAGAATATGGCCCTTCTAACTTGTGAGAACCTATCGCTCTTTGGGGAGCCCTGCCCCTCCTTATATATGTTGAAGGGGCAGGTTACATGACTAGTCCTAGTAGGATTAGAATTACTCTATTACAAGTGGAGTCCTAGTCTTGCTTCCTTTGTAGGAGAATATTCCTTGTGCTTTCCTCATAAACCGGCCCACTATTAACATAAACCGGCCTTCCATAAACTGCCTTCTCGGCCACCGGGTCTTGTCGTTCCTCTGGCCCGCTCGCCGGGTCACCCATGAGTCGCCAAGTCCGGCTGGGTTATACTTCCGGCCGGTTTACGACGCGGGGTATATCCTCGACAGAAAGCATCTCAGGAAATTAACAACTTGCTCCAGGTCGGGCTCGATAGATTCTAGTGCCAAGACCTTCACTATGCATAGTTTCAGGGTCAAGCTTGTCGGAATCATTTTCTGAATGACAGACAAAAATACATATTCGAAATTAGAAATGATGTTAATTTGTAGAAGCAGAGTTAGAAGGCGGTTGTGGTACCTGAATGGATGTGGATCCATTAACAAGTTCGGAGTATTTGTCATACGAGTAGCCCACCACTGTCAATTTCGGCGCAGAAATGACATTGATTCTTGTTGGACCTTCTTGATCAACTACAAGTAATCTCTCAAGTGCAGGTGTGTCCTGGATGACCATACGGTGGTACACCTTTTGTGATGTCTTCCTGTTGCACCAGGAACACACATAAATAGTCCGGAGAGTCATGGCGGTGATGTGGAAGGTACTCAACCCATTGTTCACCTGAAGACGAAGGTACTCAAGTGCAGTACAACCACGGAGCAGGCGCTCCATGTCACCCTTTGAGAGGCAGACGGCTACGAGCTCGAGGTGCTTCAGTAGTGGTAGAATAAGAGCGGGCATGTCATTAAGGGGCGGGAAATGGTAGTTCCCGAATTTGGCGACGCGCAGCGTGGGCGCGAGGCGGAGTGCAGACGTCGACAGCGATCGCATATGCCCATCATCAAAAGTGAGCTCCTCGAGCTGATCTAGGGCGGGGGATCGGAACCAGTCGTCAAGCTTGGCTCGGTCCTTGCCGTTGGAACGGAACTTGCCCACTCTAAGGCCTTTGGTTGGGCGAAGGTGACTGTCAAGGATCTTGGAGAACACATCCAAGCTTTTGCGATAGCCATGGTAGAGCTCATGGGTGTCAATGAGGTCGACAGGGCTGGAGTTCCATAGGGGGCGCCACCGTCGGGAAAGGAGGGTTGTCCGCGCCCCATATTTGATTGGGAGGAGGGAGATGATGACTATCAACATATCATCGGGGATGCTGCTGATTACGTCTAGGCCTGTTGGAGTCACTTTCAGTTCTAGCTCGCCCCGCCTCCGCTTGTTGGCAGCCCCATTCTCCACCTCCAGAGTCTCCTTGTCAGCGGCGCTTTTTGATAGATATGGGAGTACATGGAATATTTAGTTAAAACAGGGCAATACAAAAGTGTATTGGTAACTAGAAGTTATTAGGTAGGGATATAGTAAGAAAAGGGAATAAAAATTGCTTGCTTAAATACTACACAATTCATTTGACATTGCTGGGTAAGTCAACATATGCAGATAGTTGAAAAGAAAACTTACTTCGAAAAAAGTATGGACGGATGATTTTGTCGGGGAAGTTAGCATATATCTCAAGACCAGGCCCTTCTATGTGCAGTGCAATTTTAGTGCCAGCTTTTAGTACATAAAACTTTGCAATTTCATTCCAAAAGCCAGTGCTAAAATAAGAGTCACCACGTTCATCAAGTCTTACAGTAGCAACGATTGTAAATCCATGGTTTGTGTGCACTATGACATTCGTGGAGCCTTGATGTATGTAAAGGTAAAAATTGTGCACTGCATAATCTGTTGCATAGCGACGGATGTCCTGCAGAAAATGGTAGGATTGTTAAAGAAAATATGGTAACATGCATATATGGGCCCAAATTGAAAGAACTGTATAGTAATTGAAATCGAAGGACAAAAGTCTATAATTAAACAGATAGGGTAAACAGGATGTCATGGAAATATGAGAGTAATCGAAAGAACAATACATCATTAATTTTCCTAATGTAGAAAGAAGAGCGGGAAAATCCCCTTTGACATATATGGTGCATGTGGCACCTTTTATCCAAATGAAGCAATATTTAGAATATGTTCAGGAAAGTAGGCCACGCCAACCGATTTACGGTGAGATTGAACATACCACGCGTGTCCTCAAGTTATCTGGTACGATAAGATGGAATCTCTGGCGGCGGTCGCCAAGTCCTGAAGTGTCGGCGCACTGTACATTCTATCAATGAAAGAAAACCCTCAAATCAGCTCGAATAAAAATGAATTCACAGTGATTTCCATGAGAAAGAATACTCAGTACGGCAGATTCCCCAACCGAGCGGAGCTGGGTCGACCGCGAGCAGCATCAAAAAAGTCGATGGCGACAGGCGGCGGCAAGCGGAAGTGGCGAAATGCGGTGGGCTTTGCCAGCAGCCTGGCGGCGGCGGCAGGCATCGAGCTAAGTGTTTACCGCCGCGATAGGCGGTGCCATGGCACAGATGCAGAGGAGCTTCTGTAGGTGTGAATGGGGAACGTACCGGAGGTGCCGAGGGGGTGGCGGGCGGGGTGAGAGTTTTTGTGACGTGGGGATCGTGAGGGTTTTTTTTCTTTTTTGAATTGGGTGGTGAGGGTTTTCTGTCCCACAAAGAATTTTGGGGGCGACGGTTTGCTAGAGCAAACCGTGTGTGATTGATGTAGGAGGCAAAATGAAAGTCATTGCACACGGTTCCAATTTTGGGAACCGTGTGTGATTGACGTACTACCTTTGTCCTGGTTTATTGGTCCCCCATTGTAATTTTTACCAAAATTTGGCGAAATATTTAACGTACTCAGACATAGATAACAAGCGTACACGTACATAAGCATAGTTCAACCATAAGTACATAGTTCAACTGTCATTAAGCACACTCAAGCGTACAAAGTTCGATCCATCCCACATCTCATCTCACATGCGACCGGCACGATCCTGAAGCTTCTCCAGGTACTCGGCGTAGGCGCCGTGCGCCACCCTATGAGAATACTTTTGCTTGAAGGAGCCAACGGCCCGTCCTCTTGCATGCGCCAGAACACTTAGATACGCATCATGAATCTTGTGGTTGCAAAATGGGCATCCATAACTATCATTCCAGGTCCTAATACGCCTGTTATGCATTCCCACATAAAGCTCCCTCAGGATTCGCCTCTTGTACGTCCTCTGGGCATCTTCATCCTCGATGTCCACATTGTCAGACAACACCTATACAAATAGTAAAACAAATTTGGCATCAAATCACCTATACAGATATTATGGTTTGATTTTTAAGCACGAACATCTATGTACAGACCAATCTTGACGAAAATAATGGCACAAACATATGTAGGTCATTGAAAATCAATTGTCAAGTCCTGGCTAGGAATTATTAGCACGAACACTAACCCTAGTCGGATTACAAGCAGGAATCATTTGCACAGATGAAACAACTAATCACTTATCACTAGTACTATTCAAATAATCAATACACTACACGGATCTAACGAAACTTAATTAGATTTCATGGATAGGGAGAACATAACCATAGGATTTCTATTCCAAAAAGGGGAGGCAGGAGTAACCAGAGAAACCCATTTGACACATAAATGGGTATATATGACTAACCAGCAGTCCGTGGTCGTCAGAGTCGTCGCCGGAGTGGTCGTCGGATTCGTCGCCGGAGTGGTCGTCGGAGTCGTCGATGGAGTGGTTGTCAGAGTCGGTGTGGAACTCCGCCTCCGGCTGTGGAAGCTCGATGCCATCGACGAGGTCAAGGTGCAGCGATAAATCACTGGCGGTGACGGCAACCTCTGTCTCCATCTCCACGGCGTGCTCCGGTGCTTTAGCAGCCCTGGCGTCGCCACTCCCTCCGATTTAGTGCTTCGACGGCATCCTCATACACTGACGGCTTTAAGAACTGAGAGTGGCGTCGAGGATGCAAGGGGAGAGTGAGGATTGTGTGTGCATAGCGAGGATGGGGGTGCGGCCGCTCGGGTGCACCATCAATATGGAGTAGTGGGAGTTGTGGGAGAGAGGCAGGCGGCGGTCAAACCGATGGCTCACCTCCCGGTGAGCCTGCGCACCGGACTGTTGGCATGCCTACCAAAGTTTCACATAGCTACTCGCACGCCTTCGGATGACACTGCGCAGTGAGCACGCATCCGTCAATTCACACACCTGCACGCACGCCTCCCCGTCTGCCTGTGCAGCAGACTGCTTGCATGCATCCCATCAACTCACGCGTACTTGCACGCCACACGGGTGGCGCGGCGGCACGTATATTGTTTTATATTTGGATGATTAATGCTGCCGCTTTATTGCTTAACCAAAGCATGGCACGTATCCATTGTTGGTCTAACGCTCACGATTCGAATAAATAATCTGTTGGGGATATTGGTTCCCAATTATTAATAATCTCCCGTCAGTAATTAGATAAAGATTACATCAAAACTGGTCTGAAATTTGACAAAAAAAGTACAATGCCACATTGTATTGGTGTCCATATGACAGCACGATAAGTTTCATGAACTTCAAATAAGTTTTGGATGTACTAGAATTTAAAAATCAAGATTCTCAATGTTTGAAATTTATTGCACGGGGAGTAAACATGCATCCACTCAGACACATGTGTTTTTGCATCCATTTAGGTGCACTGTCACGTGTGCATGTAGCTCAAATTTGATTTTTGCACATTATACCCATAGAAAATCAATCAATCAATGTACCAAAATGTCTTAATGATCTCTGTGATTTTTTTGAAATTAAAATGTCCCTCCTTTGGTATTATGTATGTTCACCACGGGATAATTAATTTAACATGCATCGTAGTTGCGGTGGATTCACGGTGTGTGTGTGGGTGTGTGCGTCTGGGGGTGGCGGGTGGCTTGCAGTACACTACGAGTTGTGAGCCACCGTCTGGGTTGGCCGTTTTGTCAGGTAGGCTAGTGCCACATGAGAGTCGTGAAATCGTTATTTAAAACATTACACAACCCTTTCATACATAAATGTTTTGCACATGCAAACGATGGTTGTCCTACACGACACTCGATACTCGCGTGTGGCGCTTTCTGTGGGCCCGCGAGGTCGTCGTCCATCACTTTGACGAACAACCGGCAGTGAGGTTAATTTGACCAGAAAGGTATAATCTTTTTTGTTTGTGTTATGATGGTATATAGCACGCGTTAAAGAGGTGGGAGGGGATTAGCATATATACTATATGTATGCGTCTGTGAACAAGTACACCTCACTCAGTGTCGGGACTTTTTGATTACCTAGGCACGTGCCACATCAAAATTGTGAAATTGGTTATTCATACATCACACAACACCTTTTTGGGCCACATGCATATATATCCTAGCTAGGACACTCACGTGTGACGCTTCCATCTGTGGGCCCACCAGGCCATCGTCGATGCATGCATGCATGCATCACTTTGACCTACATCAGGAGAGGTTAATTAATTTCACCATCGATGAGGATTCTTTTGGGTTGTACATATATTATGACAGGAGCATATAGTACGCGGTGAAGAGGGGGGAAGGGAACCATCATATGTAGTATGCCTGATATGAACCTCGCCCTGTGTGTGTGCACGGAATAGGTTTTTGAGGCATGTGGCACATCAAAGTTGTGCATTTTGGGTATTCAACATATATATGTTTGGACCACATGCAAAGTAGTGGTGGTTGTCCTCTCGCACCCACTTAAGCGGTTATCAGCGATATCGATGCTTTCCATCTGTGGGCCCGCTTGGTCCATCACTTCTTTTTGCCGGACAACAAGAGATGTTAATTTAACTTAGGAGGGGATTATTATTTTTGCTCTGAGATGACATGCATGATACACTTTGAGCACACACACATGCATGTGCAGGCATGAATCCCTCCCATCGAGTCCATGTGGCTAGTACAACGACACCATCATGAACCGATCTCGCTCCGTGTGGGGAGCTAGTGTATGATTTTTGACACATGCGCCAGATCAATGTTGTGTATTCAAACATGCATGCACGCATGACCTCCATACATATGCATGTAGTGGTTGCCTTAGAACGATACACTCCATCACGTGGTTATCTGCGAGAAGCCTATATATTTGTGGGCCCGCGTGGACATCCATGATCACTTTGACCAACAACAAGATAGGTTACCATGGCAGATTCTTCATTTGGTTCGTGCTATCGTAGTATAGGTCATGGTGAGATTCAGACCTAACTAAGTTTGAGCGAATATACTATGCACGCATGCATGCATATATGTATCCCTGTCGTTGGCTTGAAGTGTGGTGTAACATACATATGCATCGTCAACCTAACCCTCACTCAGTGTGGGGATTTCTAGTTCGAAATCACGGTGCCACATCAAAGTTGTTCCATTCTTACTCAAAAACACACCTCTCCATACATACGTTTGGGCCACATGCATGAAGTGGTTGTCTTCGGGGACTAACTACTTGCGTGATTATTGGGAAGCTATCCCATCTCCGGGGTCGCATGGACGGCCATAACTTTGACCAACAACAAGAGAGAGGTTGTACGACCAAGGTGGATTATTCTTGGTCCATTTTACGATCCATCTTGGTGAGATATATGCCTCTCTAGCCCGTCGACTGAAAGTGTGTGTGTGGGGGGGGGGTGTTGCTACATCGCACTTTTCTAAGTGAACCTCGGTTGCGGGGGCATGCATTAATAGCTTAATTAGGAT
>LR738714.1:198730757-198847549 GCA_902687465.1 Secale cereale
TACTTCACACTTTTCTAGGGTGAACCTCAGTTGGGGGGGAGGGCATGCATTCATAGCTTAGATAGGATTCCCTTCATGCCGACATGAGGGAGGGGGGCTGCTAGCTACTTCGCACTTTGCTAGGTGAACCTCAGTTGGGGGGGGGTGGTCATGCATTCATAGTGTAGGAATCATGTCGTAGTTTTGTCACGGCAGATGTCCTAGCGTAAGGACTTAGTCGTGGAGCCATCGCTACGGGTTAGCTTAAAGGGGTTAAAGTGGACAAGACACAAGGGATTTTTATACTAGTTCGGCCCCTTCGATGAAGGTAAAAGCCTACTTCTAGTTTGTTGTGGTATTGCTAGGGTTTCGATGACCAGGGAGCGAATCCGCTTTGCCTGTGTCTCGAGTTGTTGTTTCTGTCCTTGAACCACCGCCGGGTCGTCCCTTTATATCCACATGATGACGCCTGGTCCGGTTTACAGAATCCTGAGGCCGGCTCATAAATGTGCCCGGCTCGGTCTCCATCTTTCCTATCTTACAGTACAAGTTACACGCCGTATGGCGGTTTACATTTACGGGCCCTAACACCTTTTGGGACCTGGATCTTTAGTCTTCTATAATAAAGCGCCATACTCTATGTCTTGCTGGGCTTCAGTAGAAGTAATTTTTTATTGGCATACACCGGCCCCTCCTGGCGGTTTATACCTAAGAGTTATATCACTGACATTAGGCCCTAGATTGAGTTGAACGTGTTCATGTCAATGTTCAACACTCCGGAAAAGTTTGGTCCTTCGTGGCTTCAAATGATCTTGTAAACCGCCATGATGTCATTTTCCTGGATTACATTAAATCATCATGACGTCACATGTTCATTTAATGCCTATACCTGTTTTAATCTTTATTTATTGAACATCCGAAAATCGAGGCGACAGTGTCGTCCCATATCCATTTTTTGGGCTCCTTGATTCCCACGCCTGCCGTTTATCCTTTCGGCTTATAAATGAGGCGAGGGGTCTCTTCTTTTTTCTTCCCCTCGTCTCTTCGCCCTTTCTTCTTCCTTGCGCCCGTCAGTGCCTAAGCACCGCCGCCGCCGTCGACCTTCACCTCTGCTTCAGCCCAGGCCGCTGCATCACCCTGTTCGGACCAGAGCTTCGCCGGCCCGCCTCCACATCTGACAACTCCGGTAAATCCTTTCCTTACTTTCTATCTAGATCTCATTAGGGTTTCTCCCGCGAGTTCATCAAGGCTGCTATGTTGTTCTTCCCTATTCTTTGTCATAGCTTCAATGGCTAGTATAGATCTGATGCTTTTGCCCGTGACTGTAGTGATAACTCCGCTCATTTAACGTGCTTATCCATCTTCAAAATAATCCCCAATCTATGCTCGTTTGAACTACTGCAGTATCCGTTCTGCTTTGATCCTGAATATTTCTGAACTTATTTGACATGTTGTAGATCTGTAATTCTGTTGTTGATTTGGAAAACCTATTTTTCCATAACTTTAGATCTGCACCTTTCATATCCTCACCGGCGGTTTAACTTCAGAAAAATCATAACCCGGTAGGTATCATTAGGCCCCACTTAAACCGTCATTGCAGCTGTCCTCTTAACTTCCAATGCTTAATTCTTATTTATTATTGCATATGTCTCAATACCTGCTAATCATAAACCATAAACCGGCCCTGATTTGTAATTTTAGCTTTTCCTTTGAAATGGCAAAGCAAGCCGAGCAATTTACTTCCTGCAACTGGGTTCCGTCTCGGGTCACTGAAGAGGAACTGAACGGTTGGGTTGAGGTTGGCGCTTTAGCCAAAAAGGATGTCATCCATTGGAGAGTCCTTGGTCCGGAATGTCCTCCGGAACCCAAAGATCGAGAAGTAATTGTGTTTGTTGATCACTTATCCCAAGGGTTTAGCCCTCCCGGATCAAAATTCTTTCGTGACGTACTGACTAGCTTCCAACTCCACCCTGAAGATATTGGACCAAACTCTGTATCCAATATTTGCAATTTTCAAGTATTCTATGAGGCTTACTTGCAAGAAGAACCTATAGTGGCGTTGTTTATGGATTTCTTCCACTTAAACCGCCGCACAGAGTTTACGGATGGGCCCAACACTGAACTTGGCAGAATGTCCATCCAAAAAAGGAAGGATGTCAGCTTTCCTCACGCCAAGCACCACAGTCATCCTAAAGATTGGAACCAGACTTGGTTTTACTGTCAAGACACATCTCCAGTTGATGAAAATCCTCTGCTGGGTTATCGTTCTCATCGGCTTCCCAATAATCATCCCTTCCCCCAACGGCTAAGTGCTCAGGAGCGATCCCTATACGCACCGCAGCTTTCAAAGCTCCGGGCCTCTACCGCAAACGGTTTAACAGGCACTGATTTTGTTCGCTGTTGGATTTCTTGGAGCATTCTACCGCCAAGCCAGCGTTCCGGTTTGATGTGTGAGTACACTGGAGATCCAAAAGACCCTCAACGTCATACTGAAGCTGTGCTGTCAGAAAATGAAATCAATGAGTCTGTCAAGAAAATACTGGATGAACCGGTGGACGTCTAAAGAAAAACTAGGTTGGCTCCCTTTTATGAATCCAATAAAGCGCCAGCGTTAAGTCTCCTTATACTTTTGCTTTGTTTCAATCTGTTTAAGTATCCTTTCTGAAAAAATTCCTCAACTTCTGACAGGGTAATGATCCGTTCTGGAAGAGAAAACCCCATGATAAACCGGCGAAGGCAGCTCATCTTAAGACCAAGACTGTCAAGAAGACTGTTAAGAAGAAAACCACTGAGGCATCCGAGTTAAACCTTGATGATGACGAACCGGTCTCAGAGGTAGCACTTGACTCGCTTGGCTCCCATTTCTTGCACCTTATTGATAATGATTATGTTCAGGAAAACGCTGAAGGTAGCCAAGCTGATGGTGTTGAGGTAATTACCCTTCCTCCGGTTCAGACCCTTTGCCAACACAGAAAATCCGTCGAGCAAACCGGAAAGTAAGATTTTCTCACCCTTTAGTTTACTTGGACCCAAACTTTATTTTGAAGAAACAACAACATGAAGCTCGCTGCACAACATGGGACAGCGGTCAAGTAATCACATCCACCGGTTTACCACATACTCCTGCCCGGAAACGTCGATCAAAGGTCTTGTATATTCTAGATGCTCTTTATCCCAAAGCGGGTCATTTCCGCCAGCCTCTTAAGCCGTCTTATTCAAATTATCAGGACACCCCTCGTTCGTTATCTGGCGAGTCAACAGCCACACAGCTTCTTCCTCTCAAAACTGTTCCTGGGTGAGTTTTTATTTTCCTATTAATCCTTCTCTTTTACTCCACTAACTATCTTTACCTTTATCTTTTGCAGTAGGCCAAACCCTAGCAAGAAGGCTAAATTGAGTAAACCGGCATGTGACGATATAAACCTTGAACCGGAAAAGAATCCACAGCCGGCAGAAGAAAATGTAGATGCCTTGCATGACGATCCACCTCCACCTGATCATGAAACTTTTACTGATCAAGAAGCTGCACCAATGGACCTTGATGATAATCAAAACAGCCCAGTCCGGGCCAGTAATAATCCGGCAAGCCCTTCCAGAGCCGCTGCTGTTACAACGGATGATGTTATAATTACCGGTTTTGGTCACACCACTCCTGGTGAAACCATTGCTTTATCAAAGCATACCACGAAAGAAGAAGTCTCTGGTATGGACAAAGGCAAATTGAATGCCGATTTGTCAAGCTATGCTCAACTCATCACCCAGGACCTTCATTCCGGCTATCTGAACCGGCTGTATACAAGCCGTGATTATGAAGCCAGTTTAGTGAATGTTATGAAGGAACAATATGAGATAACTGATGCTTAATTTCCGCAATTTTATTTCTTCCTAAGCCCAATAGCTTGTTTCAATTCCACTGTAGCCACCAAGGGCCCGTTTATCTCTTCAGGATGAACCGGGACTTCAGAACACCAAATATGTAGCTTTTCGCCTGTGTAGCCCCCAACGGCCGGTTTATCTATTTAAGATGAACCGGGACTTTAGTTTGTAACCTGCTTTTGAACAATAATGCATTAGCCCCCAAGTGCCAAGTGTATAACTTGTTATGTGCTTGGGACTTTGATAAAGATGCCTGATAACTGCAAATATGCATTAGCCCCCAAGTGCCAAGTGTATAACTTGTTATGTGCTTGGGACTTTGATAAATATGCCTGATAACTGCAAATATGCATTAGCCCCAAAGTGCCAAGTGTATAACTTGTTATGTGCTTGGGACTTTGATAAAGATGCCTAATTACTGCAAATATGCATTAGCCCCCAAGTGCCAAGTGTATAACTTGTTAGGTGCTTGGGACTTCCAGTATGCTTTACCAATGTATGATGTGCCGGTTTAACTTTTAATATGTCGCAATACTTGACGAGGAACTGATATTATTTTGGGCTGCAAAAACGCCTTGTAATACGCTAGCTGAAACATTTGGTATGTCATGTCATCATGAATATTTCCTCTGCATAATACTGCTTAATCCGGCAGTTTCATAGTATTTTTGCTTATTCGGCTGAACAGCTTTACTCAACTTGTTTCTGCATAAGAGAAAATTTAAAATTTCCTGCCGTTTATCGCCGGACGGGTCATAATGCCCAAATACATGACCTAGGTTTATAACCTGAGCTGTATTAAAATACGAAACACATATCATACCTGTGATATCAAATCGTATCGTTGGCTTTACCAACTTTTGCAGTAAGGGTGATGATCCTGATTTTGTGAATATTGATGACTCCTGCAATATTTCGCTCGTTTACGATGAAATCATACCGGGTTGTGATAAACACCGGATTAGCTGCAGATAGTACTGGCGATTTGTAATCAAACCATACCGGGTTTTGTAAACACCGGTTTATTTAACGATGGCAACTTATAGTCAACCACTAGGCCGAATTGATAGATGCCGGATGAATACCAACGAACTCAGTGGGAGATGAAAACTTGGCAAACAAAAACAAGAAATAAAAACTTGTAGTCGAGGCTTTTTATGAGCTGCTAGGCTCCAAATTCGAGGCTTTTCATGGGCTGCCAGGCCGCTGAGTTAAACCATTTCACAAAGCCTGTTAAGATGGACCTCACATTAACCAATCGTCGTTTTAACGTTGACAAGTTCAGGGTCTGTATAAGATTGACTTGTCAATCGTTCGACGGGTCATACCAGGTTTACCTGGACGGAGTGACTTACTTGATGCAGGCAGGTTATCCCGGGGTTTTAGGTGTATGCACCAGGCTTCCAAGCCATGGCTTGATAGCCTATTACAAGGGCCTTAAAGCCCCCAAGTAACATTGTGAGCTGTGCTCAATGGGTGCCTATGTTTGAGTTGTGCTTTGCATCAAACTCTCTTTTGCCCCTTACCATCATGTTGGCTTGATAGCCGGATTACCGAAGTAACCAGAGCTATGCTCTTATGATGATATTGGCTTGATAGCCGGTCTAAGAGGGCAATAGAAACTCCGTTTTGTACACAGAAGCCCCCATGTGACAAACTCTTAGGAAAAAATAGCAGATGCATCGCTTTAACAGGGATGTCAGTTCATTGTATTGATCATAATATATACATTGTAAACATATGTACATAAAGAGGAGCCTATGGCTCAGGTGTAGTAAGGCCGAAGATGAGCAATGTTCCACGGCCGTTGGGTCTCCTCCTCCGCGGTGCGTGAGTCCTTGTGCTCTCGAACGTCGATGAGGTAGTATGACCTGTTGTGTAGATTTTTGCTGACCAAAAAAGGTCCTTCCCAAGGTGGGGATAGCTTGTGCATATCTGTCTGTTCTTCGATGAGCCGGAGCACCAGATCGCCTTCTTGAAACATTTTGGTTCTAACTCGGCGACTATGGTATCCACGCAGATCTTGCTGGTAAATCGCTCACTGAGCCGCTGCAATGTCACGCTCCTCATCCAACCGGTCCAATGCTTCTTGTCGCGCCTTCTCATTATCAGCTTCAACGTAAGCCGCCACGCGAGGCGAATCATGACGGATGTCACTAGGGAGAACCGCTTCTGCTCCGTATACCATGAAAAAAGGCGTGTAACCCGTAGACCTGTTGGGCGTGGTATTGATGCTCCATAATACAGAGGGTAGCTCCTCCACCCAACAACCCGGCGTCCTTTGCAAAGGAACCATAAGCCGGGGCTTGATGCCTCTCAAGATCTCTTGATTGGCTCTCTCAGCTTGACCATTAGATTGGGGGTGATCCACTGAAGACACATCAAGCCAGATGTGCTCTCGTTGACAAAACTCTTTCATAGCTCCCTTGGTTAAATTAGTGCCATTATCAGTGATAATACTATGTGGAAAGCCAAACCGGAAAATCACCTTCTTGATGAATTGAACCGCCGTTGCTGCATCACACTTGCTGACTGGCTCTACCTCGACCCACTTGGTAAACTTATCAACTGCCACCAGAAGGTGGGTCTTCTTATCTAGAGATCTCTTAAAGGGCCCAACCATATCTAGTCCCCAGGTCGTGAACAGCCAAGTAATTGGAATTATCCTCAATTCTTGAGCCGGTATATGAGTACAATGGCAACAATCAGCATCAACATAACCAGCAGCATGGTCAGGGCGGATACAACAACCAAGGCAATCAACAGCGTCAGCAGCAACAGCAATTTGGATACCAGAATAATCCGAAGGAGCTAAGCAGTGGGCAATATCATGTTTTCACCACAAGTTTGTGCATACGGGATCAAAAGGTTTTGAAGCGAGCAGTACACGCAGTTGAACCGGCGATACCACGTTTTTTACGGTGGTCTGAGCAACCCATTGTATGGAGCAGAGAGGATCACCCGCCACGGGTTGATAATCTGGGTTAGTTAGCCTTGGTGGTGGCTCCACAGGTGGGTGGCTATAAGTTCACAAAGGTGCTTATGGATGGAGGCAACAACATCAATATACTATACTATGAGACTTTTCGACGTATGGGGTTGATAGATAAGAAGCTCCGGCAGTCGAACATAGTGTTCCATGGAGTGGTGCCAGGTAAATCAGCTTACCCTGTTGGAAAAATCGATCTGGAAGTCACCTTTGGGGATGAGCAGGACTCTAGATCAGAGACGGTGACCTTTGAGGTTGTAAAGATCAGGAGCCCGTATCATGCTCTGTTTGGCAGGTCGGTTTATGCCAAGTTCATGGCTAGACCGTGTTATGTTTATCTGTAGCTCAAGATGCCGGGTCACAAGGGAACCATCACGGTTCACGGGAGCCGCAAGATTGCTTTGGAATGCGAGGAAGGAGACGCGGCATATGCTGAGGTAGTTTTTGCTACGGAGGAGCTGAAGTTCTATAAGGACAATGTTGATCCGGTAAATATGTCCCCGTTGAAGAAGCTAACTACAGAGCATGATCCGGCGTTAAAATTCAAATCAATAGAGGAGACCAAGCAGGTTGACTTTGTTCCGAGCGATTCGTCTAAGCAGTTCACCATCAGTGCTAACCTAGACCCCAAATAGGAAAGCACGCTCATCGAGTTCATTCGTGAGAACCGGGATATCTTTGCATGGAAGCCCTGTGACATGCCAGGTATACCGAGGGAACTCGCTGAGCATAGTCTTAATATTGATCCGAAATTTAAACCGGTCAAGCAGTATTTGCGCCGCTTCAATGAGGAGAGGTGCAAGGCTATAGGTGAAGAAGTGGCTAGGCTCTTGGCCGCAGGTTTCATAGTTGAGGTGTTTCATCCAGAGTGGTTGGTTAATCCGGTACTGGTGCTCAAGAAAAATGGAACCTGGAGGATGTGTGTTGATTACACAGACTTGAACAAAGCTTTCCCAACTGATCATTTTGCTCTCCCACGTATTGATCAGATTATCGATGCTACGGCGGGATGTGAGCGGCTAAGTTTTCTGGATGCATATTTAGGTTATCATCAGATCAAGATGGCAGTTAAGGACCAGGAGAAGACATCTTTCATAACTCCCTTTGGAGCCTTCTGTTATGTATCCATGCCCTTTGGGCTCAAGAGTGCCCAAGCAACATATCAACGTTGTGTGCAGAACTGCTTCAAAGGGCAGATTGGAAGAAATGTCCATCTTATGTTGATGACATTGTGGTGAAATCCAGGAAGGAGGAGACACTGATAGAGGACTTAACAGAAACCTTTTACAATCCCCGGGCGTACAAGATGTTGCTCAATCCGGAGAAGTGTGTTTTTGGTGTCCCAGCAGGCAAACTCCTTGTATTCTTAGTATCAAACAGAGGGATTGAGGCTAATCCGGAGAAGATCAAGGCGATCACATCCTTGGCTAAACCGGCTTGTATCAATGATGTCCAACGCGTGGCAGGCCGTATTGCAGCATTGAGCCGTTTCATCAGCCGTTTAGGAGAAAAGGCGATCCCGCTTTATCAGATGATGAAAAAGATGGACCGTTTTGTCTTGAGCGATGCTGCAAACGCTGCGTTCGAGGATTTGAAGCAGCAATTAGCAGAACCACCAATGTGCAGTTCAACGTCCGGTTTACTACATCAGTGAGGTCCTCATTGAGTCGAAGCAAAGATATCCACACTGGCAGAAGTTGGTATACGGCATGTTCATGGCAAACCGGAAGTTGAAGCACTACTTCCAGGGCCACCCAATCAGTGTCGTTAGCTCAGCTCCGTTAGGGGATATAATCCAGAACAAAGAAGCCACTGGCAGAGTGGCGAAGTGGGCCATTGAGCTTAGCCCACACGGATTAAAATATGTGCCCCGTACCGCTATAAAATCCCAAGCACTAGTGGATTTCATCAATGATTGGACAGAGTTGCAAGCACCTGAGGAGAAGCCGGATCATACATACTGGACTATTCACTTTGACGGTTCAAGGCAATTGGAGGGCTCGGGGGCTGGAGTCGTGTTAACTTCCCCATGAGGTGATAAGTTCTGTTATATCCTCCATTTAATGTTCCCTTGTACTAACAATGCTGCTGAGTATGAAGCTCTCGTCGACGGTTTATGGATGGCCAAGGAGATGAACTTGAGCGGGGTCAAGTGCTTTGGTGACTCAGATCTGGTGGCACAACAAGTATCTGGTAAGTGGGACTATAAGGATGCGCTCATGGCGGCTTACCGGCGAGAAGTGGATGCAGTCACAGGATACTTCAAGGGATATCAGGTGGACCACATAGACCGGTGGAAAAATGAAGCGGCCGATGCATTAAGCCGGCTGGGCTCTCAGCGTAACCGGTTCCACCTAATACCTTCTTGGATGAATTGCATAGCCCGTCAGTACGGATACCTTCAGAAGAGGACCTGGTTGTTCCTGATCCGGAAGCACAGTTAGTCGCAACACTTCATATCATTCCGGATTGGACACTCCCTTATCTCGCATATATGAGCCGACGTGAGTTGCCAGAGGACGAAGTTGAGGCCCGGCAGATAATCCGGTGGTCTAAGTACATGACTATCGTCAATGGAGAACTTCATCACCGCAGCGTTTCTGGGGCGTTTCAGCGGTGCGTATCATCAGAGGAAGGCTGTGATATTCTTCGAGAAATTCATGAAGGGGATTGTGGTCATCACGCCAGTTCAAAGTCCTTGGTAGATAAAGCTTTTTGTCATGGGTTCTACTGCCTGACGGCTCTTGCCGACGTAGAGGACTTAGTCAGAAAATGTGACGCTTACCAGAAATTTTCGCGGCGTGGTCATGTACCGGCGCAGGATCTGCGGATGATTCCAATCAGTTGGCCGTTTGCGACTTGGGGGCTCGATATGGTTGGACCCTTTAAAAGATCCCAAGATCAGAAAACCCACCTGTTAGTAGAAGTTGACAAATTTACAAAGTGGGTTGAAGCAGAGCCTATCAGTAAGTGTGATGCGGCAACAGCGGTTAAGATCATTAAAAATGTAATTTTCCGGTTTGGCTTTCCACACAGCATTATCACTGATAACGGCACCAACCTATCTAAAGGAGAGATGGAAGAGTTCTGTCAAAGAGAACATATTCGCCTTGATGTGTCATCAGTAGCTCACCCTCCGTCCAATGGCCAAGCTGAGAGAGCCAACCAAGAGATCTTGAGAGGCATCAACCCCCGGCTTATGGTTCCTTTGCAAAGAACACCGGGTTGCTGGGTAGAGGAGTTGCCCTCTGTCTTATGGAGCATCAACACTACACCTAACAGATCAACAGGGTACACACCCTTCTTTATGGTATATGGTGCTGAAGCGGCCCTGCCCAGCGATATTCGGCATGACTCACCATGGGTGGTAGCTTACGTTGAAGCGGATAATGAGCAAGCAAGGCAAGACAGTTTGGACCAGCTAGATAAGGAACGGGACACGGCAGCAGCACGATCAGCAATTTATCAACAAGATCTGCGCCGGTACCACAGCCGCCGGGTTAAAACCAGAACGTTTCAGGAGGGAGATCTGGTGCTCCGGCTCATCCAAGACCAGACAGATATGCACAAGCTATCCCCACCTTTGGAAGGACCCTTTGTGGTCAGCAAAAACCTACACAACAAATCATACTACCTTGTCGACGTTCGAGAACATAAGGACTCACGTACGGCATAGGAGGAGACCAAGCGACCATGGAACATCGCTCTTCTGCGGCCTTACAACACTTGAGCCATTGGCTCCGCTTTATGTACAATGTATATACTATAATTAATAAAATAAACTGGCGCCCCTGGATCATCGGGGAATCAGCCATCTTCTTCGCAAAAAGATTATCACATGGGGGCTTCGAAAGAAGCTTTCCATGGCCTCTTAAACCGGCGCCCCTGATAGCATCAGGGAATCAACCGTGTCTTTTATACACAAGAGTATCACATGGGGGCTTCGAAATAAACCTTCCATGGCTTCTTAAACTGGCGCCCTTGATAGAATCAAGGAATCAGTCGTGTTCTTCAAAGGAGTATCACATGGGAGTTTTCTACGGAAGCTCACCATGGCCTCCTATACCGGCGCCCTTGATACATCAAGGAATGAGCCATCTTATCAAACAAGAATCACATGGGGGCTCCCACGGGCAAGGGAGTTTCCCATGGCCTCTTGAGCCGGCGGCGGTATGAAGCCCATCATAAGAGCATTGCTCTGGTTGCTTCGGCAATTTCCACATGATGATGAGGGGTAAAAGAGAGTGTTGGTGCCTAACCCAGCTCAAACATATGCCCCGATGAGCAAAACGGCTCACACACTACCGGGGAGCTCGCAGAGAGTTGAATACCCTTGTAGTGAACATGGCTTGGAAGCCCGGTGCATGCACCTAAAACCCTGGATTAACCTACCTGCATCAAGTTAATCACGCCGTCCAGGTAAACCTGGTATGACCCGTCGAACCTGCCACAAGTTACTCCCTCGGGACCCCGAACTTGGCCACGTTAAATTGACGATCATCGAGTTGATCACCTAAAGACAAAATCTTTACTAGATTTTGAAACATTGGATGGCTTGTCATCGATGATATGGTTAAGGATTGCGGAGCATCTTGACAGGCTTTGCTAAAATGGTTAATGACAGTAGCCTGGCAGCTCATAAAAATCCTCAAATTTGGAGCCTGGCAGCTCGTAAAAAGCCTCGACTACATGGTCTTATTTGCCCAAAAAACCTTATTTCTATTTTTTATGATTTCTTAAATCTTAGTCGTCATGATCATTGGTTTTTAACCAAGTCCATTGATGCGAAACTGGACAACTACAAGGTTGACCATATATCTACAAAATTAAAGTCTGGGTCATGAACACCAGCGAGAGTTAAACCGGCGTTCATCGTAACCCGGATCGGCCATCAGGTTAAGCCGCATAATAGAGCCAAGGTCCTCATCAGCGCCGGCGCTATCAATTATTCCTATCGGGTTAAAGTTGACAAGTACACTTAATCAAAGGTATGGTATATGTTTGTGTTCGAAAGCTATTCCTTTGATATATATATCAGAGCAGTATAATCCGTCCGGTGGTAAACCGCCAGGACATCTTTTAGCTTCGTTCATACAGGCACAGGTAATATAAGCTGATCAAGCATTGCAAACAGAAGATTAAATTGAGAGATGCCAATTCAAATAGTGCCATAAACAGTGGGACAAAAGTATTATTTCAATTATTATATTACAAGGCACTTGCAGGCCCGAATGGATCAAAAGTTTCTAGCAAAGTACTCAGCAACTACATGTTAAACCAGACGGTTTACGACTCCTCTTCACGCTGCGACGGCTGAGGGTCAACTTGTTCCGGGTCTTCATCGACTTCAGGCAATTGCTCGAAACCAGGAGCGCTCCAGTCAATCTTGGAGAGGGCACGGAAATACATTTCCTCATTGATAAGATCTGAAGGGTCAATATCTGGAGCGAAAGTGTGGTTACGAACTGGTGGGATCAGATTTTCAGTGTCGTAAACCGGCCGCTCCACCCGCGAATTTTCTAGATCGTAAGCCGGATGATACCTTGTCAAATCTGCTTCATCGGCAAGCTTACTGGAGAGAGGGCGCATATCCTTAGTCAAAGAGCGGAGATCTTCAGCAGAGAAGGCTGACCCGTCCTCTTTCATGCTGGGATAGCCGTTCATGGCTTCAGCCGGATCAAAATCAGGGACCCATGCTTTGGCCCAGGTCAGCGCCATGAGAGAGCCAGCTCGCGCATCAGACTTCTTCACCTCAACAAGACGTACAGGTAGGACAGACAACTTTTCCAGGGTGGCTTGGATGGTGGTCGGAGCCGGTTTATTGTGTGACATGGCACTGATAGCCCTTTGAGCGCCTGAGTAAAGCTGCTCCACCAGGGTATAAGCTGCCTTGAGTTCTTCCGGACATCGTCTCCAAGATGAGTGATGCGCCTCCCTGTATGCAATTGGCGAGTTAAACCGGAGCAGAACAAAGATTGAAAGGATATATATATACGAAGACACATACTCACCGAAGATAGCAGAAGTCATATGCTCTATTTGTTGTTTCAACCCGGATAGCTCCTGTGTAACCGGATTAAGAGCAGCTTCGGCATCCTTTGCTCTTTTTTCAAGAGCGTCCCTCTACACCTCCCATGTGGACTGCTCCGCTTCAAAATATTTCTTCAGTTTTTCCATATTAGTCAAAGCAAGGACAAGTTCTTCCTTAGCTTTGGTTGAAACAGTTTCATGGAAGGCCAAGCTATTTCGGAGCTCAGTTGCCTCCGAAGCCCTCCGGGTCAAGTCAGCCTGCAAGGAAATCAAATGGATTAGAAGGACAGATCAATTAAAGTCTCAAGCACACAACAAGTTGTGCACTTGACACTTGGGGGCTAATGTACAATTGAAGTAAGGAAAGAAAGTTTTTCAGACAAGTCCCAAGCACATAAACAAGTTGTGACCTTGGCACTTGGGGGCTAATGTACATTCATTCTCAGACATAAGTTAAGTCCCGGTTCACCTACAGTGAAGCTAAACCGGCACTTGGGGGCTACTATGGTCTAACGGTATGATTGCAAAGTACAAAGCAGAAACATAAAGCAAAATGAAAGAAAGTCACCTCATATTTGTCCTCCATCATGTTAACTAAGCCGGCTTCATAGTCGCGGCTGGTGAAGAGCCGGTCCAGATACCCGGAATGAAGTTCCTGGGCACTCAGCTGAGCATAGCTTGATAGGTCTATGCTCCACTTGCCTTTATCTTGTTGAAGTTTTTCTTCCTTGGCAGTATGCTTAGCCAAGGCAACAGGCTCGGTGGGAGCAGTGAAACCTAACCCGGTTATCTCAACATCTGCTGTCGAGGCAGCAGTTGGCCGGAGAGGATCAGCAGTGTGCACCGGACTAACAAGAGCCGAGCTAGCCCGAGGAGGACTAACCCGGACAGGGCTTGCCGGTTCAGCCGTGTTCTCCATGTATTCACCTCCCGGAGCAGCAACATCTTCATGATCCATAGGAGCTGGATCATCGAGCTGACCTTCAACACGGTCCTCTGGAGGGATGGCTGCTTCAGGGTCCTCAGCCGGTTCAGTAGTAATGGTCTCAGCAGCCGGTTTATTTGCATTCACCTTTTTGCTAGGCTTTGGCATTCTGATAAAGGTCAAAAGAACAATGAGAATCACAAAGTTAGAAACTGGAAGATAAACGGACGTCTGAAAGAAGGACTTACCCAGGAATAGTTTTGAGGACTGGGACTTGCGTAGCGGTCGACTCACCGGAAGAAGACAGTGGAGCCTCCTGATAGTTGGGATCAGACGGTTTAAGTGGTTTACGTATAAGGCCTGCTTTTGGATGAAGAAGGGTTGGAGTGAGCAAAACCTCTGAGCGGCGTCTGCGAGCCGGCGTGAGGGGTATTCCGGATGACTCAACCACATGGCCGCTATGGCGCGTCGTCCGACGAGCTTCATGCTGCTGTTTCTTCAAAAGAAAGTTGGGATCCAATTGAGCATAAGGGTGAGAAAATGGATATTTCCAGGATACCCGGTGGATCTTGGGTGGCAACGGTTCAGAATCAGATGAGGGAGAAATTACCTCAACTCCCTCTGCTTTACTTCCCTCCGCCAGATCTTGTGAAAGGGCATTGATGACATAAATTCACACAAGGGGAGATCAAAAGACATAAGGGTTAATTAGTACCTCAGAATCCAGATCATCCTCTTCAGGGTGTGAACCGGAAGCAGCAACAGCCTTTTCCTTCTTGACAACAAAGGTTTTCCTGCGGGATTGCTTGGCGGGTTTATCCTGAGATTTCCTCTTCCAGAAAGGATCGTTGGCCTGGGCAAAGGAATAATAAGTTGAAGGCAACTGATATGAATGGATTAAGATGAAAAGAAAAGAACAGCATAGTCTTACCGCTGGCGATTTATTGGTTAAACAGAACGGAGCTAAACCGGTCCGGCTGCAATCCTCCAGAGGGATGTTCAACATTTTCTTCGCAGACTCAGTAACTTCATTGTCAGGAAGTACAATTTTGGTGTGGCGTTGAGGATCTTCTGGTTTGCTGGTATATTTGCACATCAGACTTGAGTGCCGGCTTAGTGGAAGGATGCTCCAAGAAAGCCAGCAGCGAACAAAGTCAATGCCTGTTAAACCGTTCGCCACGAAAGCCCTGAGCTTGGAAAGCTGAGGGGCAAATCGAGCCTGGTCTTGGGCGCTTAGATGCTGTGGCAAAGGATGGGTTGTTGCCACACGATAAGCGCGGTAACCCGGCAGCGGATTCTCTCCTTCAGGTGAAGTATCCTTACAATAGAACCAAGTCTGGTTCCATTTTTTGGGGTGACTGTGAAGAGCGGCGTGGGGAAAGCTCACATCCTTTCTTTTCTGGATGCTGACACCACCCAGCCCCTAATGAGGCCCATTAGTAAACTCCGTCCGTCGGTTCAGATGGAAGAAATCCCGGAACAGATCCACTGATGGTTCTTCTTGAAGGTATGCCTCCGAGAAAACTTGAAAGTTACAGATGTTCGATACAGAATTCGGGCCAACATCTTGTGGGTGGAGTTGAAAAGCGGCTAACACATCCCGGAAGAATTTTGAACCGGGAGGACTGAAACCCCGGGCCAGATGATCAAAAAAAACTATGATTTCTCCCTCCTTAGGCTCAGGAGGGCACTCCTTTCCAGGGGCCCGCCAGTGCAGAACTTCCTTAGGGCGCAGAACACCAATTGAGGCCGCTTCAACTAAGTTGTTTTCCGTGATCCGGGAAGGAACCCAATTGCAAGCAACAAATTGTTTGGCCATCGTTTCTGATGAGGGAGTGCTGAAAAATACAGTGCAAGACCCGGTTTACCAACTGCTAGATATAAACCGGTGCATTCTATAAAGGTATGGACTTAATTGTCGGTTTAAACAAGGGGCTAATGGTATCTACTAATCCAGAAGCAGGTATGAGAGAGACAGCTACCGGTTCATGACGATATATCGAGAAAGTTAAACCGCCAATTGTGGAATACGGGTTTAAATCTAAAACCGTCAAGACAAGCATATGACGCGCAGGGTATGGCTAAACCGGCAATATAAGCGAGTTGCAGATCTAGAAGTGTGAGAAACAGTTTTCACACGAAGCTGAGGTAAATATGGATCTAAGATGCTAGGAAAAGACAGAATAATACAAGTTATATTCAGCGAAGGCTGCGGGAGTTCTCTACAGGTTCAATCTAAACTAACAGTGCTGGAGAAGCTAAATTAAAATAGTGGAGCGGAAGCGCAAGGATGAGGATCAAGCCTAACGAGTTTATATCTACACCTAAGATCAATCTACAGCGATGAACTACAAGAATGAGGGTTCATGGCGAGCTACATAAGAAAACTAAAAGTGAGATTTATGGGGAGATGATAGCGTACCCGAGGAAACAGAGGACGGCGGCGGGTTCTCTGGTCGCGTTTAGGGTGATGCAGCGGCCGGACTTGCTGGCGACAGCGAGCTCGACGGATGGCGGCGGAAGCTCGGGCGCTGGAGACGGAGGAAGAATAAGCATAAGGGGGAAAGAGATGGGCCTCAGCGGTATTTATAGGCCGAAGAGATAAAACGGTAAGCGCGGGAATCGAGGAGGCCGGAAATCGGATAAAGATTGAGTTATCGCCTCGATCTTCGGTGCGGCAATAAAGAAAGGTAACAAACAGATGCATGCATTAAATGCGCAGATGATGTCACGACGGATTGAAATGAGTTCAAGAGATGATGTCATGGCCGGTTTATGAAGCAAACAAGTTGCAGAAAGGAAATGTGTACAAGACTTGGAAGACTGGCATGAACAAGTTCAAATCAATCTGGGGCCTAATGTCAGGGATATTACTAGCAGGTATAAACCGTCCAGGAGGGTCTGGATTACACTGACAAGGTTGTATTCTTACAGGCCCAGTAGAATATATAACAAGAGGTCATAGCCCATAGAGGTTTAGGGCCCATGTATAAGACCCACGGTCTGTAAACCGTTGTACCATGTAACTTGGGATGTAAGATATAAAGAGTAGAGACCGAGGCGGACACGTTTATGAGCCGGCCTCGGGACTCTGTAAACCAGACCGGGCGTCGCCTCCAATATAAAGGGACGACCCGGTCACGGTTCAAGGACAGAAAACAACAGCTCAAGACACAGGCAAGTGGATTCGCTCCCTGGTCATCGAAGCCCAAGCAATACCACACCAAACTAGACGTAGGCTTTTACCTTCATCGAAGGGGCCGAACTAGAATAAAACTCCCTGTGTCCTTCGTCTGCTTTAACCCCTTCAAGCTAACCCGAGCGATGGCCTCACACCTAAGTCCGTTAATCCGGACATCTGCCGTGCTAAATCCACGACACCGTGAGAATTTCTGACAAGCATCACACTTTTTGACTAAGTCCTCCGCATCAGCATGAGCCGTCAGCCAATAGAACCCATGACGAAAAGCTTTGGCTACCAAAGACTTTGTACCGCCGTGATGACCACAATCTCCTTCGTGTATCTCCTGAAGAATCTCATAGCCTTCCTCTGGCGACACACAACGTTGAAACGCCCCGAATACACTGCAATGATGTAGTTCCCCATTGACTATAGTCATCGACATGGACGGCCAGATTATCTGCCTGGCCAAGACTTCATCCTCCGGTAATTCGCCTCGGTTCATATACACCAGATACGGGACTATCCAATCCGGAATAGCATGAAGAGCCTCTACCAATTGAGCCTCCGGAGCAAGAACAGCTAGGTCATCTTCTGAAGGTAATTTCACCGAGGGATTATGCAATACGTCTAAAAAGACATTAGGTGGAACCGGTTTATGTTAGGAATCTAGACGGCTTAATGCATCCGCCGCTTCATTCTTTCGTCGGTCCACATGGTCCACCTGATAACCCTTGAAGTGTCCAGCGACAGTATCCACCTATCCATGATATGCTGCCATGAGCGGATCCTTGGAATCCCAAGTACCAGATACTTGCTGGGCCACCAAGTCCGAGTCACTGAAGCATTTAACCCAACTTAAATTTATCTCCTTAGCCATTCGAAGACCATGGAGGAGAGCCTCATATTCAGCTGCATTGTTAGTGCAAGGGAACATTAAATGGAGGACATAACAATATGTATCACCTCGTGGGGAAGTTAATACGACTCCAGCCCCCGAGCCCTCCAATTGCCTGGATTCATCGAAGTGAATAGTCCAGTATGTGTGATCCGGATTTTCTCCGAGAGGGGCAGAGCTGACCACCATTATGGGGTGACCCTGAAAATATTGCTTGAGCTTCGGGCTTGCCATGAAAACTCCATATACCAACTCCTGCCAATGCGGATACCTCTGCTTGGATTCAATGAGCACTTCACTGATGTAGTAAACCGGCCGTTCAATCAGATACTCCTTCCCAGCCTCCTTGCGTTCCACTACAATGGCGACACTGACAGCCCGGGCATTAGCAGTAACATACATCAATAGTGGCTTATTATCGACTGGAGCAGCAAGGGCAGGCGGTTCATCCAATTGCCTCTTCAAATCCTCAAACACAGTATTGGCAGCATCACTCCAAAAAAAAGTGTCTGTCTTTTTCATCATTTGGTAAAGCGGGATGGCCTTCTCCCCCAACCGGCTGATAAACCGGCTCAGTGCTGCAATGCGACCTGCCAGACGTTAAACATCATTGATACACACCGGTTTAGCCAAGGACGTAATAGCTTTGATCTTCTCCGGATTAGCTTCAATTCCCCTGTTTGACACCAGGAACCCCAGGAGCTTGCCTGCCGGTACACCAAAAACGCACTTGGCCGGATTAAGCATCATCTTATAGACCCGAAGATTATCAAAAGTTTCCTTCAACTTAGCTATCAACGTATCTTCCTTCCTAGATTTTACCACAATATCGTCCACATATGCATGAACGTTTCGCCCAATATGCTTATGAAGACAATTCTGTACGCAACGTTGATAGGTTTCCTGGGCACTCTTGAGCCCAAAGGGCATAGATACATAGAAGAAGGCTCCAAAGGGAGTTTTAAAAGTTGTCTTCTCCTGGTACTTAACCACCATCTTGATCTGATGATAACCGGAATATGCGTCCAAAAAACATAAGCGCTCACAACCCGCCGTAGCATCAATGATTTGATCAATACGAGGGAGAGCAAAAGGATCAGCCAGGGAAGCCTTGTTCAGATCTGTGTAATCAACACACATTTGCCAAGTATCATTCTTTTTTAGCAAAAGCATCGGATTAGCCAACCATTCAGGATGAAATACTTCAAAGATAAAACCTGCCGCCAAGAGCCTGGCTACCTCTTCACCAATAGCCTTGCGCCTTTCTTCATTGAAGCGGCGGAGAAACCGTTTAACCGGTTTGAACCTGGAATCAACATTAAGAGTGTGCTCAGCGAGTTTTCTCTATACACCCTGGCATGTCAGAAGGTTTCCATACAAAGATATCCTGATGCTCATGGATGAACTCGATGAGCGCGCTTTCCTATTTCGGATCCAGGTTAGCGCTGATGGTAAACTGCTTGAATGAATCGCCAGGAACAAAATTGACCGACTTGGTCTCATCAGCTCATTTAAACATCAAGGCCGGATCATGCTCTGTAGTCGGCTTCTCCAACGGAGACATATCCGCCGGATTAACATTGTCCTTGTAAAATTTCAACTCCTCGGTTGCACAAACCACCTCGGCATAGGCCGCATCACCTTCCTTGCATTCCAAAGCAATTTTACGTCTCCCATGTACCGTGATAGTTCCTTTATGACCCGGCATCTTGAGATGCAGATTAACGTAACAGGGCCTCGCCATGAACTTAGCATAAACCGGCCGCCCGAACAAGGCATGATACATGCTCTTGATTTTACCACCTCAAAGGTCAAAGTCTCCGACCTCGAGTCATGCTCATCTCCAAAGGTAATCTGCAGGTCTATCTTAGCGACCGGATACGCCGATTTACCAGGTACCATGCCATGGAAAACAGTGTTGGATGGCCAAAGCTTCTTGTCTGTCAGCCCCATGCGACGTAAGGTCTCATAATACAGGATGTTGATGCTGCTGCCCCCGTCCATGAGCACCTTAGTGAACTTATACCCCCCAACCTGAGGCACCACTACTAGTGCCAGCTGACCTGGATTATCAACCCGGGCCGGATGATCCTCACGACTCCACACTATGGGCTGCTCCGACCAGCGTAAGTAACGAGGTACTACCAGTTCAACAGAGTGCACCGCCCTCTTATAGACCTTCTGATCACGCTTGCACAAGCTAGTGGTGAAGACATGGTATTGCCCACTACTCAGTTGTTTCGGGTTACTCTGATAGCCTGATTGCTGTTGCTGATGATTGCCCTGATGATTATAACCACTTTGGCTGTTTTGTTGGTTGTGCATGTTCTGATTGCCGTGGCCGCCCTGATTGCCTTGGAATCCTAGACTAGAGCCTCCACCTTGATAACCCGGCCCGTGGAAAGCCGGGCCTGAACCGCCGGACGGTCCATGATCGTATTGGAACCGATCCAAATTTTTACACTCTCTCATAATAAAACAGTCCTTTCAAAGGTGTGTAGCTGGCTTTTCCTTCGTACCGTGCCTAGGGCAAGGCAGGTTCATCTGGCGGTCCAGATTGATGTTTGACCCTCCGCCCCGTGGGGGCGGTCTACCTTTGTCACGCTGGCCATCATTCTGCATACCAGTGTTATCCACAAAATCTGAATTGTTATCCGCTTTATGTTTACCATTGTATCCCTGATTGGCCCGATTAGACTGCAGTGCTTTACCATTCTTCTTTCCCTTTCTTGACTTTTCATCATCAGACTCTGGGTATTTGGTACTATCTGAATCGGCATACTTCGCCAGACCGGCCATAAGCGTTCCCGTGTCATCGCAGTTACGTTTGAGCCGTCCCAACTTCAGCTTCAGAGGCTCGAACCGGCAATTGCCTTCCAATGTTAAAACAGCTGTGTCCGGATTGATGCGGTCTGAGGAATGCAGGATCTCTGACACCCGGTGCACCCAATGACTTGTCGATTCGTTCTCCCCTTGAACATAGTCAGCCAAGTCTATAATGGACATGGGTTGCTTGCATGTATCTTTGAAATTATTGATAAACCGGCGCCTTAACTTGGCCCATGACCCGATGGAATTGTCCGGTAAACTTTTCAACCAAGTACGAGTCGTCCCTTCCAGCAACATGGTGAAGTACTTGGCACACGCCGCATCATCAGCGTGCAACATCTCCATTGCCATCTCGTAGCTCTCAACCCATGCTTCGGGGGAAAGGTCAGCAGTGTACTTGGGCACCTTCCGTGGTCCTTTGAAATATTTAGGAAGTCGCACATTGCATAGAGCTGTGGTGAGACACGGTACTCCCAAAGAGCTGGAAGAAACTCTAGGCTCCATTGTGGTAGTTGGACGAACCGGGGTAAGCTGATGGGCTGTATACTGCGCTGCTAGCTCGGTCTCTCAACGTTGTCTGCCCTGGTCTAACTCATTCTGAGCGTTTGTATTTCCACCTACCGGATTATCATCACCTGCCGAGTTATCTCTCCGTGGCAGGTTACGGTTCCGCGCACTACTGGATACAGCCGGTTCATCCAGATGTCAACTGTAACTCCGGCTCGGGCGGGGGGTGGAGTGAATCCTTTCATGGCTGTGAGAGTAAGCCTGCTGCTAAGTCAAATCCGTCTATAGGAACTCCCTAGCTCGTCGTTCCTCCACTGCTATAGGGGATTCTCCTTCAATGGGGAGGGCCGCCAGGCGTGAAGCGGCTGCGACTATGTTATCCAAAGGGTTGGAATAGTGACCGGGAGGCGTCGGCGCGTGCTGTGTCGGAATAATTTGACGAGATGGGTCCATTGCATGCGGTTGGACCGATGCCCCCGTTCCAGGTATTTCCATCTGGTTTACCTCTGGCTGGTTACTGGTCCCTGCCCCTGGCGTGTTGAAGAGATTTCTTGCCTCGTAAACCGGAGGCAAGCGAGATTGTCGCCTCCTCCACATCACATCATTCGATGCGTTTTGATCTAACAAAAGCCGATAACACTGATCATCTAACTCAGCCTGTCTTGCGGCCATCCTAGTATTTTCAGCCGCCAGGTCCACTTTGGCTTGATCTATCTGACCTCTTATTTTAGCAATTTCTGCGTCGTGCTGCTCCTTGTAGGCCTGGCTGACTTCTGTGTTCAACAGGGCTGTCAAGGTGTCGAACAAACCGGACATTACTTGGGCCGGAGGCTGCACAGGACCCCCCTGCCCCAGCTGCTGCTGTTGTCGCCAGACCGGACATTAATGCTACCGCAGTTGAAGATTGTTGCACAGACTGCGATCCGGCCATGAAAACCGCAACTCGGCTTGGCGGATCGAGGGTGTCCGGAATACTGTCGCCATTGGAACAGCCCCTAGACCGGCCATCCTGCAGTAAATATAAAGACTCAGTCTCCCCGGTAGATGATTCGTCGCCGAAATAAACAACGGTCTCGCCAGCAGATTCCAATCCATCCTCAACTTCTGCTCCGTGAATAGCTCCCACAAAGACACGCTTCATGGCGGGCTGAATCCGGGCTGGTCTCGCAAGCTGAGCCAACTCGACGACGTTGGAGCAGATGTTTGGCTCAGGGCCCGGTTCACCGATCTTACCGATGAAAACGTGGATGCCACCAAAGGGGACCCGGTACCCGTACTTGATTGAATCGGCCTCGGGGCCCCAGCCTGCATCGTCGATGTAGATCTTGCCGCGATGACTCTTGGTCATCTGGCCCACTGCATAGCCCTTGAGTCCTTCAAAGCTGCCCTTTAAGAACTCGAAACCATCGTGAGATAGCCCCACGGTGGGCGCCAACTGTCGTGGTTTTGTCACGGCAGATGTCCTAGTGTAAGGACTTAGTCGTGGATCCATCCCTACGGGTTAGCTTAAAGGGGTTAAAGAGGAAAAGACACAATGGATTTTTATACTAGTTCGGCCCCTTCGATGAAGGTAAAAGCCGACTTCTAGTTTGTTGTGGTATTGCTAGGGTTTCGATGACCAGGGAGCGAATCCGCTTTGCCTGTGTCTCTAGTTGTTGTTTCTGTCCCTGAACCACCGCCGGGTTGTCCCTTTATATCCACAGGATAACGCCCGGTCCGGTTTACAAAATCCTGAGGCCGTCTCATAAACGTGCCCGGCTCGGTCTCTATCTTTCCTATCTTACAGTACAAGTTACAGGCTGTATGGCGGTTTACATTTATGGGCCCTAACACCTTTTGGGCCCTGGATCTTTAGTCTTCTATAATAAAGCGCCATACTCTATGTCTTGCTGGGCTTCAGTAGAAGTAATTCTTTATGGGCATAAACCGGCCCCTCCTAGGCGGTTTATAGCTAATAGTTATATCCCTGAGAAATCCCTTCGCGCTGATACGAGGGAGGGGGGCTGCTAGCTCTACTTCACACTTTACTAGAGGTGAACCTCAGTTGTGGGGCATGCATTCATAGTTTAGGATTCCCTTCATTCCGACACGAGGGAGGGGGGCTGCTAGCTACTTCACACTTTGCTATGGTCAACCTCGGTTGGGGGGGGCACGCATTCATATCTTAGGATTCCCTTTGTGCCGACACGAGGGAGGAGGGGGGCTGCTAGATACTTCGCACTTTGATAGGTGAACCTCGGTTGAGGGGGAGGAGGCATGCATTCATAACTTAGGATTCCCTTCGTGCCGACACGAGGGGCGTGGGGGGTGGGGGCAAGCAATACCATGCGCTTTGCGAGAGAGGTGCCATATCGAAGTTGCATTTGGTATATGAAAACCAAACGACCCTTTTGATACATAAATTTGGTCCACATGCAAGTGTCTTCGTGTTCTGACACTCTCTCGCGTCATTTTTCACCAAATTTATGAACATTGGACAAGTCGGATGAGGCAACAGACACGGTTCACTCAAACCAACCGTGTGCCACGCCGGTGCACCTGTCACGCACACATCTGCACAGTACATTGGGCTCCACGAGGCTCCCCCTCTCAAAATTATCCGTCCACCTCGAGGGTTTTTCTGTTTCATAAGACATGGTTGTTATCTCTGGACCGTGTGTGATGTTTCTTGTTCCCAATCCCGCCTACATCCCTAAAAAATATCTCTGCCCGCCTCAAGCGATTTTCTGTTTCATAACACACGGATGTTATCTCCGGACCGTGTGCGATGCACTATCATCAAAATTTTCAATAGCCCGGCATTTCACTCCCGCCTTTGACTCCCGCATAATAAAAAATTTAGTACCCTCATCATTTCCTCAAACACCCCGCGCCCCCCTCCACACACACACACACACACACACACACACACACACACACACACACACCAAAACCTCCTAGGGCGTGTGCGCGCACACACACACACCCTCCCTCGCTCGAAACCCTAGCAAAGTCCCCGCCACCGCTCCCGCCGCCTCGACCGCCACCGTAAGGCCTCCATTGTTAACATCTGCCGGTTTGTCCGTGCAGCTCACCCACCGATCTCCATACCCTGGCCGCCCTAAGTTTCTTAGATGACGCCTGCAAAATGCCCCTTTCCCACAGATCCCCATCCCCATCCCCATCCCCCACTCCAGAGCATCGCAGCCTAAGCCCGGCTACGCCTCCCATGGAGCTCGAGGAGCGACTGACCCAAAAGAGGTGTATAGCTGTCTCTTCGCCCGACATCGCCGAGGAAGTTGACGACCATTACTGGTGGCAGGCACTCAAGCAGCAGGCTAGAGTATGCGGGCATGTCTCGTCCGCCGGCTACGACATTGAGGTCATCAACAGTGACGCCCTGAGGCGGCCTGTGTCTCAGGTTAATTGGCCCACCCCCAACACCTCGGGTTCAACCGCTGTCGATCTCATCCATGGCCCCTCCACTGATCTCCTCTAGCTCGCTGTGAACAATTTACCATTCTACATCGCCATCAAGCCCCTTTTGTCATTTTTGAAGGACATGTTCTGCGATGCTGGCTTGGGATCCATAGCTTCCAAGTCAGACCTCATCGACGGCAACCACGAGGAGGGCACCCTCTCCTATTCTTCCAAGGGGAAAGAGCCCATCTGTTCTTCCAAGGGGAAAGCGCCTGTCTGTGACATCAGGGAGGGCACCCTACAGCCGTGCTCTTCCAAGGGGAATGTCACACCCTGCATTTTGTAACATGTTATTTGTACCTTTGAAGCATGAAAATTTGGACCAGCAAATTTTTTTAGCATAATTTGGCATTTATTTGGAATTGAGTTTTCTTCATGTGCTTTTTCATGTGCTCATTAAAGTCAACTATGACCTCTTGTAGGATTCATCTCCATACCCAAAACTTCTGCCCAATGATCATGCCAAGTGTTATATAACAGTATAGTATTTTCCTACAAAATTAATTTGGCCAAAAAGTATTTTATAAATTTAGTTTTCCAAAAACCCCTGAATTGAGATTTGCACTGGAAGTACTTGATTTAGGGTGAGAAATTTTTTTCAAAAAGTTTATTTGAGACCTAGTAGTCTTAGGACTCCCAGAAACCACAAAGGTATAATTTTAAAAGTTATTTTCCTATTTTAATTAAAAGCTTTTTCTTAAGGCCAGAAATGGTCTTTAATAGGGGAAAATTATTTAACTGTTTCAAAAATATTTGCCAAAATTCAGTGAGACTCAGAGGACATATATTGTCCATATATAAGAGTTTCAACACTTGGTCATGTTCAAAATAATGGGCTAAACCCTCTAAAACCCTTTCTGGATATTTCAAGCTTTTGAAATATTTACAAAGGAAACTTTCTCCAAAAATTCCAGGGAAATTCTATCATGTCATATATGACATATTTGATGATCTTGCCAAGTCCCATGCCTTGGGGAGCAAGAGAACATCCTCAAACCCCTTCATAACCATTCTGTCCATATTTGAAGTTTGAGCAACTTTACATTGCCAAACTTGTCCAAATGCTCTCAAACTTGGTGCACATGCTAGACTGGCCTAATAAGGCATCTAGACCAAATGGCACAAGATTTGGAATAGAGCAGCTTGATCAGATCACCTCAAAACCCTTTCTGTTCAAATGCAAATTTGAACAACTTTACATTACCAACTTTTTATCTGGAGCTTCAAACTCTGTGGGCATGATCAGTACCCCAAATGATGATGCTACACCAAGTGATGCATCAAAGGGAGGTGATTAGCTTGACTCAAACAAGATGAAGCTGTTTTTGTTGATTTCTAGGGTTCACCAAAGTTACATTGGCTAGTTTCTTCAAATGAACCCAAATTTGGTGAAGCACCCTATTTTCACATATCTTTCAACCCTGTTAAGTGCCATACCAAGTGGAGGTCATTTACTTGACCAAACACTGATCAAACACCTTCTGGCTTTTTACTAAAACCTCCAACTTGATCACTTTTACTCTTCTCCATGGCATGTACTTTTTACCACATGATCATTGAGTTACTAGCTACCCCCAGTAACTTTCCCAGCACCCCAGCTCCATGATTGAGGGGTAAGAACCCTGTTTTACCTTGCTGGACAGCAAGTTTTCACCAAGTCCCCAGCCTCCTCACTCTCTCTCAGCATCTCCAGGTCATCCAAGGCCTCAGGCCATTTCTTTACTTCCCTCCTGACCTTCTAGACACTACTGGACACATTGGTTTTGACCAGGACGGCGAGAGCGCGGCGATGCCAGCCAAACGCGCGCTCTGGAGCATGCTATAGTGCAGACAAGCACTGTTCCGGCCAATCGCTGACCCCGACAGCCTCGGGCCTCCCCTTCGCGCCAGTCGAGGCCTCTCGACGTCCGCAACCTCCCCGGCGCTGTCCTCCCTCCTCCTGCGCCCTCCAGTGGTCATCGTCGCACGCGCGCTGGCCGCCCGCGACGGCCACTCTGCTGCTTCACACGCGCGCGCGCTCCAGACACTTCCCCGCTCCTCTTTTCCCCTCAGCTGGACGTGGAGCAAGTCCACGGTCCTCCCCGGCTTGATCCCAGGCTCCAGAACCCCTCCTAGCCTCGCCTGCAACCTCGCCGGCGCACGGGTCCACGGTGGACCGTGGGCGCGGCTATATAAGCCCCTCCCGAGCCTCTCCAGCAGCATCAGCGACCTCTCCTCACTCCACTGAGCCTCCCAGCACCACCCACTCCTCCCCAGGACGTCCCAGTGCTCGGGATCGACCGGAGCTCCGCCGCGTCGGGCCGCCGGCAATCTCGCGGTACAGGCCTCCCCTGCCCTTCCTTTCGCCTGATTCGGAACCCCCTCACTCCACTGACCCTTTCCCCCTTGTTTCCCCCTCCGTTTGCAGTGGGAAACGACCAGAGCCACCACCTCCCGACGAGCCTCCGCCGTCCCACCTCGCCGCCGGCGAACCGGACCTCCCCGGCGTGCCGCACCACCACCCCTGCATCCGCGACACGACGCTGAGTCCATCCCCGCCCTCCGTTGCCGTGGCCGTGGCCGGGAACCTCGCCTGTGAGCTCGCCGTCGCCGTGGCCGCAAGGTTGGAGATGACAGGCGGGCCCCGCCTGTCATCCCCACACCTCTCTCCCCCTCCTCTCTGTCACTGACCCACGGGCCCCGCCCGTCAGGTTCAAAAAACCTGACGTGCGCGCGTAGGCTCCCGTGCGGCTGGGCTGGACCGCCCTGGGCCGTGCACTGTGGCCTCTCTGGCCCAGTTGCACAGGTCTTTTTATTCTTTTTCTTTTTTGTGATTGTTTTAAACATTTCTACAAAAAAGAATAATGGTCAAAATTAAATAATTCCAACTCCTTAACTCTTGTAATATTCCAACCTATTTAATGATACCACTTTCACTCAAATCCATGAAACTTTTCTTTTCTGTTCAAATTTAAATTCAAATTTGGGCAGTAATACTCCTGTTCAAAAATTAATAGATTCTGTTCTGTAACTCCAAAACTCCAACTAATATTTTTCCCCACCTTAGAAATTCCTCTAGTATTTTACAAAAATGAGTTGACATTTTTCTGAGCACTTTGATTTTTCTGAGCACTTTGATTTTTCTGTTTTGTTTGTATTCTTATTTTCCCGTGGTTATTATGCGACGTATAGATCCCGTATTTGACGAAGTTGATGTGGAAGAAGAAGGAGAAGGATTTGAAGACTTTGAAGACCAAGCCAATCCAGGCAATCAGCCCTTTGACCATGATATACTTGTTCCTCGGAACCCGTTTGTTTCCGATGCATGATGTTAGGGTTACGATGGTAATCTAGTTGATTCCACCACGTGATGCATGCTTGATCTTGATCTTGCTAAGTGCTAGATGACATGCAAATAGTTGGTCATGATGCTTAAATGATGCATGTGTGATTTGAACCCTCGTAGTTGAAATCTTTGCATGAACCCATCGGGTGCCCCTAATGCCCGAGGGTGATGTTGAATTAGGTCATCACTTGAGAAAGAAGTGATGTGCCGGTAAAATCATGTGCATGGTGGAATGATGGATTAGATTTATGTGTGACTACCGTCCCAACCAAACATATGCAACCACACTACCCCCTATGGGACGGGGCTTTATTGATTACTTAGGTCGATACTAGCATGGTGCCCGCATTACTAGTGACGGGAAGACTTGAGGTCTTTCCCGGGACGGGGTCGTGCTTGGATAGACGACCATGACTGTTTTCACAAGGCACCGGACACACCGTTGGTCCCTTCGGGTACGCGTGAACATTGAAATTAGGGCAAGTCCCGTGATCTATTGTTTGTACCCGAGGGCCGTGTATCAACGAGTGGACTCTATGTTAGTGTCGTCTAAGGAAAGGTAATGACCGGGTGCTTACCCCGGGTACTTGAGGTACCGCGGGTCGTGGATGACACGGAAGTTCCCCGGATCTTGTGGGTAAAGTGCGCAACCTCTGCAGAGTGTAAAACTGTTCGAATAGCCGTGTCCACGTTCATGGACAGTTGGGTGGTGCTACTTAAACTATGTCCAGAATTTTACTTCATCGGTGATAGTATGTGTGTGATGAGTCAAGATGGTGACTTGACTCGATGAGTTGAATCATATTCATGTTGATATCGGTAACCTGTCTTCGAGGTTACGCGAGGTTATTGATGCATAAACTTGATAGTAGAATGTTTATTCTAGCCATTGCTAGATTGTTCATTACCGTTCAATTGCATTGTTACCTTGAACCACATCATGGGTTGCTTGCGAGTACATTCAAAGTACTCATTGGCTTGCCACTGGTTATTAGATTGGCCAGGCATGGAAGAATAGGAATATGAGGAAGAGTTCTTTGGAGACGAACATGCGAACTAGGACGCTATCCCAGTCAGAATGCCTGTAGGGTTAAGGCAGATGGCATGGGTTCTACCCGTTATCGAAGACTTCCGCTATTTGAGTTATTTGCTATTCAGCCCGTGAGGCTCTATCTATGTAAGACTTGGCCATAATGGCCTTAATTCGTGTAAGACTATTTGTATGGATGTAAGACTCTTGTTATTCAGCTTCTGTGTGTTCAGTGAGCATTGATCTCTGGGATCACTGTACACGTGCATTCGGTGATCTCGACTTCTAAGTCGGGGTCCCCACAGAGCTGGTATCAGAGCCATCCTGACTGTAGGAAGCCTTAGTTAGCATGGGCGTTAGTTAGTTGAGACCCCTTTTCAAAAACCTTCTGAACCTCTCTTCTTTTCCAAACCTGAGATTTCATCAGCTTATTAACCCCTCCTATTCCACCTTTGTAGATGGCCGCTGTACCCGAAGAGCACCTGACCACTGGGTTTCCCTTACTTCTCGAGGATAGCCTCCAGGAGTGCCAGTTCCACCGAGCACCCATCCTCACCTACCTTGAGCATTGGGTTAGCGACACTGAGGTGGAGTACCATGTGGAAGTGATCGTGAAGGCAAACGATCCTCCCACAAGTTGGTTCTTCGAGGGACCCCAGATGGCAACACTACCACTCATTGTCGAGGCTGCTGCACTCAAGGCACTAACCCGTCTCCGCGAGCTTCTTCCGGAGATGGCAGCCAAGATGACAACTCGCTTCTTACCTTACCGGAAGGAAGGTGAAGAAGAAAGCAGCGCACTAGCCCCTCCACTAAAGGAAGGACTCTCGCTTCGATTCCAGACCTACTTCAGTCTGTGTGCCGACAGCTTGGCACAAGACTTGGCCTCGGAATCAATGAAGCTTCGAGAAGAACTTCACAAGACCAAGGCACTTCTTCGTCGAGCTCAAGAGAAGGCAAACAGGATCAAGAAGGAAGGAGCACCTTCTGGACAATCCGCTATCGAATATCGAGGCGGAAGGACCTCCGAGGATGTATCTTCCAAGGGTGAAGAACCACCTCGGCGATGCCGGATGACGGCAAGGGAATGTCGCAAGCTTTTTCCTGCCCCACCGACGAAGCACCGTCGTGTCCAACTCCTCCACTCCCCTAAACCCTCAAGTGACAAGGGAGCCTAGACAGATGAAGACAAGGAGGAAGACCCAGAAGAGCCGGAATACGCGACCGAGCATTCCGCCGCTTAGGCATTATTCGCTACTTGGATATGCCAGTTGTAACCCCTACGGTAGGATAGGTCGTGTAACCCCTATGCGCAGTCGAGTCCTTGTATGGTTCATATGAAACCATCTAGTGTTTGCTTTTGTTGTGTCTGGATGTATGTCGTATTCTTCCTTCGAGAAGGTGTAAACGACTACATCACTCATTTGGATTTTAATGAATGTGTTTTGGCCTTTCGGCCCTTGCATGATTTGATTTAGTGTCACACCCACCCCCTTACTAGGCACCCATCTATCTTGCTTTCCCTCTTCCGAGTCATGAGACCTTTTACCGCTCCAACAGGATGCCTGTTGTAACTCGTACTGGTACCTCTACCCAGCAGCCCAAAGCCGGAGCATCCTCTCAGCCAGATGCAGGCCACGACCAAACCAACGACCAAGCTCCACCCCCACCTCCTCCAAGCATGGACATGCCTCAGCTTCTCCAAGCTTTCCGAGAGGAACGCCAAGCCAACACTGCAGCTCTTCAGCTGATTGCTCAAGCTGTCGCCAACAACCGCCAGCCGGCGGGGAATGGCAATGGACGTTCCACGTTGGCAAAGTTCAAGAAGCATGCACCGCCAACCTTCATCGAGACTGCTGAACCCCTGGATGCTGACGACTGGGTCCGTTCCATTGAGGAGATACTGGAACTAGTCGGATGCACCGAAAATCATGAGAAGGTGGCTTATGCAGCCCACTGCCTCGGGGGGACTGCTAGAGCTTGGTGGGATGGATTGAAGGTCATGCATGCTGAACAAGACATCACTTGGGTTAACTTCAAGGCAGAATTCCACAAGGCCCACATTCCTTCCGGAATCATGGCTATCAAAAAGCGTGAGTTCCGAGCCCTGAAGCAAGGAAGTGGCACTGTCAAGGAATACATGCAGAAGTTCAGTATTCTGTCAAGGTATGCCCCTGAAGATGTCAGCACTGATGCTGCCAAAAGGGAGCGCTTCATGGAAGGCCTCAATCAGACTCTGCAATACTCGCTTGTCGTGTGCGACTGCCCGTCTTTCCCTGACCTGGAGAACAAGGCACTTATGCTTGAAGACAAGCGGCGTGCTTTAGAAGACACTCGCAAACGCAAGTTGGTCAGTAAGGGAAGTTCCAGCAACCAGAAACCTCGTCCGTGGCAATCAGCCCCGGCCAAGCCAACCTATAAGCAACCAAGAGCTCCTGCACCTCGTGCCAATCCCCAGCCTCAGCAGTATGCCAACCCCAGGCCAGCTTTCAACCCCAATACCAGTGGCGGCAACAAGATCAACATTCCAAACCAAGTCACTTGCTTTGGATGTGGTCAGCCCGGACACATCTCAAGGGTGTGCCCCAACAAGAAGCCTGATGCCCCGCGCCCCAATGCGCAGAACCAGGGACAAGGCCGTGGAATGCCACCAAGGAACCCAGCTCCTCGCAATCCACCGAACCATGGGAAGGGGCGTGTGAATCACGTCACTGCTGAAGAAGCCCAGGAAGACCCGGACGTCGTGCTGGGTACGTTCCTTGTCAACTCAGCACCTGCAACTGTCTTGTTTGATTCTGGAGCAACGCATTCATTTGTCACTCAAAGATTTGCATTAAAAAGTGGCATGACCCCTACACCCCTGAATAACCCTATGGTGGTACAAACCCCCGGAGCCGAGATGAGAGCCAAGATAGGCTATAAAGGAGTCAGCATTACCATTAACGGTGTAGACTTCCTAGCAGACCTTATCATCCTAAGACCGCAAGGCTTGGATGTGATCTTAGGGATGGATTGGCTCAGTAAGCACCAAGGCTTGTTAGACTGTGCCAATCGGACAGTCACTAAGACCAATGACCAAGGATTCGAAGTCAAGTTTGCTCCCAACTCCTCTTCCGCTCAAGCCGCTAAAGTCAATAGTCTGTCTGAAGTTGGGCTAGATCAAGTACCGGTGGTATGTGAGTATCCTGATGTCTTTCCGGATGAACTACAGGGAATGCCCCCTGACCGTGACATTGAGTTCATCATCGAGCTCGTGCCCGGAGCAGGACCCATCTATAAGAAGCCTTATAGAATGGGGACGGAAGAACTAGCCGAGTTGAAGAAGCAGCTGGAAGAGCAGCTAAGGAAGGGATTTATCCGCCCAAGTGCCTCCCCTTGGGGATCTCCTGTTCTGTTTGTGGCCAAGAGGGACGGTACCATCCGCCTATGCATTAACTATCGTTCCCTCAATGAAGTTACAATCAAGAACAAGTATCCACTTCCCAAGATCGAAGATCTGTTTGATCAGCTCAGCGAAGCCAAGGTGTTCTCCAAGATCGACCTCAGATCTGGGTACTACCAGCTGAAGATCAGACCCCAAGATATTCCGAAGACGGCATTCATAACCAGATATGGCCTGTACGAGTGCACGGTCATGTCCTTTGGGTTAACCAATGCCCCAGCCTATTTCATGTATCTCATGAATAAAGTCTTCATGGAATATTTGGACAAGTTTGTTGTTGTCTTCATTGATGACATTCTTGTGTTCTCGAAGTCGGAGGAAGAGCACGAGCAGCATCTGAGGATGGTCCTAGACAAGCTTCGTGAGCACCAACTGTATGCCAAATTCAGCAAGTGTGAGTTCTGGCTGCATAATGTTGGATTCTTAGGTCATGTCTTGACCGAGGAAGGATTATCTGTTGATCCTGCAAAAATCGAAGCTGTGACCCAATGGCAATCTCCAACGACCGTCAAGGAAGTCAGAAGCTTCCTCGGACTAGCGGGCTATTACCGCAAGCTCGTGGAAGGATTCTCTAGCATTGCACGACCAATGACTCAGCTCCTCAAGAAGGACAAGAAGTTCGAGTGGACGCCAAAATGCGAACAGAGCTTCCAAGAGCTCAAGAAGAGATTGACCACCGCCCCAGTTCTGGCAACACCTGATATTCACAAGGAGTTCGTGATATATTGTGATGCCTCTCGAACCGGATTGGGAAGCGTTCTGATGCAAGAAGGCCGCGTCATAGCATACCTCTCCAGGCAGCTACGACCCCATGAGGAGAACTACACTACTCACGATCTTGAGCTAGCGGCAGTAGTTCATGCCTTGAAGACATGGCGGCATTACCTCCTAGGGAAACGGTGTGAGATTTACACAGACCACAAAAGTCTTAAGTATATTTTCACCCAAAAGGAATTGAACATGAGGCAGCGGAGATGGTTGGAACTCATCAAAGACTATGACCTCCGTGTTCAATATCACCCTGGGAAGGCTAACGTGGTGGCTGATGCCTTAAGCAGGAAGGCTTGCTCTTTGAATGCCGTTATTCAAGAAAGGCAGCCAGCCTTGTTTAAGGAGATCGAACAATTCAGTTTGGAATTGGTCACCACTGGATTTCTGGATCATTTGGAGGTCAGACCGACCCTGATGGACGACGTCAAGAAGGCACAAGATGGACACGCAAGCATCGAAGGCATCAAGAAGAAGATGAAGCTGGGCAAGGCCCCAGGATTCTCCGAAGACGAGCACGGGATTGTTTGGTACAAAGGTCGCATCTGCGTACCAAACAACACCGAGCTGAAGACGCTGATTCTGCAAGAAGCCCACGACACTCCGTATTCCATCCACCCCGGAGGAACCAAGATGTACCAAGACTTGAAGGCACGATTCTGGTGGCACGGTATGAAGAGAGAGATTGCAACCTATGTTGCAAAGTGTGATGTGTGCCAAAGGGTCAAGGCTGAATATCAGCGACCTGCTCGATTGCTTCAACCACTCAAGGTTCCTGAGTGGAAGTGGGATAAAGTCGGAATGGACTTCATCACTGGATTACCAAGGTCGAATAGAGATCATGACTCTATCTGGGTCATAGTCGATCATTTGACCAAGGTAGCCCATTTCATTCCTGTCAAGACCACTTATGATGGCAACCGGCTGGCAGCTCTCTACATCGACCGAATCGTAAGTCTTCACGGCGTTCCCAAGGAGATTGTGTCAGATCGAGGAACCCAGTTCACCTCAACGTTCTGGAAGAAGTTCCAAGAAGCCCTGGGAACCAAGTTGTCTTTCAGCACAGCTTTCCACCCACAGACCGGAGGTCAAACAGAGCGAGTCAATCAGATTCTCGAAGACATGCTCCGAGCCTGTGTCCTAGCATATGGAGCCAAGTGGGAAGAATGTCTCCCTTTTGCCGAGTTCTCCTATAACAACAGTTACCAGTCAAGCCTTCAGATGGCACCATTTGAGGTGTTGTACGGACGCAGATGTCGCACACCCCTCAACTGGTCAGAGACTGGTGAAGGACTAGTCTTTGGACCGGATAATCTCTGCGCAGTAGAAGAGCAAGTCCAACTAGTCAGAGAGCGATTAAAGGCAGCCAAGTCAAGACAGAAGAGTTATGCTGACACTCGACGTCGGAACATGAGTTTCCATGTCGGGGACCATGTGTACCTGCGGGTAACTCCTCTGAAGGGAACCAAGCGTTTCCACGTCAAGGGGAAGCTCGCACCAAGGTTCATTGGACCCTTTGAGATCACTGCACGACAAGGAGAAGTGGCTTATCAGTTGGAACTACCACCTGAGCTATCCGATGTGCACAATGTATTCCATGTGTCACAACTCCGGAAATGTCTCCAAGTTCCGGACAAGCCCAATCTCTACAAGGATGTGGATCACCAAGCCATTGATCTGCAGCCTGATTTGACCTATCGCGAGAAGCCCATTCGCATTATGGACGAAGCAGAACGACGTACGCGAAGCCGTACCATCAAGTACTTCAAGGTCCAGTGGAGCAACCACACCGAAGCAGAAGCAACCTGGGAACGAGAAGACTATCTTAGATCCGAGTTTCCCAACCTCTTTTAAGCCCTAGTTTAGGAATCTCGGGGACGAGATTCTTGTAAGGGGGGTAGGTCTGTCACACCCTGCATTTTGTAACATGTTATTTGTACCTTTGAAGCATGAAAATTTGGACCAGCAAAATTTTTTAGCATCATTTGGCTTTTATTTGGAATTGAGTTTTCTTCATGTGCTTTTTCATGTGCTCATTAAAGTCAACTATGACCTCTTGTAGGATTCATCTCCATACCCAAAACTTCTGCCCAATGATCATGCCAAGTGTTATATAACAGTATAGTATTTTCCTACAAAATTAATTTGGCCAAAAAGTATTTTATAAATTTAGTTTTCCAAAAACCCCTGAATTGAGATTTGCACTGCAAGTACTTGATTTAGGGTGAGAAAATTATTTCAAAAAGTTTATTTGAGACCTAGTAGTCATAGGACTCTCAGAAACCACAAAGGTATAATTTTAAAAGTTATTTTCCTATTTTATTTAAAAGCTTTTTCTTAAGGCCAGAAATGGTCTTTAATAGGGGAAAATTATTTAACTGTTTCAAAAATATTTGCCAAAATTCAGAGAGACTCAAAGGACATATATTGTCCATATATAAGAGTTTCAACACTTGGTCATGTTCAAAATAATGGGCTAAACCCTCTAAAACCCTTTCTGGATATTTCAAGCTTTTGAAATATTTACAAAGGAAACTTTGTCCAAAAATTCCAGGGAAATTCTATCTTGTCATATATGACATATATGATGATCTTGCCAAGTCCCATGCCTTGGGAAGCTAGAAAACATCCTCAAACCCCTTCATAACCATTCTGTCCATATTTGAAGTTTGAGCAACTTTACATTGCCAAACTTGTCCAAATGCTCTCAAACTTGGTGCACATGCTAGAATGGACTAATAAGGCATCTAGACCAAATGGCACAAGATTTTGAATAGAGCAGCTTGATCAGATCACCTCAAAACCCTTTCTGTTCAAATGCAAATTTGAACAACTTTACATTACCAACTTTTTATCTGGAGCTTCAAACTTTGTGGGCATGATCAGTACCCCAAATGATGATGCTACACCAAGTGATGCATCAAAGGGAGGTGATTAGCTTGACTCAAACAAGATGAAGTTGTTTCTGTTGATTTCTAGGGTTCACCAAAGTTACATTGGCTAGTTTCTTCAAATGAGCCCAAATTTGGTGAAGCACCCTATTTTCACATATTTTTCAACCCTGTTAAGTGCCATACCAAGTGGAGGTCATTTACTTGACCAAACACTGATCAAACACCTTCTAGCTTTTTACTAAAACCTCCAACTTGATCACTTTTACTTTTCTCCATGGCCTGTACTTTTTACCACATGATCATTGAGTTACTGGCTACCCCCAGTAACTTCCCCAGCACCCCACCTCCATGATTGAGGGGTAAGAACCCTGTTTTACCTTGCTGGACAGCAAGTTTTCACCAAGTCCCCAACCTCCTCACTCTCTCTCAGCATCTCCAGGGCATCCAAGGCCTCAGGCCATTTCTTTACTTCCCCCCTGACCTTCTAGACACTGCTGGACACGTTGGTTTTGACCAGGACGGCGAGAGCGCAGCGATGCCAGCCAAACGCGCGCTCTGGAGCATGCAACAGTGCAGACAAGCACTGTGGCTCCGGCCAATCGCTGACCCCGACAGCCTCGGGCCTCCCCTTCACGCCAGTCGAGGCCTCTCGACGTCCGCAACCTCCCCGGCACTGTCCCCCCTCCTCCTGCGCCCTCCAGTGGTCGTCGTCGCACGTGCGCTGGCCGCCCGCGACGGCCACTCTGCTGCTTCACACGCGCGCGCGCTCCAGACACTTCCCCGCTCCTCTTTTCCCCTCAGCTGTACGTGGAGCAAGTCCACGGTCCTCCCCGGCTTGATCCCAGGCTCCAGAACCCCTCCTAGCCTCGCCTGCAACCTCGCCGGCGCACGGGTCCATGGTGGACCGTGGGCACGGCTATATAAGCCCCTCCCGAGCCTCTCCAGCAGCATCAGCGACCTCTCCTCACTCCACTGAGCCTCCCAGCACCACCCACTCCTCCCCAGGACGTCCCAGTGCTCGGGATCGACCGGAGCTCCGCCGCGTCGGGCCGCCGGCGATCTCGCGGTACGGGCCTCCCCTGCCCTTCCTTTCGCCTGATTCGGAACCCCCTCACTCCACTGACCCTTTCCCCCTTGTTTCCCCCTCCGTTTGCAGTCGGAAACGACCAGAGCCACCACCTCCCGACGAGCCTTCGCCGTCCCACCTCGCCGCCGGCGAACCGGACCTCCCCGGCGTGCCGCACCACCACCCATGCATCCGCGACACGACGCTGAGTCCATCCCCGCCCTCCGTTGCCGTCGCCGTGGCCGGGAACCTCGCCGGTGAGCTCGCCGTCGCCGTGGCCGCAAGGTTGGAGATGACAGGCGGGCCCCGCCTGTCATCCCCACACCTCTCTCCCCCTCCTCTCTGTCACTGACCCACGGGCCCCGCCCGTCAGGTTCAAAAAACCTGACGTGCGCGCGCAGGCTCCCGTGCGGCTGGGCTGGACCGCCCTGGGCCGTGCACTGTGGCCTCTCTGGCCCAGTTGCACAGGTCTTTTTATTCTTTTTCTTTTCTGTGATTGTTTTAAACATTTCTACAGAAAAGAATAATGGTCCAAATTAAATAATTCCAACTCCTAAACTCTTGTAATATTCCAACCTATTTAATGGTACCACTTTCACTCAAATCCATGAAAATTTTCTGTTCTGTTCAAATTTAAATTCAAATTTGGGCAGTAATACTCCTGTTCAAAAATCAATAGATTCTGTTCTGTAACTCCAAAACTCCAACTAAGATTTTTCCCCACCTTAGAAATTCCTCTAGTATTTTACAAAAATGATTTGACATTTTTCTGAGCACTTTGATTTTTCTGTTTTGTTTGTAATCTTATTTTCCCGTGGTTATTATGCGACGTATAGATCCCGTATTTGACGAAGTTGCTGTGGAAGAAGAAGGAGAAGGATTTGAAGACTTTGAAGACCAAGCCAATCCAGGCAAGCAGCCCTTTGACCATGATACACTTGTTCCTCGGAACCCGTTTGTTTCCGATTCATGATGTTAGGGTTACGATGGTAAACTACTTGATTCCACCACGTGATGCATGCTTGATCTTGATCTTGCTAAGTGCTAGATGACATGCAAATAGTTGGTCATGATGCTTGAATGATGCATGTGTGATTTGAACCCTCGTAGTTGAAATCTTTGCATGAACCCATCGGGTGCCCCTAATGCCCGAGGGTGATGTTGAATTAGGTCATCACTTGAGAAAGAAGTGATGTGCCGGTAAAATCATGTGCATGGTGGAATGATGGATTAGATTTATGTGTGACTACCGTCCCAACCAAACATGTGCAACCACACTACCCCTTATGGGACGGGGCTTTATTGATTACTTAGGTCGATACTAGCATGGTGCCCGCATTACTAGTGACGGGAAGACTTGAGGTCTTTCCCGGGACGGGGTCGTGCTTGGATAGACGACCATGACTGTTTTCACAGGGCACCGGACACACCGTTGGTCCCTTCGGGTACGCGTGAACATTGAAATTAGGGCAAGTCCCGTGATCTATTGTTTGTACCCGAGGGCCGTGTACCAACGAGTGGACTCTATGTTAGTGTCGTCTAAGGAAAGGTAATGACCGGGTGCTTACCCCGGGTACTTGAGGTACCGCGGGTCGTGGATGACACGGAAGTTCCCCGGATCTTGTGGGTAAAGTGCGCAACCTCTACAGAGTGTAAAACTATTCGAATAGCCGTGTCCACGGTCATGGACAGTTGGGTGGTGCTACTTAAACGATGTCCAGAATTTTACTTCATCGGTGATAGTATGTGTGTGATGAGTCAAGATGGTGACTTGACTCGATGAGTTGAATCTTATTCATGTTGATATCGGTAACCTGTCTTCGAGGTTACGCGAGGTTATTGATGCATAAACTTGATAGTAGAATGTTTATTCTAGCCCTTGCTAGATTGTTCATTACCGTTCAATTGCATTGTTACCTTGAACCACATCATGGGTTGCTTGCGAGTACATTCAAAGTACTCATTGGCTTGCCACTGGTTATTTAATTGGCCAGGCATGGAAGAACAGGAATATGAGGAAGAGTTCTTTGGAGACGAACACGCGAACTAGGACGCTATCTCAGTCAGAATGCCTGTAGGGTTAAGGCAGATGGCATGGGTTCTACCCGTTATCGAAGACTTCCGCTATTTGAGTTATTTGCTATTCAGCCCGTGAGGCTCTATCTATGTAAGACTTGGCCATAATGGCCTTAATTCGTGTAAGACTATTTGTATGGATGTAAGACTCTTGTTATTCAGCTTCTGTGTGTTCAGTGAGCATTGATCTCTGGGATCACTGTACACGTGCATTCGGTGATCTCGACTTCTAAGTCGGGGTCCCCACAGGGAAGGAGCCCATCTGCGACAACATGGAGCGCATCCAGGGTCTGTGCTCTTCCCACGGGAACGAGCCCATCCGTGACAAGTGAGGAAACCCATGATTTGTTTTGCCATGCCTCTTCACAGGGGGTAACCCATGATTTGTTTTGTCCAGTCCCTTTTGTAGCGTAGTGAGAATATGTCCAGTTTTCATTCCTATATCTGGTTCTTTGCAGTATGCCTTGTTTATTTCAGTTGTTCACAATGTGATGCTCTATATGTGCATGTGTAGTACATTTCATCAATCCAGTTTTAAACATACCTATAGGAATGCATATAATTGCTTGCTGTTAAGCCTGTTATAGCTAGCATATGCCTCTTTTAAAGTTTTTTGATTGTTCGGTTGTTTGTAGTTAGCAAATGTTCAGTTTCAAATGCTATCTTTGGTTGTTCGTAGTATGCCTTGTTTATTCCAGTTATTCACAACGTGATGTTCTTTATGTGCAAGTATTAACTATGCAGGTCAATTTCATCAGTACCAGTTTCAACAATACCACTATGAATGACTACATTTGGTTGCTGCATCTTGTAGTTAACACGCCTTTCCATTTTTATTTAACAATAACCAGTGTACTTTGACCGGCAAATACCAGTTTGAATGACCATGTTTGCTTGTTGTTAAATGTTTGGCCTGTTGCAGTTTGCACACCTTTCCACTTGTTTTGCTTTACTAGCGTGCTTAAACCTGCACACTGAAGCTATCTTTTGGAAATTATTTTGTCTGCAACGTGTAATTTTTGTTGTTGTTTAGCCTGTTGTGCTTAACCTACTTCTTTATGTACCTACACAGGACAATTTTGGGAACGACTGCTGGTTTCAATCGAGGTTAGTTTCATCCCATGGCTTATATCTGCTCACTGTTCAGGATATCGGTAGCTGGTACCATATAGGCCGGCGGCTGATAAGGGACTAATCGGTGAATCAGACTTTTAACTGAATATATCTGTAACCCATTTGTCCTAGGCTACATAGCAACATGCACTGTACTTAATGTCTAAATATGCAATCCTAGGCTACATAGCAACAAGGAAGAGTGTTACATTAATGTTCTAATTATGTCTAGATATACGTAGAAGAGCAGCAGCAGCAACAACAGCAACAACACAACCCTGTTTGGATACTCAACTTAGCTAGAGGTTAGAGTTTGTTTCTAGCTCATTACTAACCCTGAACTAACTCCATCCAAAGAGTTGTTTGGATGGCAAGGTTAGATTGACAATAAATGGACTAGGAGAACTAGCTCCAATTAGCACCTCTTGGGTTGGATACTAGGTTTTTTGGGTTAGTTATAGATGCAACTAGCTCAAACTAGCCCTCTTGTCTAGATACTTTAGGGCTATTTGAGCCAGAACTAGCTCAAACTAAATGTAACATGTGGATACAATAGCAGATAATTTGTAAGAATGAACTAAACTCAATCCGGCCCATAATATAAGATGTTAATTCATCTAATATGTGAGTATATTGGATGTTATAAGATACTCCCTTCGTTCCTAAATATTTGTCTTTTTAGAGATTTCAAATGGACTACCACATATGGATGTATATAGACATATTATAAAAGAGTGTTGTACTACATCATTGTGCAATTGTTGTTTAGCTTATAATATTAAGTCGGTGCTTTTAGGTACATATGTCATTGGTAAAGATCCGCGTTTCGACCCTTTCTGCATATAGGGCAATGAGATATCGATGAACCAGCATCAAGTGAGGAAGGTAATAAAGATTGTTAGTAAAATGGGTCCAAAGATGGAAATTAAACTATTTGTTTACACTTTATCCAAGACAACAACAAACTGCAGGATGGTAAGTAAGAACTCTGCAGCCTTATTTTTACTGCCCATAATGAGTTGTGTTAGATGACAATGTCTGAATATTTTTCCTTGGAAGTGGTTGCCAAAGCAGTTTACTCAAGATTACCTCTCAAACGACATGATTGGTGGGCATGCAAAGGTTAAAGTATTTATACCAGAACACGATGATTATCTAGATGTTTTCATGAAGACCGTGAAGGATGGGCAGTCGGCCATCAGAACGGGTTGGACTAGAGTTGTGCATGCCTTCTGCATGGAGGAGGGTAAAATATGGGCATTTCGCTTCACCTTGTTCAGCAACCAGAATGTATTTCGCCTCTTTCTTTACTGTCTTTAATAGTACAAGTATACAATTGTGGTTCATCATTCTTTATTTTGTTCTTATGTAATTCTTGAACATATGTACCTATGAATCGAATAATGCATTGGTTGTTTGAACCTGATGGATATGAATAAAGCTGTAGCATACATTCAAATTCAAATCCGAATTCGGTACAATTTGGAAAAGCAGCAATTAAATTACGGTGAAATTACGCTCTCCGGGTTGTTATGACACACACGGTTGGTAAAACACACACTTTTGCAATATGCACCATAATCGGAGAAGGTTCACAGAGAGGAAACGTGTGCAAGCATGCACACAGTTGCCGTTTGCAAAGCGTGTGCGATGTCAGATACTATCACAAACGGTGCGGGCAAACTAAACATTTGTGTTAGTTGCCTTATCATACAGGTTTCACAACCATGAACTGTTTCTGATGAAGTATGCATCGCAAACATTGCACCACAGAATAGCGTGTGCGATAGTTGTCGTGTACGATGATGTTACGACGGTTCGATGTTTCATAATCTTGTCCGACACTCGTATGATGATTAGATAATCTTCTTAACGGTGAACCGTTTGTGATGGGCCGCGCATCATACATGTTCTATAATAGGGAACCATTTGTGATGGGCCATGCATCATAAACGTAGCACCACAGAATACAGACTGTGATGGCAATGCAAGCAGAAATGAGCAGGAGTACTGTAGGGGCCCTATCCCTGACGGTTTCCGGGTTGTATGGGAAGGACCCCCCTATCGCCACACTCACTTGGCGACATTTCCAAATGCCATCGTGGAAAGGAGTTTTAAACCATTTGTTTAGGACCGACGCGCACGAGTGATAGTGGATACTAGGGATCAGCCCTAACAAAACTAACTAGATTACATGATGAATCTCATCAAACTCCTCACCGACCAGCGAGACTACGAAGTAATTACCCACTCCCGGTGGGGAGCATCATGGAATTGGCGATGGAGAAGGGTTGGTGATGACGAAGATCGAAGATTCCCCTCTCCAGAGCCCCAAACGGACTTCAGATCTCGCCTCTCGGGGAAAAACAGGGGAAGGCGGTGGCTCCAACGCGATAATTCTTTCTCCCACATTTTTTCTGGAAAAACATGATTTTATAGCATCGGTTTTATGGTCTGCGGGGCCACCAGGTGGGGACAACCCACCTGGGTGCGCCTGGAGGGGGCGCGCGCCCTGGTGGGTTGGGCCCACTCAGGTGCCCCCTCCGATAGTTCTTGGCTACAAAAATTCTCTTTTATTATATAAAAATTCCTCGCAAAGTTTCGTTCCATTTCAAGAACTTTTCTTTCTGCACAAAAAATAACACCAGGGTAGTTCTGCTGAAAAAAGCATCAGTTCGGGTTAGTTTCATTCAAATGATGCAAATTAGGGTCCAAAACAAGAGGAAACACATTAGGAAAAGTAGATATGATGGAGACGTATCAGTGTGTTCCTCGACCACGGGGACCAGAGGCCCGACAAGAGGATGCAGCCTAGCAAGCAAATGGGAGTTGTTTCTGGCTGGGTCCCTGCCAGGTGCCCGGGAGGGCTCTACCAGGAGAGGCTTACCGGAGTCCAGTTTCCTCCTCTTTTGGGCTATTGTTACCAAGGATACGAAGGGCTGAGTAAGGTGGAGAACAAAAGTTCCTGGTCCCACAAGAAGCTTCTACGCAGCACACTTTGACAGATGATCAACAATGATGTTTTCCGCACAGGGTATGTGCTCTTTTTGCAATCCGTCAAAGTGTTCCTCCAGTCTTCTCACTTCCTTGACGTTACCTCCATCAATGGGCTTTGGTAATCCTTGTCGACTTGTCTCACCACAACTTTCGAGTCTCCTCGAATGATCAACTTCTTAATTCCCAATTCAGTGGCAATGCTAAGCCCGACAAGGATCCCTTCATACTCTGTTGTATTATTGGTCGCCTCCTTCTGAGGAAAATGCATCTAGACAACGTACTTCAAGTGCTCCCCAGTGGGAGCAACGAGAAGCATGCGAGCCCCGTGCACCTTGTAGGGAAAAGGTGCCATCGAAATACATGACCCATTCTTGGGGGGATTCCTTGCCAGGAACAACTGTTTCCAACACTTCCTCATCAGGGGTTGCCGTCCATTCTGCAATAAACTCGGCCAATGCCCTACTTTAAATCATTGATGTGCTTTCAAACTTTTGGCCAATGCTGGATAACTCCAATGCCACTCCATTATCCTACAGGTAGCCTCTGGGTTTCGGAGTATCCTTTGCAATGGGAAGCGTGTGACAACCATGTGCTCATGCGCTTGGAAGTAGTGGTGCAATTTCCTTGAGGCCATGGCTAGGCTAAAAATCAATTTTTGCACGCCAGAGTACCTGGATCCAGCCCCCCTGTAATAGGAAGTTGAGGAAGTACACTGGGTGCTGCACCATTTTCTTCCTTACCACGTTCTTGGGGTTGTTTCTGCTACCATGCTCTTCTTTCTCATGATCCATATCTGACCTTGCCGAGCCGTTCTAATTCTCCTCCTCGGATGGGACACTAGTTGGGGTTGTTGCTTCCTCTACTTCCTGCGGCATCACCAGTGTTGTTGCTAGATATAGTAGCAACGACTCTTGTGGTTTCGGAGCAACGAACATGGGCACTGAGGACAAGTAGGTCTTCAAACCCTGTAACGCTGTATCTGCTTCCGGGGTCCACTTCATGGGTCCTGCCTTCTTCAAGATTTTGAAGAACGGCAAGGCACGCTCGACAGACTTGGATATGAATCTGTTAAATGCGGAAACACACCCTGTCAAATGCCTGACATCCTTCGCTATCTTTGGTGCCTGAATCTGCTCGATAGCCTTGATCTTATTGGGGTTGGCCTCTATCCCGTAGTGGGACACAAAGAAACCAAGTAGCTTACCGAAGGGAACATCAAACACGCACTTCTCCAGATTCAGCTTATAGTTGATCTTGCACAGATTAGCAAATGCCTCTTGTAAATCCTGGATGAGGGTTGATATGTCCTTGGTCTTAACCATGATATCATCCATATAAGCTTCGATGTTCCTGTGTAGATGTGATTCAGAACCAATCTGGATTGCTCTTGCAAAAGTGGACCCGACACTCCTCAACCCAAAAGGGATGTGCACGAAGCAGTAGGTGCCACATGGGGCAATGAATGATGTCTTCTCTTCATTTCCTTCGACATAAATGTCTGATTATACCCAGAGTACGAATCCAAGAAAGAGAGAAAATCACAAACTGAAGTGGAGTCAACGATCTGGTCGACGCGCGGCAAGGGAAATGAGTCCTTAGGGCAGGCCTTGTGTACAGCCTCTACTTGCCATTAGCCTTGCGTACGACCACTGGGTTTCCTAACCATGTTGGATGCAGTACTCCTCTGACCAGACCAGCTACCTCAAGTTTCTTAATTTCCTCGGCAATGAACTGCTGCCGCTCCAAAGCTTGCTTTTGGACCTTCTGCTAGACGGGCCGGGCATGTGGGCAGACAACAAGGTGGTGCTCGATTACCTACCTGGAAACACCAGGGATGTCAGATGGTTGGCACGCATACACATCGACATTCGCCTGCAGGAAGGCAACGAGCACGCTTTCCTATTTGTCATCAAGGGTAGCACTGATAGTAAAGGTACCATCAGTGCCATCCAGCCCTGCCGGGACCTTCTTCACAGTAGGAACAACAACTTTGGATCTCTTGTTGTTGGAACTCTCCGGAAAGTCATCAACAGGTGTAGCGCACCTCAGAGAGGTGCGCTTCCTGGGTTCCTCACAGGGGCTCTTATCAACTCTCTTCTTTTTTTTTGCTTTCCTTGGCAGGAGCAATGGCTTCTGCGGCCTCTGCCGCAACTGCATCCCGCTACATCTTATCCTCGCAAATGATTGCGTTCTTCTTGTCTGATGTAATGGAAATGACCCCCACTGCCATGGCATCCTCAAGGTGTTATAGGCATAGTTGGATGCCACCATAAATTTTGCCAGAGCTGGGCGTCTAAGGATTCCATTGTACGGCAGGGGGAGATCGACCACATCAAACACAACCTTCACGGTCTAATAATTCAATTCTCCCCCAAACGTTACCGGCAACGTGATATTTCCCTTAGGACGACTCCTGCTGGGATTAACTCCTTGAAATGTGCCAGTAACCTCAAGTTCTTCCTCTACTATCTCGAGTCTGCTGATGACCTTTTGGGAAATCACATTCAACCTGGCCCCACCGTCAACCAACATCTTTGTGAGCTTGAGGTTGCGGATTGTTGGTGAGACCAACAACGGCAAGTACCCTACCGCGGTGATGCGGTCAGGGTGGTTCTCTTTGTCGAAGATGATGGCCGTGCGAGAACAGTTGGGCGGCTTCTGAAATTCTGCTGCTGGCTCCACGACATTGACCTCATCCACCCACTGTTTAAGTTGGTGGTGAGAGGAATGTAGAGATGCACCCCCGTTAATGCACTGGGCGTCAGTAACCTTCTGGAATTCCTGCTCACTGGTTTCCTCTTCATCCCCTCCATCATTTTCTTCATTGCAATCCTCCTTCTCATGGCCCTTGGCGAGTTTTTCTTGGTTCCTAGGAGCCTTGCCGGGACGATTTGCTTCACCGACTGGCGCTTCCTACCAACACCATTCTGACCTTTTTCCTTATCTCTCTTCTTGTATTCAGCCCTCTGCTTCTTGACAAGCTGCTCAACTTGATAACACTCCTGGAGATCATGGCCCTTGGTCCAATGGATCTTGTAGTACGGGCCATCACTCTTCCTAGCCTTCTCAGCAGCTGCAGCCTCCTGGCAATCATCGCACACGGCAACCTCCTTTCCAGGAGCTTCAACCTTAGCCTTCTTGCCGGTACTAGGTGTGCTCGATCCCTTAACGGTCATCACTGCCTCATCCTTGTGCTTTTTGTTGCGCTTCTTGTTCTTCTTCTTTGGACTAATGGCATGGTCGTCATCTTCTGAGTCAACGTCGATGCCATTCTCTTCTCCATGGAGTTTTCTCCCCTCTTCCACAAAACCCCACTTGTCCACGAAGGTGTAGAGCTCCTTCACAATCTTGGGCAACCAAATGTTCATCTTGGAACGTATCCGACAATTGCGCATGTTGGATTGGAATGCTGCTATCACTGCTGCCGGGTGGATGTCTCGGATATTTCTGTGGACTCGGCTAAACCTTTGCATGTACTTCCGCAGAGTCTCCCTTCCTTCTGCAGGAGAAGTTGCAAATCGCTGGGCCGCCCTGGTTATTGGTGGCGGCCTGTGAAGGCTTCGACGAACTCATGGCACATGTCATCCTAGGTGGAAATGGAGTTCTCTGGCAGGTGCATCAGCCAAGACCTCACATTTGGCTTAAGTGCCAGGGGGAAGTAGTTGGTGAATACCTTTTCATCTCTTCCCCCGGTAGCTTCAAGAACGATGGTGTAGATGCTCAAGAACTCTATCGGGTTCTGTCTCCCATCATACTTCTCTGGAATCTCCGGCTTGAATGTGCGAGCGGACGACCAACAGACTTGCCACAGCTCACGGGTGAAGGCAAGGCACCCTATCTCGAAAGGCGGGTACCCGCCTCCATCGAGTGCAGGCTCGTCGATGTTGGGGCCATCGCGCCCGTCGGGCTGGCAATAGTCGTCACTGCATCGCTTAATGGTGACGCGCGCGCTCCCTCCGCCTGCCATCCGGGGCTCGCTGTTGACCTTGATACACTCGAGGGTCTGATAAGGCCATCGAGACGTTGTCAAGTTCCTGGTTGCGTTGCTCACGCGCTAGCTGCCGTGGCGGGGATTGCACCGTGGGGGTGGCCCCCTAAGTACATCCAGCAGCGTGGGCCATCGTCGTCGCCTTGGAAGGTCGTGGCGGGCTAGCTCACCGTGATCCTCCCGCCCCGGCGAAACCAATCATACTTTGGATGATGGCTCGCCACTCATCCATCTGTTCGGCTGCCGGCGGAAATCTCAGTAGCAGTTGGGCCCACGCCATAGCCTCCAAGGAGGTTCTTAGCATAGGTGATGGTGTGGATCGCAGCGTTGCTCGTCTCTTGATGGTGCCGGTGGCGACCGCGTCGTGCTCTCGTCGCCGCGAGCCAGCCGCTTGGACGGCATGGTGACGAGGTGGAGGTTTTTGAGTACCAACGGCTCCGTTGGGCACAGTGGTTAAGTTAGCTCGTCCTGGGGGTGGCACATGCTCTACGGCCGCGCCCGCAACGGGAGCGACCGAAGAGTTGCGATTTTCCCGAGAACGACCGACACCACCAAGGTTGTGCTCTTCGGCTAGACGACGAGGTGCAGAAGGAATAATCTCTCTGCTCGTACCTCGCGGAGCGTCGCCACTGGGATGCTGCTGATACTGTCCTTCCCCGATGCCTTCTGCTCCTACTTCGGCCACGGGGGATGTGGCAACAACACCGCCTACGTCGACCATGTCCCTCATAGTGTCTGCATTCTCGTGCAACCCCGCATTCTCCATGGTGTTGGCGGCCGCGGGCCGCGAGGCCTTCGAGGTGGATGGGTGAGCGATGGCACCAGACTTCTTCTTGGGTGCCAGGGTTGATGGAGCCGCTGATGATGAAGCTGGTGATGGAGATGATGCACTGCTCATGCTCTCGGGTTCGCACAAGCGATCCCCCTACCTGGCGCGCCAAAGATGTTGTGGAAAACCACGACCACCCATGGGGCCATGAGCCATTTTTGGTTCGACGGGGGGATGAGCACGTTGCACAAAGAACGAAGGAGCATAGCGTAGCACGACAGAGATCACATAGGTAGTTTTTTACCCAGGTTCAGGCCACCGCAAGGCGTAAAACCGTACTCCTGCTTTGGTGGATTGATGGTGGGTGGTGGAAAAAGTGTGGCACTCTTGCCTGGCAAGGTTGCCTCAGGGCGTGAGTGGCTACGCGCATATGACTGTGTGAGGGTTTCGATCGACCGAATCCATTCTACGGTTGCCATGTGCCTCCTTTTATAGATTAAGGGGTCACCACAGTGGCAAATCAGTCTTTCTATACTAATTAGATAGCGAATAGTGCTATCATACCTAACTCTGTAGGCTGATAGAGCACATTAAATGCACCACTTAGTGTCACAGCACGTCTCGCCCGGCAGGCCCTGTCGGGCTGTTTTGCCAGCTTCGCGCCTGCTTGCTTGACACATGTCAGGACGGCTATCACTTGGAGGTTCTTTCTGTAGGGAGTGGCTGCCATGTGGTAGGGAGTTGCCACTGAGCCACTTAGGAGCATGACACCACAGTGATCGATGACGGGCATCGCTATGAGGTGGCATAATGGGGTGGTTTGCCTCCGCAAGCCCCGGCAGGCCTGCCGAGTCGATCTTGGAGGGTTGCTTACGGGGCGATCCAATCTTGTCAGGCTCGCGTGACCGGCAAGGAAGGCCCTTCTCCTGGTGATATCTTGTCTCTTCAGCTAGTCTTGGTTGTCTTGATCTTCACAACCAGTTCTTTGATTCCTCAAAAAGCAGATCCCTTCGTGTCTTGATCTGATCCTGGAGTTGCAATATTGTCCTTGGGCCTGTGCATAGTCTAGGGTAACAAACCTAGGGTTTGTTGCACCGACAAGTACCGAACGTACGGCACCTCCGTGTTCAGCAAACAGTCAGCTTGATGACGTCCTCGGCTTCTTGATCCAGCAAGACGGACAAAGTATTAGATGAGTTCCGGCACCACGACGGCGTGGTGACGGTTGCTGATGAAGAACAATCTCCGTAGGGCTTCGCCAAGCATTACAGAAACTAGATGGAGGATAAACTAGAGGAGATGGGGTTGCCGGCACACGACTTGGTGAATCTTGATGTGTCTTGGGTGCTAGCCCTGCCCCTGTAATTATATGTTGAGCCTTGGGGTCAAAACTTGGAGCAAAAGCCTCCTCAAAGTCGGTTTTGCCCGAAAGACAAGAGTCCTACTCGGACTCCAGGCCCTGGCGTCTCGCCCTAGACGCCAGGGTCCCTGGCGTCTAGCCCCTGGCCTCCGCAAAACTTCCTTTCGCACTTTCCAGAACCCTCATGGGCTTTACCCCTTGGCCCAAACAAAGTGTTCTCATGCCCAAACATTTCGGGAAACAACTGAAAACCCTTCCGGTGAATTTTGGAACTTTTTCAAAGATCAAACACTATTATCCCATGTATTAATCTTTACCTCTGGACTATTTCGGAGCTCCTCGTCATGTCTGTGATGTCATCCGGAACTCTGAACAACATTCGGTCACCATCATACATAACACATGTAATACGATATCGTTAACGAACGTTAAGCGTGCGGACCCTATGGGTTCGAGAACTATGTAGACATGACCGAGACACCTCTCTGGCAATAACCAATAGCATAACCTAGATGCGCATATTTGCTCCTACATATTCTACGAAGATCTTTATCTTACAAACCGTTATGACAACAAACACAATTCCCTTTATCCGTCGGTATGTTACTTGCCTGAGATTCGATTGTCGTTATCTCTATACCTAGTTCAATCTTGTTACCAGCAAGTCACTTTACTCACTCCGTAATACATTGTCCCATGACTAACTCATTAGTCATTTGCTTGCAAGGCTTATTATGATGTGTATTACCGAGTGGGCCCAGAGATACATCTCCAATACTCGGAGTGACAAATCCTAATCTCGATTCATGCCAACCCAACAAAACAACTTCGGAGATACCTGTACAGCATATTTATAATCACCCAGTTATGTTGTGACGTTTGATAGCACACAAAGCATTCCTCCGGTATCTGGGAGTTGCATGATCTCATAGTCAAAGGAAAATGTATTTGACATATATGAAAGAAGTAACAATAAACTGTATGATCAAATGCTTAGTTGACGGCATGGTCTTCTCCATCACATCATTCTCATAATGATGTGATCCCAACATCAAATGACAACTCATGTCCATGGTTATGAAACCTTAATCATCTCTGATTAACAAGCTAGTCTAGTAGAGGCTTACTAGGGACACGATATATGTTTATGTATTCACAAATGTATTTTGGTTACCGGTCAATACAATTCTACCATGAATAATAAACCTTTATCATGAATAAGGAAACATAAAATTATAACAACTTTATTATTGCCTCTAGGGCATATTTCCATCAGTCTTGCACTTGCAATAGAGTTAATAATCTAGATCACACTGTAATGAATCGAGCACCCATGGAGTCTTGGTGATGATCATGTTTTGCCCGTGGAAGAGGCTTAGTCAACGGGTCTGTAACATTCAGATTCGTATGTACTTTGCAAACTTCTATGTCTCTAGAATTGACCTTTTCACGAATGGAGTTGAATCGTCTCTTGATGTGTTTGTTCTCTTGTGAAACCTGGATTCCTTCGCCAAGGCAATTTCTCCAGTGTTGTCGCAAAAGATTATCATTGGACCTGATGCACTAGGTATTAAACCTAGATTGGATATGAACTCCTTCATCCAGACTCCTTCATGTGCTGCTTCCAAAGCAGCTATATACTCCGCTTCACACGTAGATCCCGCCACGACGCTTTGCTTGGAACTGCACCAACTTACAGCTCCACCATTCAATATAAATACGTATCCGGTCTGTGACTTAGAGTCATCCGGATCTATGTCGAAGCTAGCATCGACGTAACCCTTTACGACGAGCACTTCGTCACCTCCATAAACGAGAAACATATCCTTCGTCCTTTTCGAGTACTTCAGGATGTTCTTGACCGTTGTCCAGTGATCCACTAAGGGATTACTTTCGTACCTCCCTGCCAAAATTATGACAAGGCACACATCAGGTCTGGTACACATGATAGCATACATGATAAAACCTATGGCTGAGGCATAGCACTACAAAAAAAGACACATCCGTGACATGTTGGCCCGAATGATTTTTTTTCTGTCATGCTTATGACACTTCTGTGATGATAATTGTGACAAAACCGAGTATAATCATAGATGTGGTGGGCTCCTACTTCTATGTGAGAAAATGGGTTTTTCATCGTGGGCGGGCTGAAGACGCACCTGCATGACATTCTTTGGGCCATCCATTTATGGTAGAAGTGATGGCGAGGAAAATTTCAGGGAGTTCCCGGTTACAGTGGGGGGTCGGGGCCGAGCGATGCACGATGGTTTGCGCATTTCTCTCGTATACGTACACGCATGTGTGCTAGGCATTGGGCTCTAACTGAACTCGAGCAAGGCGTTCGCTACTGAACCCAAGCGATTGCACTTGGCTACATTACTGAACCCGAGCGATCGATCCCTTGGCTGTTAACTAATCCCGAACGATTCCTTCGCTACCGCTGCTAATTGAACACAAGCGATCCCTACTGCTGCTTACTAAAGACAATCGAAACTGCTGCCTCTTGATGAAAAGCGAACCTGGGGTTGGTTGAACGAGTCCAGACGTACGTGGTTGGGGTTGGATGGACACTTCCGGGTGGGGGTTGGATGAATAGGACCCCATGGTACTATAGTAGTAGGTAGTTGCCGCTGGATGAACATGACCCCGAGAGGAGGCCGCCATAGCCGAGCCGTTGGGGGTGGATGAACAGGACCCCATGCACTACAACAAGAACACCCCTATACCAACACATGGCTAGCAACGATATGCTAACAAGTGTTGTTTGTTCAACCTCCCACTTCCCCACTTATAGCTAACCTCCTCGTCCCTGAGAAAATATCTAGCCTCACCATGCCCACCACCCTCACCCTCGTCCAAATATCACGCAACCCATGTAAAAAAGTCAATAAATCAAGCAGCCAAAAATATCTATGCGCCATCTCACTCTCCCCTGATCTCTCTCTCTCTCAAGTCTCAAGCACGATGCCGCCGCCGCCGCCACCTCACCGGCTAGATCTAGTGCTCTCCCATGCCCGTCGCTCGTAGGTCCACATTCCCCTCGGTCCTCTCCTCTGATCTTCCACCGTAGCAAGGTTCTCCACACCCCTGCCCTGCAGCAACCCAAATCACCAGAGGTCGCCGGAGTGGATCCCTCGCCTCGCGGTGAAGTTCTCCACTACCTCGCGTTGCCGTCGGCTCGGGCATGATGGTGCTGCCGCTCTTCGGCTGTGTTGACGGTTAATCTGTACAATAGGTTGGATCTGAAACATAATGCCTTACAGACCCGTAAACAACCCAAAGGTTTGATTTTAGGCTTTTCCCCCCTTTTGTTTTCAAGCTAAAACATCTCTGTTCTGGAGGATCTGGAGGAGGTCCAGGCTGCATCGACATTGGCTTCGGAATAAAATTTCCGAGCTCTGCAAACCACTTCCATGCTGGAGTTGGACTTTGGTAATCATGATTTACCTTGCAATTTTTGTGCCTCTGAGATGTCAGCTAACAATTTGTCAGTCTCTAAATATTTACAGTAATCATGATTTTGGTATGAAATATCCTACACGTGAGGTTTCAAACTATTCACAATAGATGCACAAATAGATAAGATTGTGTAAAAACTTTTAGCTTGCCTTGGCTTATTGTGCAAGGATTCTCTTGCTCTAATTGCATACAGCTTCATGGCAGATGGATATGTACAACTTACTACAACACTGGAGAAAGTGGAGCAGCCCATTCGCTCCCTTGATACACCATCCCATTGTTCAGAAGGCCACTAACATGTCAGTTTCCTTATCAAAGGATACTTATTTAGTCAACATCCTTAATTTTTACACTAACTGGTCCAGCGAGTTCATGTTTGAAGTGTGCCATCATATTTCCGTTTATACAGTGTTAACTTTTATCCAATCCCATATTTTGTACATTCATATAGGTAGTGATAATTAATCAATGATAGGAAAAATGGTACATGATTAGCGAGCTGAATGGTGACAAGGATATGATTTGCCACATTTGCGGCAGCAAAGGCGCATGAGTAGTGTTCTTATAACTTGGTGAGTACTAACAAAAATTGTTCAACCATTACTGTGGTTCCCAGATGTACAGCAGTGGTGCGGCGAATCCTACATGCACAAGGGTGTCGTGACTACTGCAATATGTACAGAAGCGGCACGGCTGCTGTACAGTGATGGTTCGTACTGCAGTACCGTCAGTTAGTCATCTGCCTCATCCCGTACAATCCAGTAACATAGTTCAGTACACCTAGGCTGATTTGTCCGTTCATATTTATAATGCCACATAGACGAATTTATGATTAATGGTTGGCATTTATTTTGTTTTTTGCATATCTCCATGGGTTTGTGTTTCTCGTATGTCAATTGATTTATACATCTTGATAGGAACTTAGCCATATTCCTACTGTACAATGCAAGATGCAGCAACTAGAAGCTATACGGATATTACTAGGTGTACTTGCAGCTAAGTATAGTTGTTCAGCCAAGTCGAAAAAGTTAGATGCATGTACATGTACGAAACTAACTACACAGTATTCAAGTTTGTAGCACTTTTTCGTTCAAAAAACTAATCAATATTGAAAAAGTAGCTTCTAGTTCTGACAATAATCTTTTACTTGAAATACTAAACCATCCCGCCTGACAAAATGTATCTATTAATTAAATATATTCGCAACACCAAAGTGCTTCAGTTTCTCATTATTGTAGATTATCTTAAGAGAGTATATATTTATAGAATTATTTGGTCTATAGAACTTTCCATGAGTAATGATGTTTTGATGAGTTCTCCATTCAAACCAAAACATTGGCTTATGGAGATCACAGTTTGTCTATGGAGAAACTTTAATGTCAGTATACATACATTAGGAATATTGGTGTGTGTTTTTCTAAATTACCAATTCATATGTTGTATCTTCAGGTCGCAGAAACTTGATTGGCCCAGGCAGTGACGCCGTTACATGATGACTGTGACACTGTGATGTCAAAGGACAACACATGGTATGGGTTTCCCGCTTGTGTTTTACTACATGTAAGTGTAGTTTGTGTACGTGTAATTTAAATTTATGCCTTTGAAATCACAGCTTGTGAATCCTAGCACCACCACTGATTCCATGTCAATATTCTTGGCACTAAAACCTACGAGATCGCTAGTGCCAAGTAGGAATTTCTATGAGGTAATTTTTAATTGTAGTTCTGTCACCAGTACAGAGGGAAATTGGGCTATTAATTGAGTATTGAATATTATTTCTTATCTACCATAGACCAATCTTGGTTCCCTCCTAATTTGTATGGAAGAATATTTTCTTGCATGTGGAAAATTCTCATATTGCTTCTGTGAGACAAGACTCTGTTGCTAGATTAGGTAAAACAATTCATCAAATACTGTATGTGTACATTACATTACCTCGCTTCCTATAAAATACTATTTCTATCAGCCTGATGAGATTTAATTATGGATTGAGGTGAGTTTGTTTAGTAAGCTAATATCTATTTTCAGCTAGAGATGTGATACTTTCCCAATCTAACTAGTCTTGGTTTTGCGTTGGAATATATCACACCATATTCACTCATGCTAGTATCGACCAGTTACGTAAGTTTATTCGGTATCAATTAGTTATGTGTTCTAGTTCTTAAATAGTAACTGAAATATGTGTTGCAATATTAAATGATATCTAATTGTCGGTGCAGGTTCTATGTTATAAAAAATATGTGGTTTACAAACTCACCTCAAGTAGCCTAAACCCTTGTCGGTGCAGGTTCCTTAGAGATGTACATGTAGTATGAGCTGATGCTACATTAGCAAAATCTGACCAGTTGATACGACAACTAAAATATCTAAAAATTATGGGTGATGTATTTGGAATAATTATCGAATAACCTTCAACCTTTGTTTATTGCTCTTCCACATTTTGCTGCTCTATTAGCCTTTCTTTCTAATGTAAGTTACTGATATCATTTTTTATTTTTGTAGATCCTGAAGATTTGTTGACAATGCATGGCTCAGATGTTGATTGGAAGGTCGAGAATGACATTGTTGCTGGATAGTCTTATGTTATGTTTTAGGTTTCATTTCTAGAGTCCATGTTTCAGACATTGTTTTAGAATAGTTGATGTGTTCATTGAAACATGCGGAATTAGGCTAGTATTAGTTATATTATCACAACGTGTAATCTTTGGATCATGTTCTTTGTAATGTGACAGAGGAAATATAATATATTAGACCTTTCTCTTTATTAGATTGTGCTTCCTATGCACTATCACCGTTGATCTTATCATTCTGGATGGAAATATATAAAATACATGTTATATCCATTTGAACATCCTTTCGTGCAGGGTTCATAGCAACGCAAATGAAGCGTTGTTTGGCTCTAACTCGATATGTTGTTATATTGCAACGCTTCTCCACATCATTTACCAATGCATGTGTATGTGTTGTTGTAGACCTTTCCAACGCCACCAACGGCAACACATATTAATCCGTTGGTGTAGCCCTTAGCAACGATTATATGGACATACACCAACGTATCGATGCGTTGTTGTAGGGTGGTTCTTGTTGTAGTGATGGAGGACTGGTTGAAATGTAGCCGGTGGAGGGATGGTTGAACAGTAGCCGGTGGAGGCAGAGGAAGACGCGGTGGATGAACAGTGCAGGTGGAGAATGGAGGAAGTCGACAGTGGGTGAACAGTAGCCCATGGAGTCCCGTTTTGCGGTATGCCACACCCCTCCCTTTGAATAAGACCCTTCTACCGTAGCGCTCCAACACAAGTCTGTTTCCTCCGTTTTGTGGTACGACAAACCCCTCCCGATGAACAGGACCCCGTTTCGACTATAGCCGGTCGAGCAGAAGGTTGTTTCCTCCGTTTTGCGGTACGCTAGACCCTTCACGATGAACCGGACCCTGTTTCAACCGTACGCGCTCCAGCAGAAGGCCGTTTCCCTCCGTTTTGCGGTAGGCCACACCAGGTTTCGGCTGATCCGTACAAGCCGGTTGGCTCCCGATGAACACGACTTGTTTCGTTGCCTCCCGATGAACATGACTCCATTTCTCCATTTCCACCTTGTCGGTTGGCTGCCGATGAACACAACGCCGTTGCTGCCATCCACTGCCTCTCCATGTACACCGGCCCTAGCCGTATCTATGCGCAAGTATGCGTTCAAGACTCCGCCCATATGTACGTATGTAGCCATATATTTTGCCATGTGGCCGTATGTACGTGTACACGGTTTTGAAGGGACTACCTGAACAGTTACGTCGAGGGCTCTACTAATACACATGCTGATGCTTGCTCGGCCATGGTTCATCGTTGTAGAGAGACCGATCGACCAGTATATTTGTACGTGTTCGCGACCAGAATGACAGCACTACGCACGCTTCAACCAGGTGGGTCCCGGCTATCAGGGAAGATTAGGAGGCACTTCCTTGCGTGCGAAGTTATTGATGGTGGGTCCAAGCTATCAGGGGGGCATTCTTTTTTTTCACGCGTATTATGGAGACACTTTCTTTTCGTCCGAAGATATAGCTGGTGGATCCCAGCTATCTGGGAGAAATCATATTTTTTGCAAAATACAGCTAAGCCAAAATACGGAGCCCTTCCGGCAGGTTCCTGATGTCAGGTGGAGGAATCATTATTTTGCGCGTAATAAGGAGGCATTTCCTTGCCGCGGCCGTGGACCCACGTACAGTCCTCTACCGATGTAAGTCGTTCCTTGACCATGTTGACCACGCCCTACAGAGAGCACCAAGTTGGTGGACGACGGCGAGGCCTAGGAAGGGAATGACCCGGAGCAGGGGAACACTGGCAGTTGTTTCCCACGCGGAGGGGCGTACGAGGGTTTACTGGTTGGGCTGGAGTGTGAGGCTGCCATCGCCGGAGAATAACAACAGGTCTGGGTGAGTACAGGGATGGCCAGGCCAGCGATGGGCGTTGGGTGGGGCAGTGAGGCCTGCGAGGCAGTAGAGCCGGCAACGGAAGGCAGGAATAGGCGGCAAGACCAGCGATGGTTTGGGCGGCTGGAGCAAGAAGACCAAAGGTTGTAGAAGCACTATGGCCGTTGGATGGACATCGTACTGTCACTGGAGCGAGAATTGGTCATATTGACTAAGTTGACAAAGCCCTCTATCCGCGTCAACTTAGTAGGCCCACAAGTCAGCCTCCAACTATGGTGGGACCCAGATAGCAGGGGCAGTATTCAATTTTTTGTGCGTAATAAGGAGGCACTTCCATGCGTGCAAACATATAGCTGGTGGGTCCGAGCTGTCAGCAGGACGAACATTTTTTTCGCGAAATACAGAGGCCCTTTCGGTGGATCCGTGCTGTCAGGTAGAGGAATAATTATTTTGTGTGTAATAAGGACGCACTTGTTTGTGTGGGGCCGTGGACCCAGCTGTCAGCCTCTCCACGTACAATCCTCTTCCAATGTATATCGTTCGTTGACCATGTTGACCACGCCAACCGAGAGCACCAGGGCGGTGGACGACGGTGAGGCCTAGGAAGGGAACGACCCAGAGTCGGGGAAGACTCGTTAGTTGTTGCCCACGCGGTGGGGAGTACGAGGGTTTACTGGTTTGTCTGCAATCATCGGAAAACAATAGGAGGTGTGGGTGAGTAGAGGAATGACCTGTTGACTAGCGATGGAGTAGGGTGGGGCTGTGCAGCCTGCGCGGCAGCACAACCGGCCTTGGGAGGAGGGAGCAGGAAGTCCTATCGGCATTGGTTTGAGCGACTGAAGCAGAAAGAGCAGAGATTAAAAAAGCACGGCGGCCATTGGATGGACATCCAACAGTCACTTCTGCCGTGTGTTGACTAAGTTGACATGGCCTTGCATGCGTGTCAACCTTATTTTTTAGGAAAGCGTACGCGTCAACCTATAGTAGGCGCACAAGTCAGACTTAAATCTGTGGAAATCAGCATACATCCCATCTGCCATTATTTCTAATAATTTACAACCCATTTACCAATTCTTAAGGATTTTTTGGAGCCCATATTCTTTTTGTTAGCATTACAGCCCATATTGTGGCTACTTTTAAAAAATTATACGAAATGTTGCATATTTCGGTGGGATCCGAACTTTTTTTAATCCTGAAATTTCGAGTCACTTTCAAACTAATTGAAAAATAATAATTTTATATCAATGTAAAATCCAACATAATTTTCCTCACAAAAAACCAATTAAATTCGAAATACTAAAATCTTTAAATAATGATATTTGAAACTAATTGCCGGTTTGCTGTGTTTATAAATTTACATCCCATTTCTTACTACTTAATTTTCTAGCCAAGCGAATACATCACTCTCGTCTTGAAAGATTTGCAGCCCAGCTGGGCTGAGAAAGCAAGTAGGCCTCCGTTGGCTATTTCTTAAAAAATAGTAGAACTGGGCTAGCCATTTTCAGGAACAAGAAAATACAACTGGGCTCATCATGTGGTAAACATAAAATAAAACCCTGGCTAGACGGACCATAGCACACGCACAGCCCTGTTGTTACACTTACCCATCTCTAAAACTAGTATAAATAACAAATGCCTGTTCCTAAAAAAGTAAATAACAACTGCGCGACCAGCTGGGTCCCCGGTGTCAGCCGCTCGTTGTGTAATTTTCTCGTTTATTGAATACGTTGATAATGGCGTGGGCCCCAGATTTCCAACCATTAAGATGAACCATTTTTTGGGCTTGTCATAACGAGGAACTTGCTTGCGTACTGCCATGACCCTGGTGGGTCCCTACTGTCATCCTCTTCATGTCCAGTCATCTCCTTGTTCCACTCGGTTGTTGACGACGTTAACAACGCCAGACGGCGGCGCACCGTGCACGACGAGCGAACCAAGGCAGCGGACGATGTCGAGGCCTCAAACGAAACAAACATGAGTCATGGAAGATGCGCCAGTCTAGTCGCAGGTGGAGGGGAGTACGAGGGTTGACTGGTTCGAGTGCGGGTGCGTGCTGGGGCTGATGTCGCCGGAGAATAATAGGACGTGTGGGGGAATAGAGGGGGGACTAGCCAACGTTTGAGGGTACGGTAGGGCGGCAGAGGCGCAACCAGCCGTGGAAGGCATGAGCGGGTGGAACCAACGGGGTGTCTTAGTTTTGGCGGCTTGAGGAAGATGACTAGTAATTAAGTCAACACCACCTTGGATAGGCTTTTTCTCGTGGGTCCCGAATCTTAGAATCCAATCTATCATGGCCATGCAGTGTTTCTTATGAAAATTTACAGCCCATCTGGTGTGCTAGTTCAAAATAAGTTTGTGGGTGCTGGTGGGGGCTAATCACTTGGGTTCTGTAATGCACACTGAGCTCTAGCAGCCGGCGAGAGTGATGTTATTTCCCTTTGTTGGGATTTGTTACAATGTTTCACTCTTAATTAAACAAATGGCAAGCCCTTTGCCTTGTTTCAAACATAATATGATAGCCATAACTGAGTTGAAGAGGGCAACAACATCTAACTCCAGCTTACAAACTATACAAAAGCACGAGCGTTAATTATCAATCAGATTTAGAATAAACCCAAATTGAAAAGGGCAACAACATGTAAGTCAAGCATTGTTTTCGGCAGTCACAGTCAAATGGATCGGTCAGGTCCATAGAATGAACATCCTGGGTCGTAAAATTTACTCGATTATGACCACAAGATGTTGTAAATAGAAGCCGGGCACGTTCAGAAGCCCTTTTCTCCACCTGAAACTCCTTTTTCTGCTCTTCAACAAACACATCCGTCCAAACCATTCTGCTGATAAACTTAAGCATTATGGACAATAGTAACCTCGCATTCAGCAGGAAGAATCTGACAAATCTAGTGTTTGCATGGTTGGCTACATATCGTTCCAGTATTATTGTCTCTAGTCGAATGTCATGAGAAGTGAGAATATCCTGGTGCTTACGAATCCACCGATTGGTTATAATTTTCTTACCCCATCATGTTGCCTAAATAGACATGAAGGTTGAAAACAGTTAAGGTCTAAAAAAGTGTGTCAAAAGAGCAACAGCTGAACAGTTAATTCTAGTACACTATATGTGGGCTTCGAATGTGCATGAAATTATCACCTTTATATACAACTTCTCTAGACCTGGAAAGCATTGCAGCAACCCAATAATCTTGTTCAGATGAAAACTATTCATTTGGATATATAAGATCTTGACAAAATACAGCACCACTGGTAGGCCATCCATGGAAAAACTCTTCATTGAGCATAGAACATAATATTAGTACAAAATGTGTACTCCATGATGATATATAACTTATGCGCGGAAATTTAAAATGTAGTTTACAATTACAAGTGTAGATGACAATATACAGTCCCTGAAGAACTATGGAGCCAAACACCATCTTGAAATGAGCACATAGATCATGTATTACACCAAAGGTAGCTAGTTTAGGCGCAGAGGCGACAATTATTTGTGACGGTGAATAACTAGAATCAAGGATCAACCTTTGAAGTGAAGGGGCATCTTCGATGATGAGCTGCCTTCCGTCAAAAGAAATTCCAATTCTTACAAGGTTACGCGACTTTATTTGGTGACAACCGATTCTTACTGTGAAAACAAGCACCAAGCACTCCAGGGTAGGTCAACTGGAGTGGATGATGCTGTGCAATGAGGCCTCCGATATACGAACCCGCACAAGTGAATGTTTTTTGAGAAATGTGAGTTGAAGGTTTACTACCAGATTATCTTGTAGGTAGCACATCGCAAAGGTGGCGGTGTGGAGAGATGAGGAAAACCGCGAGATAGACATCGGTGCTGAGGGCACACGTACATGGTGTTCGATATATGGTAGGTGATTTCCTGGGGAATATTAGAACTCAAGCAAGTGTAGTTCTGTGAATTCAGGGGATTTCAGCCAGGCGTCCACTGTGCATGGCATGCTATGCTTGCCCATGTAGCATGATGGGATGTAGAGGCTTTGAGCGGAGCCCTGGTGGGAGGAGATGATGGCCTTGGGGTGTTCAAAATCATTAAAGAGAGATAGCTAGCGATAGTCGACATTAAGGGGTGTGGCATGCCATAGAGGGCGCCACCGAGTTGAGAGAACTTGGGTGCGGTAGCAATCCTTGTTCGCGAGAAGCGAGATGATCTTCCCAAGGATGGCGTCTGGGAGATCACTGATGCAGTCGGCCCAGGATTCTACGGTTCCTGGGACCTGGTGGTGGTGGGCTCGCCACTTCTCCCTGCGCTGCTGGGTGCATGATCTACAACAGGCGTTGTCGCTGGCGGGAGCCTCACTTTCTTGGCGCTGGGGTCAACCGACTCCATTTTCCTCGTGGGCGTTGTGTTAAGCTAACGGATTTGCACAGAGTAACGAATGACGTGTCTAGTTGTAGTGTGAGTGGAGAAGAAAGGGACCTAGTGTTTTCTGTAGTAGTGAAGAAGAAGGGGAGCTGGTGTTTTTTGTAGGAGTGAGGTGAGGAATTTGGGGGTATGAGTGGAGAGAGTAGACATGAGGTGGGTGGTAGTGAGTTGTAAGAAGAGCACCCAGTGTTTTTGGGGGGCGGTGTGCTGGGTAGCACCTCTCATTAAGTAAATTTATGGGCTCTTGAATTGATTTTATAATTTACTAGGGTGGATGGGCTGTTTTGTCTTGGGCCCAGAGAAACAATTACTACCAGTACAGCTGAGACACTCTACAGCTACCCAGAAAACAATCACTACTAGTAAAGTGGATACACTACCGATGCTGGCTCCTCCGAGGTGATCGAAGCGTCTCCCTCTACTGAATGTCGTTTTACTTTGGTTCACCGCCATGCAGGCCACGCAGCGTGCAGGACCAAATGCCATCCACCAAATTAGAAGGCGGTATGCAGGCGAAGAGTCACAACGGTCGTAGCGCAGTAGTAACGAGCTATCATATCACAAAACCTCACCTCCCCGTAGTCTATGTTTGACAAACGAAGCAACCATCATTTCACTCATTGCTGAATGCCCTTCTCCCTCACCGTCTTCAAGAAAGTGAACACTCGTATCTGCCATTGTTCTTCTCTCCCAACGAAGGGAAGGTAAGCGGATCTGTGATGTTGGTATATTTTCTTTCGGACAAAAAAGAACTTTTGCAAAGCAGTAACTAATCCTCACTCTTTTTTTTCCATTGTCATTGTGATTGTGTTTCCCTTTCAGTTGTCTCCTAGTATTCGTCAGTTTCATGATGGACCAAGAAGAACGAGGCAAAGATCTGCCGATGTTGGAGCCGACATGAGAGGCTGATCCCCACGAGATAGAGAGCTCCAAGAAGATGGAGGCTGCTACCAAGCCGACCCTCGATATGCTCACGGCCACTACTGAGATTGTCAACGTCTTGTTTGAGGTTACAGCCCCTGTGGCCCTGTAGGAGCAGTTTTCCCCCTTCAAGGATGTCTCCCCCCGCTGAGCTGCCCAAGGTGATTTTCTTCTTTGCCGATCTCGATTGTGGTTTTTCATCTAAGTATGTGGTGATAAATAATGCAAAATTTTATTAGCTTCGATGCCATCCTACCTTCCCTGTCATGCATACTTTTGACTATACATAGTGCTTTAAATAACTTGTGTTTCTTATATTGGAAAGTAATTCAGAATTTGTTTTTGTTTCAATTAGACCCCTGATGTAGACAAGGATTGTGTGGTTGTACATGTCACTCGCTATGAGGCAGATGACCTGAATATACGCACTAGCAAAACAAAGTTCTTAGGCTGTTGGATCCTGGAAGCAATTTGCACTTATACCAAATTCAAGATGTATTCCAGCCTCAACGTTGTCAGGCGTGTTGTCCAGGGTGTACTGAAGGACAAGAATTTTAAAGCTACTCCTTCGTTTGTGAGTGTCGATGCAACAAACCATGGGTCCGTTTCCCCAGACTATGCACAGGACAAAGGGCAAGCTTACATCACCAGGATCAGATTAAGACACGAAGGGGTCAACTCTTTGAGGAATCAGAGAGTTGGTCAAGGAGATAAAGACAAAGAAGACTTGCCGAAGAAGCAAAGATATCACAAAAGGAAGGGTATTCCTTGGTGGGCACGCGAGCCTGGCGAAGATGGATCGCCCCGGAAGGAAGCCTCCAAGTTCGCCCGACATGCTTGCCGGGGCTCGCGGAGGCAAACCACCCATTCCACCACCCCATGACGATGCCCATCGTCGATCAGTGCGGTGTCAAGCTCCTAAGTGGCTCAGTTGCAGCCACCTGCTACATGGCGGCCACTTCTTATCGAAAGAACCCCCAAATGACACCCGTCCTGAGACGTGCCAAGCAAGCAGGCGCGAAGCTGGCAAAATAGCCCGGCAGGGCCTGCCGGGCGATCCATGATGTGACACTAAGTGGCGCATTTAATGTGCTCTGTCAGCCTGCAGAGTTAGGTATGATAACACTGTTCACTATCTAGTCAATATGGAAAGACTGATTTGCCACTATGGTGACCCCTTAATATATAAAAGGAGGCCCATGGCAACCGTAGAAAGGATGTGGTCGATCTGAATCCTCACTCACTCATACGAGTGTAGCCAGTCTCGCCCCAAGACAACCTTGCTGGGAAAGAGGGCCATGCTTCATCCACCTCCCACCATCAATCCACCAAAGTAGGAGTAGGGTTTTATGGCTCGCGGCGGCCCGAACCTGGGTAAAAACTGCCCATGTGATCTTTACCCTGCTGTGCTACGCTTCTCCGCTTTTTGTGCAACGTGCCCATCCCCCAGTCAAACCAAAAGGGTCTCATGGTCCCATGGGTGGTCGTGGTTTTCCTGCAACATCTTTTGCGCGCCATGTAGGGGGATCACTTGTGCGAACCCGAGAGCATAATTAAGCAGCACGTCATCTTCATCATCAGCGGCTCTGTTAATCATGGCGCCCAAGAAGAAGTCTGGTGACGCAGCTCACCCATCCACCTCGAAGGCATTGCTGCCCGCGACCGGTGACACCGTGGGGAATGCGGACGCTACGGGGGACGTGGTCGGCGCAGGCTGTGTTGTTACCAGACCCCCACGGCCGAAGCAGGAGCAGAGGGCACCGGAGAAGGACATCATCAGCACCATCCCAGCGGCGACGCTCTGCGAGGTACGAGTAGAGAGGTCGTTCCATCTGCACCTCCTCGCACAACCGAAGAGCACAACCTTGTCGGTGTCGCTCGTTCTGGGGAGAATCGCAACTCTCCAGCCGCTCCCATCGCGGGTGCGACCACAGAGCATGCGCCACCCTCAAGCGCCTCCACCTCGTCACCACACCATCCAATCTGCTGGCTTGCAGCGACGAGAGCACGGTGCGGTCGCCACCGGCATCATCAGGACCCAGGCAACATTGCGGTCAACATCATCATCACCTATGCCAAGCACTGCCTTGGACGCTATGGCGCGGGCCCAACTGCAGCTGAGATTTTTGTCGGCAATTGATCAGATGGATGAATGGCGAGCCACAATCCAAAGTCTTATTGGTTTTGCCGAGGCGGGATGATCATAGTGAGCTGGCCCGTCACGGCCTCCCTAAGCGATGGAGACAGACAAGCTATTGGTCGTACTGAAGGGACCATCCCCGTCACGGCCACGGCAGCCATCGCATGAGCCACGCAACCAGGAACTTGATAAAGTCTCATCAGCCCCATCAGACCCTCGAGCGCGTCAAGGCCAGCAGCAATCCCCATAGGGCAGGAAGAGGGAGTGTGCGCATCACCATCGAGCGATGCCACGACGACCACTGCCAGGTCGATGGGCGTGATGGCCCCAACGTCAACGAGCCTGCACTTGACGTGGTCGAGTACCTGCCTTTCGAGGCAGGGTGCCCTGCCTTCACCCGTGAGCCGCGGCAAATCCATTGGTCGTCCACTCGCACGTTTAAGCCTGAGATTCTAGAGAAGTATGATGGGAGACTGAACCTTGCAGAGTTCCTGAGCATCTACACCATCGCTATTCAAGCTGCCCGGGGAAGATATAAGAAGGTATTCGCCAACTACTTCCCCTTAGCACTCAAGCCAAATGTGAGGTCTTGGCTGATGCACCTGCCGGAGAATTCCATTTTGACCTGGGCTGACATGTGCCATGAGTTTGTCGGCACCTTCACGGGTGGCCACCAAGAACCAGGACGGCCCATCGATTTGCAGCTTCTCCTGCAAAAGGAAGGAGAGACTCTACGGAAGTACATGCAAAGGTTTAGCCGAGTCCACAGAAATATTCCAGTCCAACGTGCACAATCGTTGGATACGTTCCAAAATGAACGTTCGATTGCCCAAGATTGTGAAGGAGCTTTACACCTTGGTGGAAAGGTGTGCTCAGGTGGAGGAGGGAAGGAAACTCCCCTGAGAATAGGATGGCATCGATGTCGACTCGGAAGATGACGATGATGCCATCAATCAAAAGAAGAAGAACAAGAAGCACAACAAGAAGAACAAGGATAAGGCAGTGATGACCGTTGAGGGATCGAGCACATCTAGTACCAGCAAGAAGGCTAAGTCTGAATCCCCTGGCAAGGAGGTTGCCGCGTGCAATGATTGCTGGGAAGTTGCGGCTACCGAGAAGGTCGGGAAGAGTGACGGACCATACTGCAAGATCCATCGGACCAAGGGCCACAGTCTCCAGGATTGTCATCAGGTTGAGCAGCTTGTCAAGAAGCTGAGGGCTGAATACGAGAAGGGAGATAAAGAAAAAGGTCAGAAAGGCGCTGGAGGAAAGGGCCGGGGTGGTGAAGCAAATCGCCCCGGCAAGGCTCCTGGGAACCACGGAAAACCCGCCAGGGGCCATGAGAAGGAGGATTGCAATGAAGAGTGTGATGGAGGGGATGAAGAGGAAATGAGTGAGCAGGAGTTCCAGAAAGCTACTGACGCCATGTGCATTCACCGGGGTGCCTCTCTGCATTCCTCTCACCTCCAACTTAAACAGTGGGCGCGTGAGGTCAATGCCATGGTGCCGGCGACATAATTTTGGAAGCCGATCAAGTGGTCTGGCACGCCCATCATCTTCGACGAACAGGACCACCCTGGCCAGACCACCACGGTACGGTGCTTGCCGTTGTTGGTCTTACCAACAATCTGCAACCTCAAGGTCACGAAGAATTTGGTTGACGGTGGGGTTGGGTTGAATCTGATTTCCCCAAAGTTCATCAGCATACGCCCGATAGCAGAGGAATAACATGAGGTTACCAGCATGTTTCAAGGAGTTAATCCTGACAGGAGCCGTCCTAAGGGAATGATCACGTTGCGGTTGACGTTCCGGGGAGAGTTGAACTACTGGACTGAGAAGGTTGTGTTTGATGTGGTTGATCTCCCCCTGCCGTACAATGGAAACCTTGGGCGCCCAGCTCTAGCCAAATTCATGGTGGCATCCCACTATGCCTATAACACCTTGAAGATGCCAGGGCCAGTGGGGGTCATTTCCATTCCATTAGACGAGAAGGACGCAATCATTTGCAAGGATAAGATGTACCGGGATGCAGTTGAGGTAGAGGCTGCGGAAATCATCATTCCCGCCAAGGAAAATAAGAAAAAGAAGAAAGTTGTTAAGAGCCCTAATGAGGAACCCGGGAAGTGCACCTCTCTGGGGTGCACTACACCTGTTGATGACTTGCCGGAGAATTCCAACAGCAAGAGATCCAAAGTTGTAGCGCCAGCTGTGAAGAAGGTCCCAGCAGGGCTGGATGGCACCGATGGTACATTCACTATCAGTGCCACCCTTGACAACAAATAGGAAAGAGCTCTCGTTGCCTTCCTGTGGGCGAATGTCGATGTGTTTGCCTGGCAACCACCTGACATCCCAGTGTTCCCAGGGAGGTAATTGAGCACCATCTTGCTGTCTGCCTACATGCATGGCCCGTCAAGCAGAAGGTCTAGAAGCAAGCTTCGGAGCGGCAGAAGTTCATTGCCGAGGACATCAAGAAACTTGAGGCGGCTGGTCTGGTCAGAGGAGTACTACATCCAACATGATTAGCAAACCAAGTGGTCGTGCGCAAGGCTAATGGAAAGTGGAGGCTATGCATAAATTTCACTGATCTGAACAAGACCTGCCCGAAGGACCCATTTCCCTAGCCGCGCATAGATCATATCATGGACTCCACTTCAGGTTTTGATTTGATCTCTTTCTTGGATGCATACTCTCGGTACTATCACCCCATGTGGTACATACTACTTCGTGCGCATGCCTTTCGGGTTGAAGAGTGTTGGGTCCACTTTTGCAAGAGCAGTCCAGATTGGTTTTGAGTCACAGTTGCACATGAACATTGAAGCTTATATGGATGATATTGTGGTCAAGACCAAGGCCAGATCAACCCTCATCCAAGATTTGGAAGAGACATTTGCGAATCTGCGCAAGATCAACTTGAAGCTGAATCCGGAGAAGTGTGTGTTTGGTGTTCCCTCTGGCAAGCTACTTGGTTTATTTATGTCGCATCACTGGATAGAAGCCAGCCTCGATAGGATTAAGGCTATCGAGCAGATTCAGGCACCAAAGACAGTAAAGGATGTCAGGCATTTGATAGGGTGCGTTGCCGCACTTAGAAGATACATCCCCAAGTCTACCGAGCGTGCTTTGTCATTCTTCAAGATCTTGAAGAAGGCAGGACCCATGAAGTGGACCCCGGAAGCAAATATGACATTACAGGATTTGAAGACCTACTTGTCCTCTGTGCCTACTTTGGTTGCTCCTAAACCACAAGAGCTGTTGCTGCTATACCTAGCACAACTAATAAAGTGGTTAGTGCATCACTGGTGGCACAACATGAAGTAGAGGAAGAAATAGCCTCAGCTAGTGTCCCTTCCGGGGAGGAGAATGAGAGCAGCTTGGCAAGGTCGGATATGGATCAGGATATGGAAGAGCTCGCCTGCGAAAACAACCCCAAGGATGCGGCAAGGAAGAAAGTGGTGCAGCGCCCAGTGTATTTCGTCAACTCCCTGTTGCAGGGAGCTAGATCCAGGTACTCTGGCGTGCAAAAATTGATTTTTGGCCTAGTCATGGCCTCAAGGAAACTGAGCCACTACTTCCAAGCCCATGAGATCACGGTTGTCACATGCTTTCCGTTGCAAAGGATACTCCGAAACCCAGAGGCTAACAGCAGGATAGTGGAGTGGGCATTGGAGTTATCCAGCTTTGGCCTGAAGTTTGAAAGCACATCAAGGATACAGAGCAGTGCATTGGCAGAGTTTCTTGCAGAATGGACGCCAACCCCTAATGAGGAAGTGCTAGAAACAGTTATTCCCGACAAGGAATCACCCCAAGAATGGATCATGTATTTTGATGGCGCCTTTTCCCTACAAGGTGCAGGGGCTGGCATGCTTCTCGTTGCTCCCATTGGGGAGCACTTGAAGTACGTTTTCCAGATGCATTTTCCCCGGGAGGAGGCGACCAACAATACAACAGAGTATGAAGGGCTCCTTGTCGGGCTCAAGATTGCCACAAAATTGGGAATCAAGAAGTTGATCATTCGAGGAGATTCACAACTCATGGTGAGACAAGTCAACACAGATTACCAAAGTCCATTGATGGAGGCATACGTCGAGGAAGTGAGAAGACTGGAGGAACATTTTGACGGATTGCAAACAAAGCACGTACCCAGTGAGGAAAATAGCATTGCTAATCATCTGTCAAAGTGTGTTGCGCAGAAGCTTCCTGTGGGACTAGGAACTTTTGTTCTCCACCTTATTCAGCCCTCCATATCCCCGGCAACAATGGCCCGAAAGAGGAGGAAACTGGACTCCGGTAAGCATCTCCCGGTAGAGCCCTCTGGGGCACCTTACAAGGACCCTAATGGAAACAACTCCCATTCGCTTTCCGGGTTGCACCCTCCTACTGGGTCTCGGGTCCCCGCGGTCGAGGAACGCTCCCCAAGAATGCGAAGGTGCCGCTAGTCCTTGTTGCTGAGCCCCAGTCTTCAACTTAGGCAAGGCACATAGTCCACTTCCTCCAAACTGGAGAACTTCCCAAAGAGCAAGATGAAGCTGAAAGAGTAGCCCGGAGGGCCAGCATGTATCAGTTTGTTGATGACACTCTATACAGAAGAAGGCCGAACAGTGTGAAATTGAAGTGCATTTAACGGGAAGGAGGAAAGGAACTGCTAGCAGAAATAGACAAAGGCATGTGCGGCTCCCATATTGGATCAAGGGCATTAGTTGGGAAAGCATTCCGGCAAGGATTCTATTGGCCCACAACCCTCCAAGATGCGGTCGAGCTAGTCACTAAATGTGAAGCCTGTCAGTTCCATTCCAAGAACATCCATTGCATTCTCAATCTCTTCAGACAATCCCTTTGTCATGGCTGTTTTCGGTCTAGGGGCTCGATATCCTCGGCCCTTTCCCCCGAGATGCCGGGGGCTTTGAATTCTTGTCCGTTGCCATCGAAAAGTTTAGAAAGTGACCGGAAGTAGATGCCATGAGAAAGGTGACTGCTCAGTCAGCTATCAAGTTCTTGAAAGGATTGGTATGACGATGCTGGGTCCCAGCCCAAATGATCACCGACAATGGCACCCAGTTCACGAGTCGCGCCTTCATGCAATATGTTCATGCCCTCGGAAGCAGGATCTCATTTGTCTCTGTTGCACATCCCAGAAGCAAAGGATAAGCTGAGAGGGCGAACAATGAAATGTTGTGGGGACTCAAGAGAACATTTGATAAGCTGCGGTAGTACGGCAGGCGATGGATCGATGAGCTCCCGATGGTTCTCTGGTCCCTTAGAACGACACCAATCGAGCTACTAGGAAGACTCCCTTCCCTAGTATATGGGGCAGAAGCAGTTATCCCCACATAACTGATTTACGGGTCGCCTCGAGTTCTTGGCTACGATGAAGTAGCACAGGATCAGTGCTACCTCTTGAGCTTGTGTTGGTTTTTCCCTTGACGAGGAAAGTGTAATGTAGCAAAGTAGAATAAGTATTTGCCTCAGTTTAAGTACCAAGGTATCAATCGAGTAGGAGACAATGAGCAAGTCACCAAATACATGCACAAACAATCAACAACTTGCACCCAACGCGATAAAGGGGTTGTCAATCCCTTCACGGTTACTTGCAAAAGTGATATCTGATAGAGATAGATAAATGGTAAAATAAATATTTTTTGGTATTTTTTGTTTATAGATTGGAAAGTAAAATATTGCAAAAAGAGTAAATAGGAAACTTATATTGTAGATCGGAAACTTACGGGATGGAAAATTGACGCAGGTGGCTATAGGTTTCACTAGAGGCTCCTCTCAAGATAATTTTTTTACGGTGGGTGAACAAATTACTGCCAAGCAATTGATAGAAGAGCGCATAATTATGATGATATTTAAGGCAATGATCATGAATATTGGCATCACGTCCGTCTCAAGTAGATCAACTCCTACCTGCATCTACTACTATTACTCCACACATCGACCGACTCCTGCTTGCATCTAGAGTATTAAGTTCATGAAGAACAGAGTAACACTTTAAGTAAGATGCCATGATGTAGCTGAATTAACTCAAGCAACATGATGAAAACCCCATCATGTTATCCTCGATGGCAACAATACAATACGTTTCTCGTCCCCTTCTGTCACAGGGTAAGATCACCGCAAGATTGAACCCAAAGCAAAGCACTTTTCCCATTGCAAGAAAAACCAATCTACTTGGCCAAACCAAACCGATAGTTTGATGAGAATTACTAAGATATCAAACCATTCATATAAGAATTCAGAGAAGATTCAAATAATATTCATAGATAAGCTAATCATAAATCAACAATTCATCGGATCTTGGCAAACACACCGCAAAATAAGATTACATCGGATAGATCTCCAAGAACATCGAGGAGAACATGGTATTGAGAAACAAAGAGAGAGAAGAGGCCATCTAGCTACTAGCTATGGACCCGTAGGTCTCTGGTAAACTACTCATGTTTCATTGGTAGGGCAATGGTGTCGATGTAGATGCCCTTCGTGGTCGAATCCCCCTCTGGCAGAGTACCGGAAAAGGCCTCCAGATGGCATCTCGTGGATATAGATGGTTACGGCGGTGGAAACTGGTTTCGATGTCCCCCTCTAGGGTTTCTGGAATATATGTGAATATATAGGCGGAAGAAATTGGTCTGCGGAGTCATGAGGGGCCCACAAGGGTGGGGGCGCGCCCTACCCCCTAGGCGCGCCCTCCACCCTTGTGGCCGTCTCGTGGCTCTTCTGACTCGGTTCTCAGGTGTCCAGGGTGTCTTCTGGTCCAAGAAAAATCATCGTAAAGTTTCATTCTGTTTGGACTCCGTTTGATATTCCTTTTCCATGAAACTGAAAAACAAGGACAAAACAGAAACTAGCATTTGGCTCTAGGTTAATATGTTATTCCCAAAAATAATATAAAATAGCATAATAATGCATACAAAACATCCAAAACAGATAATACGATAGCACAGAATAATAAAAAATTATAGATATGTTGGGGACGTATCAAGCATATCCAAGCTTAATTCCTGCTCGTCCTCGAGTAGGTAAATGATAAAAATAGAATTTTTGATGTGGAATGCTACCTATCAATATTGTCAATGTAATTCTTATTTATTGTGGCATGTATGTTCACATCCATAAGACTTAAAATTAAAGTTCATTAATATCAAAACAGTAATACTTCAAGCATACCCAAAGCAATCTATGAAGCTTCAAAAATAACATGGCTAAAGAAAGTTATCCCTACCAAATCATATAGTCTTTATGCTCTCTTTTCTTAACACAAGATACCCCTCATGCACATCCCGGTGTCAGCCAAGCAATTTCTTTTATACTCTACTTCTTCAAGCCTTTTTTTCAACTCTTCACGCAATATATGAGCGCGAGCCATGGACATAGCACTATGGGTCGAATAGAAGGTGGTAATAGACAAAAGGAGGGAGAAAGTCTCACATCGACTAGGCAAATCAATGGACTATGGAGATGTCCATCAATCGATATCAATGTGAGTGAGTAGGGATTGCCATGTATAGGATGCACTAGAGCTATAGGTTTATGAAAGCTCAAAAGAAAAACTAGTGGGTGTGCATCAAATTGCGTGCTCATGAAGACCTAGGGCAATTTGAGGAAGCCCATCGTTGGAATATACAAGCCAAGTTCTATAATGAAAAATTCCCACTAGTATATGAAAGTGACAACATAGCAACTCTCTATCATGAAGATCATGGTGCTATTCTGATGCACAAGTGTGGAATAAAATAGTAACATTGTCTCTTCTCTTTTTTTATCTCATTTTTTTAAGTTTTTTAATTTTGGGCTCTCTCGCCTCTTTTTTTGCGGCCTTCTTTGGCCTCTTTTATTTAATTGGGCTTCTTTGGCCTCTTTTATTTATAATCTCACATGGGAAAATGTTCTAATAATGATGATCATCACACTTTTATTTACTTACAACTCGATATTACAACTCGGTGCTAGAACAAAGTATAACTTTATACGAATGCCTCCAGCGGTTTACCGGGATGTGCAATGATCTAGAGTGACATGTATCAAAAATATGAACGGTGGCTTTGCCGCGAATACTATGTCAACTACATGATCATGCAAAGCAATATGACAATGATGGTATGTGTCATAACAAACGGAATGGTGGAGTTACATAGCAATATATCTCGGAATGGCTATGAAAATGCCATAATAGGTAGCTATGGTGGCTGCCGGGCATATACCCTGCTGTATGACCCGGCTAGAAATATGACCTGGCTTGACTTGGCGGCTCACCAGAGACCCGGCTGACATTTCACGACTCACTGGAGACCCGCCTGATCCTCGGTGACCTATTAGTGACCCGGCGGGCGGGTCAGACGATCGAGAAGACTCAACGGCCCAGAAGGCGACTCATGGGAGGGCTGGCTTATGTTCTGGTGGGCTGGCTTAAGAGGAAAAGCATGATGAATATTTAACTTACAAGGAATCAAGACCCGGACTTGTATCCGCCTTGTAATAGAAGATAGGCTTAGGACTCCACGTGTAACCCGCCCCTTCAACTTATATTAGGAGGGGCAGGGCACCCCAAGAGGGACAAGAAATAATCTCTAGTGCTAGACAGGACTAGAGGAGAACCGGCTTATACGGCGACTCCGACATGATCATAATGAGACCTAGCCACAAATAGCATGTAGGGTTATTATTGGATGATCTTTCCCGGGGCCAGAATCTGTCTAAACCCTTGTGTTGTGTTGCGTATCTCGGTTCCAATCAACCCCTCTCAAGCTACTACATAGATGGTTTGGCCTCACGAATAAGTCCTCACACTAGGACATTTGCCATGAAAAATCCACTACAGTTGGTGCCCACCATGGGGCCTGCACACGATGGTGTTCAGTTCTTGGAGGGATCTTTCGTAGGGATCGGGAGGTTTGCAATTTTTTGAATCAACAAGAGCTACTACAAAGGATATGCATTAACTATACCCTGATCAGTTGAGATCAAAGAAGTGTTATTGTCACACATCCATGGATGATCCCTGCGATTTTAGTTCAATCGACGCATGAGTATCTACCGAAGGAAACTAGAAGTCGTTAGCTACTTCGAGTCGAACAAACAAACGATTATATCAAATACAACGAGTTCGATCTAATCTACAACAACCTCGTCTACGAGTCACTTATGTCGTGACCACAAGCTGCGCTCGCCATGGATTCCACCTGGGGCCGCCTCTACGGACTCGCGGCACCAGGTCACTTTCGCTGCGTCAAGCCGCGACCGCCGCCCTGAAGCCTCATCTACTTTCTGAGCCGCTTCCGACAGCTAGCCGCCTCCATCTTGGTCTTCGTCGATGAGCCGCCACCACCACGGTCTTGAGTTTCCCCCAACTCCGCTGCATCGGGCAGCTCTGCCTCTATCGTTGCCGGGCCAAACCGATGGCGTCGTCTCTCTGCTCTGCTCCGCCCTCGCTATTGCGCAACCAAGCCGCCCCGATCGAGTTGCCGCCTCACCCTGCTTCTTAAGTCACCATCACCGGTTTACCGTTGCCTTCGCGGCCTCAATTGCTCGCCACCATAGCCTCATGGCGAGCCGCCGGCGTCTGGTCTTGCGTCGAGCCGCCTGCGTCCGTTGTTGCTCCGAGCCACCGGCGTCCATCATTGCCAACGAGCCGCCCGTCGTTTGAGCCGCTGCATCCACCTACCAACAGCCTCCGCCTGCGACCTGCGCTCCCCCTCCGGGCCGCTACGCATTGAGCCGCCGCCTTCACTGTGGACGATCTCCAAGCCCGCCAAGACTCGGCCTACGTTTTGGTCGCTGAGAGCCGGCCCAAGTCTCCTACGAAGCAGTCCTGGCCGTTTCCACCTTGGTCGTGGACGAGTCCCCGCTCAAAGCACAGCCTCTTTCCTAGCCGCTTTCCGCCTCCAGCTAGCCGCTTCCTATGCGGCCCTGGCCTTCCCTCCGCCGGCAATTGCCGTTGCGGCCTGCCTCAACCGAGCCGCCACTTCATCCGTGCTTCTAAACTATGGGGCCATCGCCGTGTTCAATCGTACCGGCTCATCTCTGCTCTGCGAGCGCGTAACCGTCCGGCTCGCTTCCGCCCCACCGTGTTGGCTCTCTACTCCACTCTAAGCCGATCCCCGCAGTACACTCTTTTTTCCGTGTACCGGCTGCTCCACAGTTTGCTGACTGGATCGGTTGCCGTGGCTCGTCCTCGTTGAGCGCCTGTGCTCGCATCTAAGCCGCCATTGCTGAAAGTCATTAGTGCCTATAATTATCTATGGATGCTACTTATGGACTATTTGTCGTCCGGATGAATCAGGTGAAGTTTCTCCAATCAATATTAATTGACGCATAGTTTATTCTTTAAGGAAAAATAGCTATGGTTTTTGATAATTTATACAGGACAATTGTTCATTGCAAGAGCGATGGTCGTGCCATGATGCTCGACGAATATATGTGCAAACTGCTGTTTTTACATCCCAATTTAAATCAACATGACGTGATTGATTTGCCATCCACCCCGGCTTACTATGCCTGTGATTGACTCGCCCGCCCACGCCTGCTTACAATGACGCGGCCGACAGATCTGTCTGCTACTGCGGCCGACTCCGCCGTGATTCATTCCAGCTTGACGGCGGTGATCATCAAACTCCGCAGTTGATAATTACTGGCCTGACATATCAGGTGAAATCCATCCATTATATTTTATACTACATATTGCTTTCTTTAAAAGAGCAATTACTCTGGCTTTCAAGTGTTCCAATGCAAGATAAGTTGTCTAATGCAAAAGGGATTTTTATATCACTGAGCTATTGAAAGACTCATGCCGGTTTATATCACGATCAAATATGGAGAATCTCAAGACAACTCCTCGAGTCGTCTTAACCCGGTCCCGGAGATTCACTGTTCCTACCAACAAAATTCACATCCATAGATTCATTATAATTACCAAAATTGTTCCTACCAACAAAATTCACATCCATAGATTCATTATAATTACCAAAATTGTTCCTACCAACAAATTTCACATCCATATATTCTTTATTATTCTAAATAAAAGTAGACAAGGGCATATCATTATGATCAATATGAGTACCCATGCTAGCAATAATTCCATAAGCTCATCCATCTTTCCACTATATGAGAATAATTAACCATTATATTATCTAGGAGTTTAGTAGCTTCTACTAAAGTGTTTTCCATAAAAGTACCTCCCGCGACCAAATCTAAAAGATTTCTAGAAGCAAAGTCCAATCCAGCATAATTTGTTTGTATAATCATCCATATATTCAAACCACGAGTAGGGCAATTTCTTATCATAAGTTTCATCCTCTCCCAAGATTGTGCAACATGTTCATGATCAAGTTGTTTAAAATTCATAATATCATTCTTGAGGGAAATGATCTTAGCAGGAGGAAAATACTTGGAAAAAAAAATAATCTTTACACTTATTCCATGAATCAATACTATTTTCAGGCAAAGATGAAAACTAGGTTTTACCACGATTTCGTAGTGAAAACGGAAATAGCTGCAATTTAACAAGATCATTTTCCACATCTCTTTTCTTTTGCATATCACACAAATCAACGAAATTGTTTAGATGGGATGCGACAACTTCACTAGGAAGATAAGAAAATTGATCTTTCATAACGAGATTTAATTAGGCGGCATTGATTGCACAAGATTCCGCATTAGTATCAGGAGAAATTGGAGTACTGATAAAATCATTATTGTTGGTGTTGGAAAAGTCACACAATTTGGTATTCTCTTGACCCATCATGACAAAGCAAGCAATCCAGCACACGAGTGCACAAAAAGCAAGCGAAGAAGAAGAACAGAAAAAGGGCAAAGAAAGGGAAAATCTTTACAAAAATCATTTTAGAAGTGGGGGAGAGGAAAATGAGAGGCGAATGGCAAATAATGTAAATGCAAGAGATGAGGGTTTTATGAAGGGTACTTAGTATGTCTTGATTTGACGTAGATCTCAACGACGCCAGACATTGGAGAGTTGATAGAAGACAAATCTTGACTCTTGACTTGGCGTAGATCTCCCCAGCAATGGTGCCAGAGATTCTTCCTGCTACTTCTTGAGCTAGCATTGGTTTTCCCTTGAAGAGGAAAGCGTGATGCAGAAAAGTAGAGTAAGTATTTCCCTCAGTTTGAGAACCAAAGTATCAATCTAGTAGCAGACAACGTGCAAGTCACCAAATACCCGCACAAACAATCAACAACTTGCACCCAATGCGATAAAGGGGTTGTTAATCCCTTTACGGTTACTTGAAAAAGCGAGATCTGATAGAGATAGATAAATGGTGAAGTAAATATTTTTGGTATTTTTGGTTTATAGATTCGAAAGTAAAATATTGTAGAAACAGTAAATAGGAAACTAATACTATAGATCGGAAACTTATGGGATGAAAAATAGACCCAGGGGGGCATAGGTTTCACTAGAGGCTTCTCTCAAGATAGAAAATATTACGGTGGGTGAACAAATGACTGCCAAGAAATTGGCAGAAGAGCGCATAGTTAAGACGATATCTAAGGCAATGATCATGAATATATGCATCATGTCCATGTCAAGTAGACTGACTCCTGCCTGCATGTACTACTATTACTCCACACATCGACTGACTCCTGCCTGAGTCTAGAGTATTAAGTTCATGAAGAACAGAGTAACGCTTTAAGTAAGATGACATGATGTAGCGGAATTAACTCAAGCAATATGATGAAAACCCCATCTTGTTATCCTCGATCGCAACAATACAATACGTGTCCTGTCCCCTTCTGTCACTGGGTGAGATAGACGCAGGATTGAACCCAAAGCAAAGCACTTATCCCATTGCAAGAAAAACCAATCTAGTTGGCCAAAACAAACCGATAGCTCAAAGAGAATTACTAAGATATCAAATCATGCATATAAGAATTCAGAGAAGATCCCTATAATATTCATAGATAAGCTGATCATAAATCCACAATTCATTGGATCTTGGCAAACACACCGCAAAACAATATTACATCGGATAGATCTCCAAGAACATCGAGGAGAACATGGTATTGAGAATCAAAGAGAGAGAAGAAGCCATCTATCTACTAGCTATGGCCCCGTAGGTCTATACACTACAAGAAATATGTCAACTTATGACCTTCTGTTAGTGACCCTGGAAGAATTGGTCATAGATATAAGACCATTTCAGACCAATTGGTCAAAAGCTGTTTGGGGGGCTCCAAACCCTAAACTATAACGACCATTTTGGTCAGAAAGGTCATAATTTCCTTACACGAAATGGTCATAAAGCTGATAGCACTGGTCCGCTGCCTTATTTCTAGCTAATCATGAACAATATAGATGGTCATAACCTTGTAAATTGTGGTGGGTTGCTACGACTAGGCGCCACCTCGTCAGTTTTGCCTATGTGTCATGTCCATGTGGCAGTTTTTGCCCTAGGTTGTGAAGCAACCTATATTTCTGTCATTCCCAAAATTCCCCAAAAAATCACATAAATTCTTTGGGTCATATCTTCGTCAAATATGTAAAAAAAACCTTCCTTGCCTTGTTCAAAAATAATTAAAAAATATTCATTTTCCTATTCTGTTCAAAAAAACACTTTCTGAAGGAAGTACCACTTTGGCATGTCCAAATGGCATCCATTTTCTACAGTGCTCTCCTATTCCCAAATAACTATCCTCCACCAAATGCCAGCTCAATCCATTCATTATTTTGAGCCCAGCTTCAACATTCGTATTTATGTCCAGTGTGGTACTTTGCAAAGCAAGTACCACCTAGACTCCTCCTTTTGACCTGAAAATTTGTGAAGACGGTCTTCTTAGTAACTGATCATCCTCAACCAAAACTCACGCCCATTAGCCATGTGCCTTTCCCGTACCGCTAATCAAACACTTAGCTGCTAATTCATGTTTGAGCATCGATCAGTCTCCTTGTGAGAATCTTATGTTGTAATTTTCTTCCTAGCACCTACTTGGGGAGTGCCCAACCCACTAGACATGCCTAGGCCTCCCAGAACACATGGCAACGCCACAATCACGCGGTGACCACGCGGCGGGCATGCGAGTTTACGCGCTCTAGAGTTGGGGTGCTTGATCACCGCCCAAACCTCGATGTATCGCCACCAAACCATGTATTTATGATTAAATAGGTACTTATGTAACAATAAATGATTTTTGGAAAAAATAAATAGCAAACTATGAGGCAGCTGCAGTTCAAATTTGACCCGCTTCCAACTAAATCAGCGGAAATTTGTCTTTTTCACGAGAGGTGGATCAAAACTTTTTACACCCAACCATTTTGTCAATTGTGCATTAAATATGTCCTAGTATTTTAGAAAATTGATTTGGTCCAATTTTGCAACAATTATTTGGGAGGTCCTTCACAAAAAAACCTCCTTTTGGGCACTCGAAAAATGGAAAATGAATTTTTCGTCCAAAGAAAGTGAAAACTCCCTTAGTCAACATTGTTTGACATTCCAAGATGCACCCTTGTGCACAATATGAGATCATTTGAACAAACTATGCCATGAATGTGGCCATAGGATTGATCATTTGGCTTGAAAACCATGAATCTTCATGCATGATAGCTCATTTCTGAGAACACTTTTTTAAAAGAATTGTTGTATTACATGTTTATTATTTTTCCTGGTAACTTGGTCATATATAATGACACAATGCGAAGGTTTTCCAATTTTTTGATTTTTTTTGAATTTTTTATGCCTGTTTCAAAATGCTGTCAAAACGGCGGGAATGACCGTTCCTAGCTAGTGGTTGAATCTTGGTATTTTTTGGTGTTTCTCTGATTAAATAGATACTTATGTACCTAGAAATGTTTTTTGTAAAAAATAAAGAGCAAACTACAAGGCAGCTACAGTTCAAATTTGACCCACTTCCAACTGAATAGGCCAAAATTTGTCTTTTTCACGAGAGGTGGATCAAAACTTTTTACACCCAACCATTTTGTCAATTGTGCATTAAATATGTCCTAGTATTTTAGAAAATTGATTTGGTCCAATTTTGCAACAATTATTTGGGAGGTCCTTCACAAAAAAACCTCCTTTTGGGCACACGAAAAATGGAAAATGAATTTTTTGTCCAAAGAAAGTGAAAACTCCCTTAGTCAACATTGTTTGCCATTCCAAGATGCACCCTTGTGCACAATATGAGATCATTTGAACAAACTATGCCGTGAATGTGGCCATAGGATTGATCATTTGGCTTGAAAGCCACGAATCTTCACGCATGATAGCTCATTTCTGAGAAGACTTTTTTAAAAGAATTGCCGTATTACATGTTTATTATTTTTCCTAGTAACTTGGTCATATATAATGACACAATGCGAAGGTTTTCCAATTTTTTTGATTTTTTTTGAATTTTTTATGCCCGTTTCAAAATGCGGTCAAAACGGCGGGAATGACCGTTCCTAGCTAGTGGTTGAATCTTGGTATTTTTTGGTGTTTCTCTGATTAAATAGATACTTATGTACCTAGAAATGATTTTTGTAAAAAAATAAAGAGCAAACTACAAGGCAGCTACAGTTCAAATTTGACCCACTTCCAACTGAATCGGACGAAATTTGTCTTTTTCACGAGAGGTGGATCAAAACTTTTTACACCCAACCATTTTGTCAATTGTGCATTAAATATGTCCTAGTATTTTAGAAAATTGATTTGGTCTAATTTTGCAACAATTATTTGGTAGGTCCTTCACAAAAAAACCTCCTTTTGGGCACTCGAAAAATGGAAAATGAATTTTTCGTCCAAAGAAAGTGAAAACTCCCTTAGGCAACATTGTTTGCCATTCCAAGATGTACCCTTGTGCACAATATGAGATCATTTGAACAAACTATGCCATGAATGTGGCCATAGGATTGATCATTTGGCTTGAAAACCAAGAATCTTCACGCATGATAGCTCATTTCTGAGAACACTTTTTAAAAAGAATTGTTGTATTACATGTTTATTATTTTTCCTGGTAACTTGGTCATATATAATGACATAACGCGAAGGTTTTCCAATTTTTTGATTTTTTTTGAATTTTTTATGCCCGTTTCATAATGCGGTCAAAACGGCGGGAATAACCGTTCCTAGCTAGTGGTTGAATCTTGTATTTTTTTTGGTGTTTATCTAATTAAATAGATACTTATGTACCTAGAAATGATTTTTGTAAAAAATAAAGAGCAAACTACAAGACAGCTACAGTTCAAATTTGACCCACTTTCAGCTGAATTAGCCGAAATTTGTCTTTTTCACGAGAGGTGGATCAAAACTTTTTACACTGAACCATTTTGTCAATTGTGAATTAAATTTGTCCTAGTATTTTATAAAAATGATTTGGTCCAATTTTGCAACAATTATTTGGGAGGTCCTTCACAAAAAAACCTCCTTTTGGGCACTCGAAAAATGGAAAATGAATTTTTCGTCCAAAGAAAGTGAATACTCCCTTAGGCAATATTGTTTGCCATTCCAACATGCACCCTTGTGCACAATAGGAGATCAATATTTGATTGTTTTCATGTGAAAAAGTGGAAGAAAAACAAAAGAAAAAACACAATTATATGTGCTCTATTCCCATTGGTGGAATTCATTGTCACACGGATCGATGACATGGCGCCCATCCATCCATCCCTCTCTCCATACCACATCCATCCATCCATCCATTTATGTACAGAAAAAAATTGACAAAGAAAACCCCACCCGCATCCACCTACCCAAACCCTACCCAGATCCCATCGATCCCCTCGTCCTATCGCACCCCTCCTCCCCCATCTCCTTGTCGCCGCCACTGACGGCACTCCCCTCGATCCCCGTCGCCACCGCCCTCCGCCTCTGTCCCAGCTCCAATCTCCCTCCTTCTCGGAGCCGTCAGCGCGGAGGACCTTCCCCGCCCCCGGCTCGATCCCATCGTCGAGGCAGCGGGCCCGGTGATGGCGGCGTCGTCGTCGGCGGCCATGAGGACGACGGCCGGCGGCAGCCAGAGCAGCCACAGGCGATGGAGACGGCGAGGCTAGAGGCCGCCGGATCCGGGATCAGGACGACACATAGCTCCTCCTCCGGTGAGATCTGGGATGCAGCCGCCCATCTGAATCGAGCAGCTCCTCTGCCCGCTGCGCCGTCTCCCCATCCGGATGGAGCAGTTCCACCGGGCTCTCCTATGGCCGCTGCACTGTCTCCACCGACCGGATTTGGTGCTCCTTGCGCGACCCACCCACCAGCACGTGGCTAACCCTAGCCGTCGCCGCGGATGCCGTTTCTTCCCAGACACCTTTGCGAGGTTCGTCTTGTCCCCATCCCCTCCTCCTCCTCTGCCTTTCCCTTCCCTCTCCATCACATTGCGGCCTCTCTGTCTCACAGGGAACGAATAGGAGCTCCGGCCAAGGCCATGGACGCCACCAGCAGAAGCTCCGCCTCAGATCTTGCAATCTCATCGATCGGATCAAGACGTTCACCGCCGCTGCGCTAAGAACCTCCCCTCCCTCCCAGAGAGGCCCTCTCTCCCACACGCTCTGCATCTGCTACGGCCGTCACAGCTTCCACCTCCAGAAGAGCACATGCTCCTCGTGCAGTTACCCGGCCGCCCGCATCCGCAAGTGTAAGCTCCATTCCATGTTCTTGATGTGCAATGGTGAAGAAATAGAGAGCATCAACTATACTATTCATCTTCTCAACTTATCATGTTGTTGCTGTATTGCTGTATTGCCAAAGTGCTGATGTATTGTGTGTTCAGTTATACTCTACGTCTGTTCAATTCATACATGCTGAAAGTTAGGATCTATATAATACTGGCAAGAGTTCAGTTAGGATCTATGTGTGTTCAGTTATACTCTATGTTTTATCGCCCTGTACCATACACAATTAATTGTTCAGCACTTTACACTGAAACGGAAATAAGGGAGTTCTATTGCTGTGGTAGAGCTTAGTATAGGGGTTGGATGCATGTCATTCATGGTTACTGTCGATGTTCTCTCTTAAAGCTTCTCTAAAAGTGATGACCGTTATAAGATCTCACTCTTACAATGTTACAATCCTATAATGATTACATATACTAGAGGTCCGTACGGTGATCTTCTAACCATGCGTGTCGGGTTATACTGCTGCATTGGTTCAAAGTTTTTTTGCATTACTATTTTGGCTTAATACTTATTTTCTTTATCAGTATCACCCTCAAGGTCCCTCCTCTGCTCTCGGATCTCACCCACGCAGCAGCAACAACAACTCATGGTCAAGGTGCACCCCACCCCACTCCCTTCCTCTGTCTGATTTGATTTGATCTGATTTGATTGGATCAGATTCAGTTTCCTGACGCCTCTCAGTTTGCATTACAGGCTCTGTTGCTCTTCATGCTGCTGCTACATGATGACCCTCTCTCTCTCTCTCTCTCTCTCTCTCTCTTGGATCCAGGCCAGGAGGAAGGAGGTTTGGTGTTTTTCATTGATACACCGATGCATTCATGTCTTGTGTGGTGGTAGCACAGCACAGCAGATCGACCTCCTTCCAAACACATTGGTAATTCCCCGAGGCCCTCACTCACTCAACTTGTCAGCCCACTGCAAAAAAATCCAATCTTGTTTGCTGCATTGCATATGCAATTACGCTCGACGATGATTCAGTTGCTGACTTGTGTAATCGTGTCATAAACCGGCATGCCTTTGGTACGGTGCTGAATTCTTGAGAACCTGCAGTAATCATCATATTCTGGAGAACCTGTAGTAATCATCATATTCTTGAGAACCTGCAGTAATCATCATATTATCTTCCTCTAATTATTATAGCTTCGGTATGTGTTCACCATGCTGTGTGTGTGTGTAACCGTTGTGTAGATTGCAAAATGGCTAGCAAAACAGGAACAGTACCATGAAGCAGCTCTGTTTCTTGTTATCTGCTTTGCTTTCATGGGCATGCATGTGTATCTCATTAAATTCGGCCTCTGAAGCAGAGCAGCCTCATCCTCTTCATGCTGGCTCGACTGCCTTTGATTATTCCCATTTGCTGCCTTGCCTTGTAGATGCAGCAGCTCAAGGGAGAGGTCGGCGTGTTCTCCAGGGCCGACAGGTCGGCGCTATTCGAGATGGGCAACACCAGGGTCATCGCCGCCGTCTACGGCCCCTGAGAGGTAGTCACTTTTTGTTGGCACACCAACTCTTCTATTTGATGCCATGGCTATTAGGGATTTGGCCCCCGAGAGGTCTCTAGTTAATGATCCGTATTGAGAGATTTTGGTGGTTACTTGTGCTTATTGTATATCACATTGAAAAAGAAAATGCACAATGAGCTTACCTTTGTATGTCAGGATTTTTTTTTCATCGGTTACCCTTCCTTTAGCTGTAGTTTATTTTCGTACAGAAACCAATCTTGGTGTTCTTCGTATTTGCATTTGATTATATTTTTAAAATTCCCTAACAGAACTATATATAACAATGTGGGTATGCTGCCAATTCTTGCTTATAAGTTATTGGAGCCCTCATTGGCTACTGTTTGAAGTTCTGTACACATTCTTATTCTCATATGTTCATTCTTGTTTTTTGCACAGATGAAGAGCGAATCCAAGTTCGAAGCTGTGAAGCATAACAACAAAGACTATCGTATTATGTGTTGTAAATGTAGGCAGTAGTAGGCTTATCTGGGTTGTAGTATACTATAACATTTGTAATAGACTAATGCCATGTTGTTTTGGACGAATTTCATTTGCTATTTGGATTGTTTGAAATAATGATTGTGTATGTGATCTGAATACCCGTCAAATGGAAAGACAAGGGGGTCCAAGTTATAATGGTTGTTTGACAGATTTTGAAATTTTTGATGTGTGGGATCAATTTTGTGATAAGCATGACAAGTGGGACCAATCTGATTGGTGGGCCAGTGGCAAAAAAAGGACGAAAAAAAAAGTAGACTGTAAAAGGCTGCATCTTAGAAAAAAAAGGCTGAATTAATGGCCCAAGCCCATGTAGCTAGCGAAAATCAACAAGAAAAAATACATTAAAAGGCTGAATTGTTGGGCTAGGCCCATGTAGAAAACCGAATTGGACCGGGCTGAATCTTGTGCCACATCAGCTTGCCACGCTGGATGCCTACGTGGCCTGGGGAGGCTGCTAGTGACCAAAACACGACAGTAGGCATATTCTGGTCATAAACGTCTATGTCCTTCTCAAAGAGAAGGTCGCTAATGTCAGTTTATGACGGCCAGCTTTTGACCTTATGTTTTTTGTCACAAAAAGGTCACAAATGGAAATTTGTGACCATTCAGTGACCAATAGTGGTGGTCACAAGTTGACATATTTCTTGTAGTGATGGTAAACTACTCACGCTTCATCGGTAGGGCAATGATGCTTATGTAGATGCCCTCCGTGGTCGAATCCCCCTCCGGCAGAGTACCGGAAAAGGCCTCCAGATGGGATCTCGCAGATACAGAATGTTATGGTGGTGGAAAGTGGTTTCGATGGCCCTCTAGGGTTTCTAGAATATATGTGCATATATAGGCATAAGAAATAGGTCGGTGTTGTCACGAGGGGCCCACAAGGGTGAGGGGCGTGCCCTCCCCCTTGTGGACGCTTCATGGCTCTTCTGACTTGGTTCTCAAGTCTCTGGGGTGTCTTCTGGTCCAAGAAAAATAATCGTAAAATTTCATTCCGTTTGGACCCCGTTTGATATTCCTTTTCCGCAAAACGCAAAAACAAGGAAAAAACAGAAACTAGCATTGGGCTCTAGGCATGTTAGTCCCAAAAATAATATAAAATAGCATAATAATGCATATAAGACATCCAAAAAATATAATATAATAGCATGGAACAATAAAAAATTATAGATACGTTGGAGACGTATCAATCAGCACGACGTGACGACGCTGTGCTTCTCGAGGAGAACCGTCTCCGAGCTGCTACGCGTGCTGCATGCTACCAGCAAGCCCTGTGTCGCTATCACAGCCGCAGTGTTTGTGCCCGGTGTTTTGAGGAAGGCGACCTTGTCCTCAGACGCGTTCAGTACGCCAAGGGTGCAAACAAGTTAACGCCGAAGTGGGAAGGCCCTTATCGGGTGGTATGAGTCACCAGATCTAGCACAGTCCATCTGGAGACCGGAGATGGCATTCAGTTGCAAAACTCATGGAACATTGAGCATTTCTGCAAGTACTACCCGTAAGGCGTAGCTGTCGGGCCCAGCTCGGCAGCCACCCTTTGGTACATGCCTTGCCTCAGTTGCATGTAACCCCTTATACAAAGCCAGGCGCATACCCTGAGCAACAGAGAAATAAACGAAGTGCTGGGGGGCCCTCGACAAGTTGCATGCACATAAGCATATCATGAGCATCTCATGTTCATGTAGATCAGTTTGCATTTAGCTTCATTTTCATCTGCATAAACCAAGTAGTTCCTGCTGTGGACTTGTGTCGGTGTACTAAGGTAGGGGTACCCCAGTACCCCAACTTGTGCACGGGCAGTTGCAGCTTCCCGCGGTAAGGTTTACTGCGTGCTCGCCGGAGACCTTCCTGCTCCTTATTAAACCATTCAAAAACAAAGTATCCAAGACATGAGACCAAGGCCCCGGCAAGAGGAGCTTGCCGGGAAGGCCGTACCAGGCTCAAGACTGCTCCACTAACACAAGGCCCTGGCAAGGGGAGCTTGCCAGGAAGACTAGAAGACAACACCTCGGCACTATATGTGCCCCGGCAAGGGGCCCGGGGAGCGGCAAGCTCCCGGGCCCGGCAAGATCAAGGCCCCGGCAAGGTGCTTGCCGGGAAGGCTGCGCTGTGTGCCCGCGCTCCAGCTCATCGGCCCACGCGTCGCCCTGGGGCCTATCCAGGGACGCGTGGCGGATGGCTGTGCAGCCTGGGGTACACGGTGGCACTCCACGGTGATGGATCCGTCGCCGTGGCGGACGGAGACGCTAAGGCGGGAGCTTTTGGGGTCGACGGCGACGGGCATTAAATGCCCTTGTCCCCCACTGTCAAAGTAGGTATAGACCGCTGTTCTGTACTGTAGCTTCACTGTTCCCGCACTGTTACAACTACCACTTCTTTTACATTTTTACCCCTTTCTCCTACGTTGACACCTGTCGGTGACCCCTTACACTATAAAAGGAGGCTCATGCACAACGTGGAGGGGGTTCGAAACCTAGATCACTCTCACGCACGGTGTAGCTGCTTCTTCAAGCTCCCGAGCACTCAACTCAATACACAACCAAGCAGGAGTAGGGTTTTACGCATCCGTGCGGCCCGAACCTGGGTAAAACTGCCCGCGTGTTCGCTTCGATCTGCCCTTTGTGCTCCCTCCGCCCTCGTACCGCACAGACAAGGGGCTCCGGTCCCATAGGTGTTCGTGGCGGACAGTTTCCCCCGACATCTTTGGCGCGCCAGGTAGGGGGCGTCGAGGTTGTGCGAACCTGATCCGGCGCTCGCGCGGGCGCATTCTTCATCAACCTCTCCAGCTTCATCAGCAACTTCATCAGCGACAGCTCTATGGCCCCGAAGAAGAAACCTTCGGAGGTCGGAGGCCCGTCTGCGTCTCACCCGCCGCCACCAGAGCCAACGGTGGGCGGGGGAGACGCCGTCGGAAGGGTGGTTGCCGGTGAGGACACTCACGGTGCCACCAGATCCAAGAACAGGACGGACGACCGAACTTCGGTCTCCGTGGACGCGCCGCGTCCATCCCAGCACACGACGACCCCGCAGCGCCATACCACGGGAGGTGGTATCCGCTTGCTGGGGCAAGGCCAGACCGGAGGCTCGCGGGACGCCCCGGACCCCCGTCCGGGCACAAGCAAAGCGAAGGCGCCGGCGCGGGACCCCGCTCCTTCTAACGTTGTTAGAAGTCCGAGCGTATCCCGCTCCTCGCACCGCTCGCCCGCGTTCCCTTCCACTCCAGCAGAAGCGCTCGCGAGAGCGCAACTGCTCCTCGACTTTCCTCCGGCGGCCGACAAGGCCGAAGAATGGAGGGCCACAATACGGAGCCTGATAGACTTCGCCAATAATGATTCTCCACAGCAGCCGTCGACCTCACGGCCGCGGCAGGCTGGGAAGACGAAGGCTATCGGCGACAAGACCGCTGGGGGTGCGACAAGCGTGCACTCCCCGCCGCAGAAGCAGAAGACGCCGCCCCGCCGGAACAACCCCGACGACGGCTCCACAGCCTCGTCGGACCCGCGGGCTCGTCGGGACCAGCGCCAGGTCCTCGACGACCGGCGAGATGAAGACGCTCGGACCACAATCGAGCGCCGCCGAGAAGCTCGGCGACAATCCGACAAGAGAGCTGGGAACACTGTCGACGTGCACGCGCCCGGTGAACCAGGCGACTTGCCGTACGCGGCAGGCTGTCCTGCGTTTACTCGCGAGATGCGGCGCGTCCAGTGGCCCAGCATGAAGAATTTCAAGCCCGACGTACCGGAGAAGTACGACGGCAAGACGCACCCCTCGGAGTTTCTCAGCGTCTACACCATCGCGGTGCAAGCTGCCGGGGGGCGCGACGAGAAGATCTTGGCGAATTACTTCCCGCTCGTGCTAAAGCCGAACGTTCGTTCGTGGCTCATGCACTTGCCGGAAGGTTCTATCTCTTCTTGGGCCGACCTCTGTCACCAGTTTGTTGGCGCCTTCACCGGCGGCCACAAACCCCATGGCCAGGAGAGCGATCTCCACATTTTGGCCCAGAAGGAAGGCGAGCCCCTGCGCAAGTATATCCAACGCTTCAGCCGGGTGCAGCACAACATCCCTGACGTTCACCCTGCCGCGGTTATCAGCGCGTTCCATCAGAACGTGCGTAACCGCCGCATGCGTGAGGAGATGGCGATGACCAAGATTCGGGATGTCAGCGAGCTCTATGCTCTTGCTGACAAGTGCGCGCGCGCGGAAGAGGGGAGGAGACTCCCCGGGGAGGATACTGGCGCAGGGGGAAGCGACAGCGACGATACCGCCCCGGCAAAGAAGAGCCGGCGGCGGAACAACAGAAAGAAGGGCAAGAAGGAGGTGCTTGCCGTCGAGAAGTCCGGCAAGGAGGCCCCCGCCAAACAAGCGCAGGCTGGCGGCTCCGGCAAGGAGCCCGCCCCGGCAGCGGCGGCCGACAAGCCGGGTAGCTCCGACAAGCAATACTGTAAGATTCACCGCACCAAGGGTCACGATCTCTCCAACTGCAAGCGCGTCGAGTACCTCGTCGAGCAGCAAAAAGCTGAGTACGAGAGGCGCGACAAGGAGAAGGCCCAAGGTGGCGGGGAAGAGCCCAGCAAGAAGCGGCCGTTCAACGGCCGGGGAGGACGCCGCGGCAAGGCTAAGCAGCGGCAAGGGGATCGACCTCCCCGGGGCCGCGACAACGACGAAGACGACGATGAAGACATGGAGGACGACGAGAACAGCGAGCAGGAGTTCCAGAAGGCCACGGAGGTCCTGTGCGTCGACGGTGGCGCCTCCCTGCACACCTCCCACCGCCAGCTAAAACAGTGGGTGCGTGAGGTGAACGCAGCGGAGCCGCCCGTGGAGTCGCGCAGGCTCCTCAAATGGTCCAGCACGCCCATCGTTTTTGACCTTGAGGATCACCCTGATCGCACCACCGCGGTCGGGTGTTTGCCGATGCTGGTTTCTCCCACCATCCGCAACCTCAAGGTCACCAAAATGTTGGTTGACGGCGGGGCCGGCCTGAACTTGATCTCCTCTGCTGTGATCAAGAAACTCCAGATTCAAGACGGCGAGCTCGAAGAGACCGGTTCATTCCAAGGAATCAACCCGGGAAGGAGCAAGCCCAAGGGAAAGATCACTCTGCCAGTGACCTTTGGCGGGGAGCTCAACTTCAGGACTGAGCGCATCACCTTTGACGTTGCCGATATTCCATTGCCCTACAATGGAATACTTGGCCGTCCTGCCCTCGCCAAGTTCATGGCAGCTTCCCACTATGCCTACAACGTGCTGAAGATGCCGGGGCCGATAAGCGTCATCACTGTCCACAGCGACAAGAAGGATGCGCTTATTTGCGCCGACAAGATTTACCGGGATGCGGCAGCTGCGGCCGAGAAGGATACTCTTGCCGCTGAAGCTCCCGGGGGGAAGAAGACGAAGACCAAGTCCGGCAAGTGCTCTGGGACCCACTTCGGCAACCGCACCTCTTCGGAGTGCTGCGCTGCCGTCGAGGACGTTCCATCGAGCTCCACCGGCAAGAGTAAGAAAGGGATGGCCGCTCCTCCGGCAACCAAGAAAGTGTCCGCAAAGGAGGACGGCACTGGCGGTACCTTCACCATCAGTGCCACCCTTGATAGCAAATAGGAAAGCGCGCTCGTTGCCTTCCTGCGGGCGAATGTCGATGTGTTTGCCTGGCAACCATCTGACATCCCCGGTGTTCCCAGGAAGGTGATTGAGCACAAGCTTGCTGTCTGTCCTCATGCGCGACCCATCAAGCAGAAAGTGAGGAAGCAAGCCGTCGAGCGCCAAGAGTTCATCAACGAGGAAATTAAGAAGCTAGAAGCAGCAGGCCTAGTTAGAGGTGTGATCCATCCGACGTGGTTGGCAAACCCAGTCGTCGTGCGCAAGGCCAACGGGAAGTGGAGACTGTGTATAGACTTCACCGATGTCAATAAAGCATGTCCCAAGGATCCATTCCCTTTGCCGCGCATTGACCAGATCGTTGACTCCACTGCCGGATGTGAGCTACTCTGCTTTCTTGATGCATACTCAGGCTATCATCAGATTTTCATGGCTAAGGAAGATGAAGAGAAGACTGCGTTTATCACTCCATGTGGCACTTATTGCTTCATCCGCATGCCATTTGGATTGAAGAATGCAGGCTCAACTTTTGCAAGGGTAGTGTACACTGCTTTTGAGCCACAAATCCACAGAAACGTAGAAGCTTACATGGATGACATCGTGGTGAAGAGCAAGAGCAAGGAAACCCTGATTCAAGACTTGGAAGAAACGTTTCAGAACCTGCGCAAGATACAGCTCAAGTTGAACCCCGAGAAGTGCGTCTTTGGAGTCCCCTCCGGCAAGCTTCTCGGTTTCTTTGTATCACAGAGGGGGATTGAAGCCAACCCCGACAAGATCAAAGCCATTGAGCAGATAGAAGCCCCGAAGCGCGTCAAGGATGTCAGAAGGCTTGCAGGTTGTGTTGCTGCCCTCAGTAGGTTCATTTCAAAGTCTGCAGAACGCGCCCTACCTTTCTTCAAAATCTTGAAGAAGGCAGGTCCCATGAGGTGGACTCCGGAAGCGGAGGCGGCGTTGCAGGATTTGAAACGGTACCTGTCCTCCACTCCTATACTTGTCGCACCTAGATCACAGGAAAAGTTGTTGCTATACTTAGCGGCAACCAACCAGGTGGTTAGTGCTGCGTTAGTAGCGGAGAGGGAGTCCGACGAGGAGTCAGCATCACCGGCAAGCGAATCCAGCGACAAGCAGGGGGCTGTCCCGACAAGCTCTGGTCCCGACAAGGAAGACTCTGCGCAGGAACAAGGAGAGGTGCGGAAGAAGATGGTACAGCGCCCAGTTTATTTTGTAAGTTCCCTTCTCCAGGGGGCTAGATCAAGATACTCTGGTGTGCAAAAATTGCTTTTCGGCCTTCTCATGGCCTCGAGAAAGCTGCGCCATTACTTCCAAGCCCATGAGATAACAGTGGTCACTCGCTTTCCGTTGAAGAGGATATTGCACAATCCAGAAGCAACAGGCAGGATCGTTGAGTGGGCACTGGAGCTGTCGAGCTTTGGACTCAAGTTTGAAAGTACTTCAACCATACAGAGCCGAGCTTTGGCAGAATTCATAGCTGAGTGGACCCCAACACCAGAAGAAGAAATTCAAGAAACAAGTGTACCCGTACAAGAAGCGACAAGTGAATGGGTAATGTATTTTGACGGTGCCTTCTCACTGCAAGGCGCCGGTGCTGGCGTGGTACTCATCGCGCCCACCGGAGAGCACCTCAAATATGTTATCCAGATGCACTTTCCCAGGGAGCAAGCGACAAACAACACTGCAGAATATGAAGGCTTGCTCGCCGGCCTCAGGATTGCGGCCGAACTTGGGATCAGAAAGCTGATTGTGCGGGGCGATTCTCAGTTGGTGGTCCGGCAAGTTAATAAGAGCTATCAGAGCCCTTTGATGGAAGCTTATGTGGATGAAGTGAGAAAGCTTGAAGAGCACTTTGAAGGTTTGCAGATGGAGCACGTCCCGAGAGCCCAAAATGAAATTGCAGATGGCCTTTCAAAGTGCGCCGCGATGAAGTTACCTGTGGAACCAGGGACCTTCTTACTCAAGCTGACTCAGCCATCCGTTACACCATCAATTAGGCAGTCCAAGAAGAGAAAGTTGGTCTCCGGCGACTACTTGCCGGCGGATCTTCCTGAAACCGCTGCCAAGGTCCCCAAGATCAACAACCAGAACGCTGAGGAACAGTTTGCTCCTGCAAGTCCTCGGGCTTGTACAGTTGAAGCAAGCGTTCCCGGCAAGCCTCGCCCCGGCGAGCTTGCCGGGGGACCGTCAGCTCCGGCAGAACCAGAGGTCCTTGCCGTAGAAGCTGAGGTTCCCGCAGCGGCCCTCGAGCCTTTAGTCCTTGTCGTCGAGCCTCGGGCTCCGGCATGGGCGCAGCAGATCGTCCGTTTTTTGCAAATTGGAGAACTTCCCGACGACCCTCAAGAGATAGAGAAGATAACCAGGCAGTCAAGTATGTATCAGTTCGTGGATAACGAGCTGTACAGAAGAAGACTCAACGGTGTCAGGTTGAAGTGCATCTCCAGAGAAGATGGACAGAAGCTGTTGGCGGAAATACACGGAGGCATATGCGGCCACCACATTGGCGCAAGGGCGCTTGCCGGGAAAGCTTTCCGGCAAGGGTTCTTTTGGCAAGAAGCCCTCCAAGATGCAACTGCACTAGTAACCAAGTGTGAAGCGTGCCAGTTCCATGCAAAGCAAATCCATCAGCCAGCTCAAGCTCTCCAAACAATCCCTTTATCATGGCCCTTCTCGGTCTGGGGGCTCGACATCCTCGGCCCTTTCCCTCGAGCTGTCGGGGGCTTTGAGTACTTGTACGTTGCGATCGACAAGTTCAGAAAGTGGCCAGAAGTGGAGCCAGTGAGGAAGGTGACAGCACAGTCAGCAGTCAGGTTCTTCAGGTCGATTGTTTGCCGTTTCGGGATCCCTAACAGGATCATCACCGACAATGGTACGCAATTCACTAGTCGCACCTTCATGCAATATGTCCAAGACCTTGGCGCCAAGGTCTGTTTCGCTTCTGTTGCTCACCCGAGGAGCAACGGTCAAGCGGAGAGGGCAAACGCTGAAGTGCTGCGCGGACTCAAGACAAGGACCTTTGACAGGCTGCGCAAGTGCGGAAGAAATTGGATAGAGGAGCTCCCGGCGGCTCTTTGGTCAATCAGAACGACACCAAGTCGAGCCACCGGACAGACACCATTTGCTCTAGTCTATGGAGCAGAAGCAGTTCTCCCCACGGAACTCGTATACGGATCTCCTCGAGTGCTCGCTTACGATGAGCTCGAGCAAGAGCAACTGCGGCAAGATGACGCATTGCTCCTCGAGGAGGGACGTCTCCAGGCTGCTGTACGAGCTGCTCGATACCAGCAAGCTTTGCGCCGCTATCATAGCCGCAAAGTCAAGGCCAGGAGTCTCGAGGAAGGCGACCTTGTTCTTCGGCGCGTTCAGTCCGCCAAGAATTCCAACAAGTTGACGCCGAAGTGGGAAGGCCCTTATCGGGTGAGACAAGTTACGAGGCCCGGCGCTGTCCGCCTCGAGACCGAAGAAGGCTTACCGGTGAGCAACTCCTGGAACATAGAGCATCTTCGCAAGTTTCACCCATAAGGCGCGGTTGCCGTGATCCGCTCCGGCAACCACATTTTGTACAAGCTTTGCCGCTGTTGCATGTAACCCTTTGTACAAAGCCGGGCGCAGACCCCGTGCATCAGTAAAGATTTCGTGTTTTGTGCTATTTGCCATTTGCATGCTTTTCTCTGCTATTTGCATGTTTTCTTTGGCATTTGGTACAACACTCAAGTATCCGGTAAGCATTAGCACGTCGACAGTACATATACTTGTTTCCTTCTCCCTTTTCTTTTTACTCTAAAGCAGAAGGAAAGTTCCTCGCGCACAAGTTTGCCGGGGGGGAAGGAGGTGGAGGAGGAACCAAGTGCTGTTCAAGAAAGAGAAGCCTTACCGAAAAGCAAGCAACATATGAAAGATAAGTTGTTAGAATTTGACCAGTTCAAATTTTAAATTTAAGTTGTCTTCCTTGAACGATCGCATTTTGTATGGAAAACCTGTGCGCGGAGGAACCTACCCGTAGCTTGGCCGCACCCTTATCTTGTTTTCGAGTTCACTCAACGATTTAAGTGAGCTGCGACAAGTGTCGCGCCCTTGCTTCGTTTCCGAGCACGCTCAGCAAGTTAAGTGCGTTGCGACTAGCTGCGGCAAGGTTGCTTGCCGGCGAGGACCTTGGCCAGCAGGCTGCTCGGAGTCCAGCACTCAGCGCTCGCGGCAAAGGCCCCTTGCCGGCAAGCTCCCCGGGAGCGTAGGGTGAAAAACATACAAAGTCGAAGATTGAGACAAGGAAGATAACATTGCACTGATTGATCAAAATAAAGTAAATATCTTACAAAGGATAAACTTGTCGCGATGGACTAATGAGTTCATAACGTAATGTGCAGCAATAAAAAGATAAAGATAATGGAGCCCTAGTCTACGCGGTCGCCTTCCTTCCTGCCAAGCTTTGCCACCTTGGCGATGATGTGGCCGACCTGCTCCTTCAGGGCCTCCGTGTCTGCATCAGCCGGCAAGCTGCGAAGAACGTTCGTGAGGTTGATTCCCGGGTTGCGGTACACGATCTTCGTCAGCACCCGCTCCAGAGTTCCCGCGCAGAGCCGGCGCGACTCCTCGGCCAGCTGCGCGGGGATGCGGTTCCGGAGACTTGCAAGAGCCGGCGCGACTCCTCTGAAGAAGAGGCTGAGCCTGGCGCTGTGCGGGAGATCCGGATCCGGCGAGTAGATAAGATGTTCGACCTTCAACGCCAGCAACTCCTGGTCAATATTGGACGCAGAAGAAACCAGCTCTTCGGTCCACACTTCAATAGTTTGCCGGAAGAGCTCGGACGCCTTGTTGACGTTCTCCACCAAGGTCCGCTCCTTGCGGAGCTCATCCTTCAACTTGGTCTCCTGAGCTCGGGCGGCGTCGAGCGATTCCTTCAGAGTGGTGACCTTCAGCTCCAAGTCCTCAATGGAGTCCTTGGCGGCCTTCAGCTCGTCGCCCCTCTTTGATAGACTCACCTGAAGCTCTGAGTTTGTGTGAGCATCCTTCTCGCGCTCCAAGATGAGCGCGGCAACCTTCTCGGCGCTCACCTTCATCGCCTTCTCCAACTGTTCGACCTTGGCGGCGAGCTCCTTCTTGGCGTCTTCCGCGGCAACCGCGGCGGCTTTCGCCTCCTTCAGCTCCCCGCCAAGGGCAGCCTCGCGAGCGGCAAGGTCCTCCTCGTGGGAGTCGAGCTCGACCTTCCGCTGCGCGAGCTCTCCCTCTCGCCGGGACATCTCCACCCCGGCGAGCCGCTGCTGTTCGTCGGCTTCAGCTTTCTCGAGCACCCACTCCTGGTACTCGCCGGCGAGACGCTCACGCTCCTCCGCCACCTGGCGGAGGGCAGCCTGATTGGCGGCGCTGAGCTCCGCCGCACGCTTCTCCATTTCCGCTGCGGCCTTGGCGGCAAGGGCCTCCCGGGAGGCAAGCTTCGCCTGCCTGGCCCGATAAAGGGCCAGGAGCTGGTGGAGCAACCGCTCCTCCTCGGGCCCCTCACTCCCGCCAGGCGCCTGGACGATCTTCAGGCCTGCGGAGGCGAGGACTTCTCCGTCGAATGCCTCGCCCTCCGCAGGAGCTCGCGACGAAGACCCCCACGGCATCTGGATGAAGACGCCATTGGGGGCCTCGAGATAGTACCTTTGCTCCTCGCCGGCGGAGGGGCCGGTGGCCGGTGCAGCATCCGATGCTCCCGCCGCCTCCGGGTCGGCGGTGCGACCACCGTCCCCCTCTCCGGCCGCTGCGTCTGCAGCCGGAGCAGTCTCCTGCGCGGCCGGCTCGGCAGCCTCAGCCATCTCCTCGACGACAGGGGCGTCGCCGCCGCCGCCCTGCGCGTCCTCCTCCTCGAGGATGATCACCTCCATTTCCATGGGCGCAGGAGGAGGAAGATCTAAGAAGAAGAAGAAAGAGAAGTTCAAAACTCAAGCAAATATCCAAAAAAGAGACAAGCCAAGAAGACAAGTCACAAAGCTTACCTTGGCGGACGTCCTCAGCGGCGGGCTCCCTCGCCGGGGAGCTCGGCCTTGGCGGAGTGGCCGCCCTCGCCGGGCTGCTCGCCCTTGGCGGGGTACTCTGCCTCGGCGGAGTACCCGCCCTTGGCGGAGCGCTCTCCCTTGCCGGAGAGTTTTGCCTTGGCGGGGACGGCGGGGCCTGCGGCTCCTCGACCACGGTCTCCGGGCGCTCTTCCCGCTGTGGCTCCTCCTCTGCACAAAACAAGACAAGAAAAGTCAAAACACGAAGACAAAATCAAAGCCTCAGGCGTACCCCGACAAGCGAAAGGAGAGAACCCCAGACTTACGCTGGGGGCTGCGCTGCGGGCTACGCTGGGGGCTGCTTCTCGGAGCAGCGCTCGGGTCCGGCAGGCCCGGCTCCGGCACGCCTCCTGCTGCCGCCGCTGCTGAGCCCTCTGCGGCCTCGGCCTCGGGCGCCTTGGCCTTCTTCGCTACGCGATGGGCCAAGGTCCTGAAATCAGAACAGAAGACAGAGTCAGCATCAGCAGAAAAATCAAGACAGAAATCAAGGAGAAATGAGGTCCCGAATCCTTACTCTTGGTCCTCCTCGTCGTCCTCGCTCAGGGCGGAGAAGTCATACTCCACCGTGGGCGCTTCGGCGCGAGGAGCGGAAGACGAAGGTTCCCTTGCGCGCTTGGTGTTCACCGGGGCTGGGGGCTGCGAAGACCCAGCCCCTGTGGTCGCCGGCGCCCGAGGAGCGGGCGGAGCCGCTGCTCCGCTCCGAGAAGACCCCTGCCGGCTCGCCGCCGGCCTGCGTGGCGCCTCAGTTGTGGTCCGCGCACGGGCCGCCTCCGCTGCGGCCGGTGCGCCAGACGACCTTGGCGCGGCTTGGCTCCCCCGGGGAGCTGCCCGGCGAGATGGCTGTTGCCGGGGCGCCTGCGCTCTTTCCCCCGTCGCCGCCTTGCGGAGGCGCTTCGCCGGGGATTGCCTTGGGCTTGCCGGGGGCGGGGAGCTCTCCGACGAGGAGAGGTCGTCGGCGTACAATTCCGTGGATCCGCCGGAGTCCTCGGCCTCCTCCTCCTCCTCCTCCTCTGCCCCGGCCGGCTCGCTGGGCCCAGCGTCCAGCGCTGCGGCCTTCTTTCCCTTGGCGCCTCCGCCCCTCGCGGCGCCTCTGCTCCCTCCGGCGGCGCCCTCCATTGCCGCGGCCTCGGTTGCGATCCCGCTGATCCCGGAGTGCCTCAACGAGGGAACCCCGGCAAGCGCGTCGGGAGGCAGATCCAGCAACCTGCGGATCTCCGCCTCCTCCGCCTGGGTGGACGCGTCCTCAACCTCCGCCTCCTCCGGCGAGTATCCGAAAACTCCTGCCGCCGCGGCTGCGGCGGCCTCCTCAGCCCGAGAAGCAATGTAGGCGATCTCCTGGTCGGTGGTGGCCCGCGTGTGCAGCTTAAGGTCCTCCTTGTTCTTCGCCACCTCTTCAAGGTTGTCGTAGAAGTTGAGGACGTCGATGGGCTTCGGAGCAAGCCATGTACGGTCCACGCCGTGCGAGTCGCACATGGGCATCATGGCGAGGATCCGATCCCTGACGGCGCTGTTGCAGAGCGGCACCACTCCCCGGGGAGTCCTGAACCACTCGGGGTGTGTCGGGTCGTACTTGAAGAGTTCCCGTACCATTCCCCGCAGCTCCAGCGTGGTGAAATTGAAGTTGAGCCCGGGGCGCAGCCTCATGATATCTGCCGGGCCGCCGTACTCCCAGGCCGGCCTCTTCCGGTCTTGGAGGGGGGCGATGCGCCGGCGGAGGAAATCTGCGCCCACCTCGGCAACTGACAGATTGGCTAAGCGAAGACGAAGAATCCGGACGAGGGCGATGTTGAGCTTGACGTCGTCCGAGTCCAGATCGCTCCAATCCCTGCCGCGCACGATGGGCGTTGTGCGCGGCGCGGTGAAGGCTTGCGGCTGGTCTTCTACGATCCAGCACCACTCCGCTCGCCATTCCTCCCACTTGCCGCGGAGCTCCCCCGGCAAGTACGCACCCTTCTTATTGAGACGGAAGACCCAAGAAATTCCTCCGGAGAGGGGGGCATCGGCCTCGGCTCTAGGAGTGAAGAAGTGTCTAAAGAGTGCTACATTGGGGTGGACTCCTATGAAGTTTTCGCACATGTGTGCGAAAACAGCCATGGTGAGAATGGCGTTGGGGGTGAAGTCAAGCAGATGGAAGCCATATGTATTCATGACGTCGCAAAAGAAGTTTGAGAAAGGTGGACAGAGGCCACAATGAAAGAAAGCAGCGAAGAAATGGTACCCGCCGGGATAGCTGTCCTTGGCGGCGGCCGGGTATGCTCGCGTGCGGGGATGCGCGTCGGTTCTCTTGGACCAGAACAAGTAGTACTTGTTCCAGAGTTCCCGCACGCCGAGCTTCGGCGGGAAGACGACGTGCCGCTTCCGGTACGCGATGAGCTTGGCCACTTGCTCCGATTTCTCCCGCTTGGCCTTCTCCGCCTTCGCCTTGTCGGTCTTCGGGGCCATGGCGGACGCGGTGGAAGGAAGGGGACGAAGAGCTCGGCGGCGGCGGAGATGTGGAGGCAGAGCGCAAGAGGGAATCTTTTGCAGGAGGAAGATGACGTGATGAGAGCGCAAGGAGGGGAACCGCGCCCGCTACCTCTGCTTTTATGGGAGAGTGGGGGGCGTTTCGCTCTTTCCATTAAGAGATCGTGGGCACGTCCCATCCCACGGCGCCGCAATCGACGCGTGCCGTTACCGTGGGGTGCGGCGGGTATGGAAGTGGATTCGGCGCGCCGCGGGCCGCGGGTGCCCGTGCACTGTTTTGGGCCTGGCCCAACAGCGCTCGGCACCGTGTGTGGCCCAGGCCCGGGGGCTCCTGTCGGTGTACTAAGGTAGGGGTACCCCAGTACCCCAACTTGTGCACGGGCAGTTGCAGCTTCCCGCGGTAAGGTTTACTGCGTGCTCGCCGGAGACCTTCCTGCTCCTTATTAAACCATTCAAAAACAAAGTATCCAAGACATGAGACCAAGGCCCCGGCAAGAGGAGCTTGCCGGGAAGGCCGTACCAGGCTCAAGACTGCTCCACTAACACAAGGCCCTGGCAAGGGGAGCTTGCCAGGAAGACTAGAAGACAACGCCTCGGCACTATATGTGCCCCGGCAAGGGGCCCGGGGAGCGGCAAGCTCCCGGGCCCGGCAAGATCAAGGCCCCGGCAAGGTGCTTGCCGGGAAGGCTGCGCTGTGTGCCCGCGCTCCAGCTCATCGGCCCACGCGTCGCCCTGGGGCCTATCCAGGGACGCGTGGCGGATGGCTGTGCAGCCTGGGGTACACGGTGGCACTCCACGGTGATGGATCCGTCGCCGTGGCGGACGGAGACGCGACGGGCATTAAATGCCCTTGTCCCCCACTGTCAAAGTAGGTATAGACCGCTGTTCTGTACTGTAGCTTCACTGTTCCCGCACTGTTACAACTACCACTTCTTTTACATTTTTACCCCTTTCTCCTACGTTGACACCTGTCGGTGACCCCTTACACTATAAAAGGAGGCCCATGCACAACGTGGAGGGGGTTCGAAACCTAGATCACTCTCACGCACGGTGTAGCTGCTTCTTCAAGCTCCCGAGCACTCAACTCAATACACAACCAAGCAGGAGTAGGGTTTTACGCATCCGTGCGGCCCGAACCTGGGTAAAACTGCCCGCGTGTTCGCTTCGATCTGCCCTTTGTGCTCCCTCCGCCCTCGTACCGCACAGACAAGGGGCTCCGGTCCCATAGGTGTTCGTGGCGGACAGTTTCCCCCGACAACTTGGTTCCCCAAGGGCAGATGAAAAGAGAAGCCAACACTGCAGTCTCCAGCAAGCCAAACATATAAGTTCTTTCCTTCATCCATACGTGTTCTGTAAGAACTTGTGCATAAGAAAACCCCGCTGCCTTTCGAAACTTAGGTGCTCCCATCCTTCGACTCGAACGCTGCTTCGGTCAGGATGGTCGTAGTGGCCTTTGATGAAAAATGATTGGTGGGGGACTAGTCCCACTTCGTGACTTGTGCCCAATAAGCCTAGCTTCGTGGCAACAAGATTGAGGGTACCGACAAAGTATCCTGTCGGGGGAAACTTGTTTCCTTAAACGTATAGAGGCATTTCGCCTTTGCATGGACGCATTACATGCATGTGTCCCGGGCAAGGTTTATCTTTTTCATTAATATGCCCATCAACAAGTACAAATCTTACAGAACACAAACATGGATAAAAGATATTACATTATTTGAACTAAAGTTTAACTAGTGCCTACAGATTTAAGATTGAAAAAAGATAAGTGCCCCGTAAGCCCCTTCTATGTCCCTCTTTTCCCCAGGCATTGCGGTGAGAGGAGAAGAAGGCGGAGGGAAGGCCCGGCTGGGATTCTGCGCCTCCCCAGGATCAGGGTGGTGACGTATCCTAGCTAAGAGGAAGGAACTAGAGGCAGGTGTGGGTGGTGCCGCTGTCGGAATCCCAGGCAGGAACGGCGGAGTCACCGGCAAACACGACTCGTCGGAACGGTCGTCCCAATTCTTGACGTGTCGTGGGTTGCCTCTGCCCTCTGTACCTCTGCCACCCGAAGCACCCTTCGCGGCAGTCAAATCGGGCACCATGCTCTCCGGGTAATACCACAGAGAGCATGGTCGTCCCCGACGGCCCGAAGATCAAGAAACACTGCCTCTTAAAAGGGCGTGTATGAGGAAAAGGAGCTCCCGTGCGCACCGAGCAAGCAGTGCCCGAGGAGATCAGATCAGCCTAACGGCACGAGGAGGTTAGATCCGCCCTTACCGACGGCAAGACCATTCTGTAACCTCCCCTCGACGCTGCAAAAGTAGAGGGAATAGGCCACGATCGACTATCATGACTTGCGCCCGTCACCACCTTTGGCGTGGTGTCATTTGCGTCGCCACTCACTAGGACTGGAGCCACAGACGGCCCGGCAACAAGCACAACTGAGTCGCCACCACCTATTCTACCGACGTGCTCCCGCGCACCCACCTGAGGTTTGTGGGAGGATGAGGAGAGAATCTCACTCCCCGAGAGTCAACGCGAGAATTTTCCATCGCCAACCATAACCTATCGCCTGGGGCCTAGCCCCAAGCTCTCCTCTTCAGCATAACTAGAAGAGTGGGAAGTGGGGGAAGAAAGGGGTATGGATGAGTGCCTCCTCTCATCTCCCGCTCCTCCTTTTATATGCGAGCTGGGGATGAGGGCAGATTCCCCGGTGGGTAACCGCCGCCCTCCTCCACCAATCCGAGAATACCGGGCCCCTGCCTTTATGCTCTTCCGCACCACGCGCCCCCATTACCTACCCCACTCAATGCATGCGGCATGCGTGGCTAAGGGTAAGTGCGTGATGGGAAGAGTGAATTGGCAGTTACTCGCCCATGCGTTAAAGTCATTCACGGGCCAATACAAAGGTAGCCCCACGACGATTGGCATTACACGACGCGCGGAAGATGCGGGAACCGGCCCGAGCTCAAGTGAGTGAAGATGCAAAGAAGATCTCAAAGGGAGCAGGCTGCTCCTACACCTTTGCCTGTGAACTGGTTAGAGCCTACCCCGAGGACACCCAGCGGCGCGACCGGGTAAGGCTCGGGGGCTCCTGTCGATGCAACAAACCCTGGGTCCGTTGCACCAAACTGTGCACAGGCCCAAGGGTAAGCTTACATCACCATGATCAGATCAAGACAGGAAGGGATCAGTTCTTTGAGGAATCAGATAGCTGGCCGAGGAGATCAAGACAACCAAGACTTGCCGAAGATGAAAAGATAATACCAGAGGAAGGGCCTTCCTTGTCGGGAACGCGATCCTGGAGAGGCTGAATCGCCCCGGAAGCAAGCCTCCAAGATCACCCCGGCGGGCCTGCCGGGGCTCGCGGATACAAACCACCCCATTCCACCACCCCACGGTGATGTCCGTCCTCAATCACTGCGGTATCAAGCTCCTAAGTGGCTCAGTGGCAGCACCATGCCACATGGTGGCTACTTCCTATAGATAGAACCCAAGATGACACCAGTCCTGAGACGTGTCAAGCAAGCAGGCATGAAACTGGAAAAACAGCCCGGTAGGGCCTGCCGGGCGAGCCATGATGTGGCTCTAAGCGGCGCATTTAATGTGCTCTGTCAGCCTGCAGAGTTAGGTATGATAGCACTGTTCGCTATCTAATCAGTATGGAAAGACTGATTTGCCACTGTGGTGACCCATTAATCTATAAAAGGTGGCCCATGGCAACCGTAGAAAGGATTCGGTCGATCTAAACCCTCGCTTACTCATATGCGCATAGTCACTCTTGCCCCAAGACAACCTTGTCGGGCAAGAGGTTCGTGCTTTTTCCACCTCCCACCATCAATCCACCAAAGCAGGAGTAGGGTTTTACGCCTCGCGGCGGCCCGAACCTGGGTAAAAATGACCCGTGTGATCTCTTCTGTGCCGCGCTATCCTTCTCCACTCGTTGTGCAACATGCCCATCCACCCGTCGTACCAAAAGGGGCTCATGGTCCCATTGATGACCATGGTTTTCCCACGACAGTGAGGCATATTGTTCTTGTCAAGCTTACGCAGGAAGATGATGTGGCATGCCTCCACAAACAAGTTTACGAGTGTCAAGGCCACAAGGTTATCTTCGGGAAGGTTGACAAGATTGACACTACAAAAATAAGACACATCCGTGACATTTTAGTCCGAACGAAACATTTTTCTGTCATACTTATGACACTTCTATGACAATAATTGTGACAAAACAAGGTATCATCATAGATGTGGCAGGGTCCTACTTCTATGACAAAAAATCATGACAGAAAATGGGCTTTTCATCCTGGGCGGGCCGGAGACGTACCTGCATGACATTCTTTGGGCCGTCCATGATGGAAAAAACCGTGGTAGAAGCGAGGCCGAGGAAAATATCGAGGTGTTCCCGGTTACGGTGGGTGGTCGGGGCCGAGCGATGCACGTTTGTCTTGTACACGCACGCGCATGGGTGCGAGGCGTTGGGTTCTAACTAAACCCGAGCGAGGCGTTGGGCTCTAACTGATCCCGAGCAATTGCACTGCAGTCTACGCGTTACTCAACCCGAGCGATCGATCAATCACTGTTAACTGAACCTGATCGAGCGATTCCTTCGCTACTGCTGCTAACTGAAGCCGATCGATGCTGCCTCTGCATGAACAGTGAGCGTTGCTGGGGGGTTTGGATGAACAGTTCCCAGTGGGGGTGGCTGAAGAGGACCCCGTGGTGTTGCATCTGCATGAACATGACCCCATTAAACGGAGCCGGTTGGGGATGCATGAATAGGACCCCGTGGAGGGCTGCATGAACAGGATCACCCCGTGGAGGGCTGCATGAATAGTAGACAGTGGAGGGCTGGATGAACAGTAGCCCGTGGAGGGGTGGTTGAACAGGAGCCCATGGAGAGGGCAGGTTGAACAGTAGCCGGTGGAGTAGCGTGCGGTGGAGGCTGAACAGTCGCAGGTGGAGGCTGGAGGAGGTCGACGGTGGATGAACAGTAGCCCGTGGAGACTGGAGGGGGTCGACGGTGGTGATGAACAGTATCTCGTGGAGTCCCATTTTGCGGTACGCCACACCCCTCCCGATGAACAGGACCCCCGTGTCGGTGTATTTGGATCGACACCTATGGGATCATGAGAATCCCTACTACGGTTGCGGGGCGCGGGGTTGAGAGAAGAGCAGATCTAACGATCAGGACACGGTTCCTTCACCCAGGTTCGGGCCGCAAAGATGCGTAAAACCCTACTCCTCCTTTGGTGGATTATATGTTGGCGTTCTTCAGCTAACGAGGAGCTCCAAAAGAGTCGTGAGGGGTTCCGAAAAGCCGAATCCTTCTCCTGGTCGCCTCGGGCCTCCTTTTAAAGGGAAAAGGGGTTGCCACAGTGGCACACAGGAGGTGTAAAGGGTACAATGATGCGAGGTTATCCCTCGCATTACAGGACAAGGTGCATTTAATGCGCCCAGCTTAGGTGTCCTTGCTTTATCGGGGATGAGGGGAGACACCCGTCTTGTCCGTCGCCGCTCCTCCTCGCGTCGACACGCGCCCTGGCCAGCGGTGCCTGAGGTGCCATGTAGGCAGACAGGCAGCTGAGGTAGTGCAACGGCGGCCCTCCATGAAGATCTGTGGGTCGCCACTGTCGGGACCCCGATCCTAAGTCACACAGGTCTAGCCTGTAACACACCATATCACTTTGCGGCCTCACGCACGGTATCCCCATGGGTGCCACCTTACCTGGCCCGGGACCGTTTGCGCATTTTGGGACACGTATATGATAGTGTCGCTAGCATCCATATGACAGAGAACCCGGGCCGACATGATCAGTTATAAACCAAAAGTGGCACTAAATTGCAGAGACATGCATACATGACCCAGCAACGAACGTGTCGGTCATCAACGTATGAACCCAAGTCGTAGCAAGCTACAAGGACTTAAAGGAACAACGCGTGACATTTCCCCGAAGGGACAGACACAGGAACGAAGAAGGACACATGCCGGCCAGTCTAAGTGTTCCGGAGCAGTAGCAAGCTACCAAGGCTCAGTGGAAGCACTAGGAGACATTTCCTGTAAGATAGGCTACCAAGGGTAAACAACTAGGCGTCGAATCCCACACATAGCAATACACATTACACGTACGCATAACATGCAAGTATGTGCTGTACAACATGGCATCATAACATAACTCAACAACTCATATAGATAAGGCCCAGAAGAGCCATCATAGCATTTATTACAAACAGAGGTCACATGACCCAACATACAGAGCATACAGGCAACAGAAGCATAACATGTCTGAGTACAGACAACTACAAATGAAAAAAAAGCTGAGAAGCCTGACTATCTACCAGACCCTCCCAAGGGTACAAGATCGTAGCTGAGGTAACAAGCTAAACGTCAAAGTCCACGCGGAAACACTAGCGAGACTGAAGTCTCTCTACAAAACATAAATTAAGCAAACGTGAGTACAAAGGTACTCAGCAAGACTTACATCAGAACTAGCTACATATGCATTAGTATCAGCAAGGGGTGGTGGAGTTTGACTGCAGCAAGCCAGCTTTGACTCGGTGGCTATCCTAAACTACGACTGCAAGCAATACTTTTGAGGTGGCGCACACGAGTCCACATATTCACCAATCGATACACCACTATGGATCCGCTCCAGTCTCCCTACGAGAAGGCCATCCATAGCACTCACGCTTATCTTGCGTGTTTTAGAGTATCCACTTTCACTTGTCTATGAACTGTTATAGGCAACCCAGAAGTCCATTTCCGCGGACACGGCTATTCGAATAGATCATATATAACCCTGCAGGGGTGTACTTCTTCACACACGCTCTCACCACTTACCGCCGTTTACACGACATTTACTCAGCAACCTTCAAGCGGAGGCCCAGCGAGGGTGTCGTCCACGACCTGACTAACCACACAAGTCTCTCGTCCAGGTTTATCGCCTATTTGGGTTCCATCCGTGGGGAGATCCGGCCGGGGTGTCGCTCACGGCCCCAAACGATGTGTACAGGGTTCCCGCATCACCAAGCGGGCAATCGGTACACCGTGCCACGTACCTGCCGCGTCACAGCCCACCCCGAGGGTCAGCGCTGCGCACGACCTCCAGTAAACTACAAACACCAGAAACAAGTTGCAACTCCTGGACAGAGATCATGTTGATTAATAAGTCGAGAGAGTCAATTAAGGATCCCAATGTGTGGTAGTAGCTCTTTCATGGATCAACCAACACAGAACTCAGTTCCTGAGGACGGCTTCAATGAGACAACCCACCATGTACTCCTACATGGCCTCTCATCGCTACCTTTACCAAATCGTGTTCACACACTTAGCTCTCAACAGTAGGACATGTTCACCACATTCCAATTCATCCCCGATGAATCAGACCTGACACAACTCTAAGCAATAGCAGGCATAACCAGAAAGCATGAACGAGTAGGCACAACATGGCTCAAACAACTCCTACTCATACTAGTGGGTTTCAACTATTTACTGTGGCAATGACAGGTCATGTAGTGGAAAAGGGGTTCAGCTACCGCAGCAGGAACAGTTGAAGCGTTGTTGTCCTAATGCAGTAAAAGACAGAAAGAGCGACAGAGTGGGATTTTATCGGAATTCTCAATGGGGTTTTGCTTGCCTGGCACTTCTGAAGATAACATTGGGTCTTCATCGGTGTCATCGAACTCATCGTCGGAACACGTCTACTGAAAGGGAACAACACCGGCAACAGAGAAAGAAACACAATCAATGCAATGCGACAATATGATGCATGATCATGACATGGCAATATGATGTTGATTGAGCTAATACAACTAGCAACCATATTAAATGAAGTTGGTTTGAACCAAAGTTTCAAATTCAAACTCCATATGTGATTATTCAAATGCCATTTAATTGATTTGACCTGATCAGCAGGTTTAACTTGTTCAAACATGCATGAAAATGCCATAAACAGATTCCTTGGATTTTTCTGATCAATTTTCTTATATAAATTATTTTCATCTGAGCTATAGTTTAATTTCTATGATTTTTTGAATTTTGGCTATTTTCTGAAATAAATAAATCATTTATGATTTATTTAAAATTCCAGAAAACACTTATTGCGTCAGCACTAGGTCATGCTGACATCAGCAAGTCAACAGGTGCTGGTCCAGTCAAACCTGACCAGTGGGGCCCACTGGTCAGTGACACAACTAACTAAACTAACTTATTTAATACTAACCTAGTTTAATTAGCCGGGCGGGGCCCACATGTCAGTGAGTCACAGGGTTAACTAATTTACAAATTAGCACTAACCTAAAATTAGCAGGGCACTGGGCCCACGTGTCACTGACTAACCTAACTAACTAGATTAATTAGCAATTAACTTAATTATCTTAGCTAATTAGAGGCGGGGGGGCCCACGCGTTAGTGACCCAGGGGGTCAACTGGGTCAGCCCGGGTCAAACTCGCCGGAGTTGACCCGTGGCTCGTCGCCGGCCGAGCCAGAGACGGCGGAGGGTGTCGGGTTTCGCCGATGGTTGGTGGTTTGGCGAGCCGAGGGCTCCGGGGAGTAGCTCTTGCTCGCCCGCATCCATCCACGCAGGTGGGAGGAGCTGGGGTGGCCGGAGCTCGTCGAAAACGAGCTTGCGGCGGCGCCGGAGTCCGGGCACCATCGAGTTAGGCGCTGCGGGGCACGGGGAGGTGAGCTGGTGGGTGCGGCGTGCTCCTAGGGGTGCGCTGAGTGTGCTTATGCGCTCGGACGAGAGCGGCAGTAGCTGTGGCCACGGCGGCGACATAGCCGTCAGACAACAGCTCTGGCCGGAGGTGGGGCCGTAGCTAGAGAGCGCGGGGAGGTCGGGGAAGAGGGGGAATCGAAGTAGGAGCTCACAGGGAGGCGGTAGGGTAGCTCAAAGGGCTCGGGGAGGCATCGGAGCCAGTGAATCGACGGCGAGGTCGCCGGCGGCTGGAGGTTGAAGAAGGGGCGGGGTCGATGCTGTAGGGCTCCCGTGGTCGCGTGGGCCGACGGAGAGGATGACGGAGACACGGCGGAGCCCGGGGGCGTGTCGAAGAGGCGAGGGGGAGGCTGTGGCCGCGACAACGGCGAACGGCGGCGACGGGCGTGTTCGGTGGTGCGGGAGAGAGGACCAGAGGAGAGGGAGAAGAGATCGAGGGGGAGTGAGAGGGGCCTAGGGGCATGCGTGGCGTCCCCAGGGGGTCGGGGAGGTCGATGGAGCAGGAGGTGGCGGGGAGACGTGGCCGCGGCCGGCTGTGCGCCAGGCACGCAGCTGCTTCTACTCCTGGCAGGAGGAGGAAGACAGTGCTGCCCCTGGTGGGCCGGGCGTGCAGTTGGGCCACACAGGAGCTGGGCCAGGCGGGCTGCTAGGTAAGCCAGGTAGTTTCCTCTCTCTCTGTTTTCTATTGCTACTGTTTTCTATTTTCTGATTTTGTTTTGCTTTAATAAAAATGCCAGAACATTTTCAAAAATCATGAAACCAAGCATGGCTACTGTTTAGGATAACTCCAACAGTAAACATTTTAGTTTATGATTATTTGAGCATTTAAAATAATATATAAAATTTAAATGCCCAAATGCAAATAAGATATGATTTAATTCAGTGCCCAAAATATTCCACAAAAATGCTCACTATTTTTGGTTTGGTCTCAAAGCCTTGCCAAAATTATCAAAGATTGATGATGGAATTTTGGGTCATTGGAAATGATTTTATTCTTGACCCTAGTTGATTTCACTTAGTGCTAGGGTTTGAACATCCCCATTTCCAGTTTCTGAGAAATTTAAACATGATGCACAAGCAAAAACTATCCTAGGGCAAAGTAAAGCTAGGGATGCGACAACTCACCCCTACTAAACAAGAATATCGTCCCGAGATTCAAGACGTGTGATAAGAAATCAGAGGGGACACTATCTAACACCATCTTCTCGATCCAGGTTCCCTCCTCGAAATTGTTGATTCATTGCATCCTGTAGATCTTGGCATCTTTGATTTCAAAGCTTCATCCAACACGAAAACAAAAGAACGTGAGTTCTACAGGGATTTGATCTTCCCGAAGATCGAGCAATTCAAGATCAACTCATGGATTGAGACGTCGAAACATCTCTTGAGCTGAGACACGGGACACACATCCAAAGGGATGGAGTGAAACAAACGATGAAGATTCACTTGACGGCAATAATTCCACACCTAAGGTGATTGTAACGATACCACAAGACGGGGCACCTTTAGAAAAGGTGACTCGTAGAATTATTCCCTTAAGTGGAAAAAAGAATTACTTTTGATATAGAGATCATTGAAACTCTCTATACCAGCCGGAGGCAAATCACAATCGATCATTTGACGGAGTCCGAAAGAATGACATTCTACATCTAGAATGGATGATGTGGACTGCCTTGTAAAAGACAATGTCAAGGTTGATTTTGCTTATCACCGGAAATGGATGGGCTCCATGGTAAAATGGCACATTGGCGGTGTAAGTTGGGAACAAAATGCAAATGCTGGGAATGATTCTGGTAACTGGGAAGAAACCCAACAGTAGAGAGTAAATCTACTCTTGAGGGGTTATAGCATAACCAAGAACACTGGAAGCAATCCCGGTTAGTGTCGAGGATAACACCTAGTGCTTGTGCGTGCTCTCAAGAACTTGAGCATTCCCATATTCATCAAGGTTTTACCAATACCCGTGTCAAGGATCCTGGCAACATCACATACTACCATGATGAATAATGATGGATGAAGCAGATGCAAAGGAAGATAACACCTTCTAGGATTTCACCTTGGCGAGGCCAAGGGGACGAAATCTGGATGATCAACCGAGAGACATTTAGCACTCCGCCTTTAACGTTCTCCTTGATGTGCTAGCGCAACCCATTTATTAAAATGGTTTGGTACCTAGAACCTCAAGTAAAAGGTCGGACTTCAGGAGCACAAAAATCCATAGGGAACAACTAGGGAGTAAATCCTACGAAATCCTTATGGGGAGGTGGCCAATTTCTTCAACCATGATACTACAACAATAGGTCTTCCGGCTAGGGGTGTTGGCCACGACATTCACTTTACCGGTAATCGAGAGACCAATATTATAGTTCTTGGGAAATGCACCAACCATCATATCTGCCTGAGATTCAGTTCTGATTGGTGTCAGTATATTCTAGACTCATCGAGTCCAGAAAGAAAAATAAAAGTTTGCAACACAAATTGACGAGACGGCGTTGCGAGATTCTCGGGAATGAACTACGATAGCAAGCTCCAAAACATGAGCTGGTTCTGCTACGTACATGTGAACACGTTGTCCAGGACAAGCATGGCCACGTAGTAGTCTTACAATAAAACACTATCGAGTTCGGGTGGGGAACCATCAACAAGGATAGCGAAGTCCTAACATAAGTCATGACTTTTAAGAAGGAACTTCTTCTCCTTGAACAAATCTATGAGTGGCTTCGTGTGCTAGGGATACATATAGAGTGAAAGTTGCAAGTTTCCAAACCACAGAATACTTCGCACGTATGCATGACTGACTTGGGATGATTCCACAGGAAGCAAAACTAACTTTCTCGAACTCATGGCGGCAACTTGCACCTAATGCACGTGAACTGGGAGAAAGTCACTTCTTGCACCAACATATACCTCATGAACGGGACACGAAGGCAATGCTTACCAAGTTTCCAACACTAGCTTAATGTCCTACAAAATCATGGAGGAGATAAGGATGTTTGTTGATGGGCTCAACAACAATCCATCCAGATTTCCATGGAGATGGAATTCCATAATTATGTGAACAAGTGATAGTATTAGTCCGGCCAAGGGGATATAATGAGGTATGCTCGAGGGACACCCATGAGTAAGACAACATTATGAATATCATTGGTTCTGATTTGATTTGATGATAGCCCATACTCAAATAAAAGTTTTTATATGACAATAGGTCCAACAACTGATCACAGGGACCAATTGATGAGGATATCATCTATCTTCAACACACACGCACACACACAAAAGATATCCCTTAGAAGGAACTAAGTCAGGCAAGCTCTTATCTTCCAACTCTCCAAGTTGTTGTTTAGCTTAACCAACTAGTTCAGGGTATCCAACACAGATTCTTGGAAAAAGGGTGGTTTAGAGAGAAACCAGCTTGATCACAAACTCAACATAGCGGTCAGGTGACAACCTGGTAATACTTCCGAGAAGATATTCAGAAAATCACGAACCACCGATATGTTGCTAAGTCCGAAAACAATCTTGCTTTCAGGGCAAGACGATATGATCAAATGAGCGAGGACTTAACAAAATCCTAACTCATCAATCAAGGAGTGCACCAAGAAACTGGACTAGATAGCACTATCAATCTTAGGATGATGATTCGGTAACCATCATGCTAAGAATGAGATTATCGTCCATTAACTACCAAGCAACGAAGTTGCTAGTAGTATCGATTTCACACATCACAATTAACTTCTCGGTATTCCGGTTATAGGAACGCGGAGACCGAGGAATGAACGATGATGGTGAGAAGTATTACTGTATCAAGAGTTCATAGGATGATGTGCAATTCACATGACATTCTTGACATAAAGATGGTAATATTCCAAGATAGAACAAATTAGAAGCTGGGTTAACATTCTTCATCTGCGGAGTACAACTTCTTTGACCCAATCCTGGATATGGATAAGGTACTGGAGTTTGTTTCTCCTAGTCATTCCAGAATAGAATGGCTTGACAGACCACAAGAGTAAAAGGCATCGATGAACATGAGTGCACAACTACTCCTGACTATCAACTGATAGACGGGGGTGATGATACAATTAAAAGGAGACAACTCAAGGAACATATAACTCCTGAGTTGTGGATGCATAGATTAACATGTCGAACGAGTTCAACATATTTCTTTCGGATAACCCATGCAGAAAATAGAATTGGCAGAGTCACAATATGAATGGAGTACTACTCAGGAGCACTCTGCTTGTGATCTTTTGGTTCAGAAGAACTTCTGCCATGATGGTTCATGGTATTTGGAAGAATGATATACCACGGACCACGAGGACTATCACAAGGTTACTAATATCCTAAAGGGACAAGCAAATACTACCAACATGAAGTAGGTAAAATGAATCTTGGGTTCAAGAACCCAGGAGTAGAATGCCTACTAACTAAATGGCATCACGGGATGCTTTTGAGAATGACGGCCAGAATCATCACACTGAGGATACAAAGTATTGCTGCATTACTGGGTGATCTTCTAAGACACCTAGGGTCATAGTAATAAGTCCAACATATATGTCGAGGTAACAGAGTGACTCAACACACCGACTAGTGTGGTTAATCTGGCCTAAAAGGACATTAAGAACAAATAGGAATGGTTTGCAAATGCATCAGACTATTTAGAAACCTGGGATGACTCGGACAGCATAACGGCTGCAAATGCTCGAAAATACTTTTGAGATCCAAGCAAAAAGGGTAGCATATCCACTTAACATCATAATGTCAAGGATCTGAGACCAACACTTGAACAAACAGAAGTAGTAGAAACTGAACTGAGGGTTGAATCCACAATAACGTGATCCTGATAAATAGAATGAGAATCCTAGTTCCTAATCCCCGTAGAAAGAAGAAAGTGACTCAGATCAGAAGGTCATAGGGTAAAGGAGTAAAAAGAGCCTTACGTTCCCTTTCACAATCAATTCCCTTACATCACTAAAGAATTTCTAGACACGACTTCGACCAGTTTGGCTTACTAATCCTACAGCCAGTCAGGCTCTGATACCAAAGCTGTCGGGACGCCGATCCTAAGTCACACAGGTCTAGCCTGTAACACACCATATCACTTTGCGGCCTCACGCACGGTATCCCCACGGGTGCCACCTTACCTGGCCCGGGACCGTTTGCGCATTTTGGCACACGTATATGATAGTGTCGCTAGCATCCATATGACAGAGAACCCGGGCCGACATGACCAGTTATAAACCAAAAGTGGCACTAAATTACAGAGACAGGCATACATGACCCAGCAATGAACGTGTCGGTCATCAACGTATGAACCCAAGTCCTAGCAAGCTACAAGGACTTAAAGGAACAACGCGTGACATTTCCCCTAAGGGACAGACACAGGAACGAAGAAGGACACATGCCGGCCAGCCTAAGTGTTCCGGAGCAGTAGCAAGCTATCAAGGCTCAGTGGAAGCACTAGGAGACATTTCCCTGTAAGAAAGGCTACCAATGGTAAACAACTAGGTGTCAGATCCCACACATAGCAATACACATTACACGTACGCATAACATGCAAGTATGTGCTGTACAACATGGCATCACAACATAACTCAACAACTCATATAGATAAGGCCCAGAAGAGCCATCATAGCATTTATTACAAACAGAGGTCACATGACCCAACATACAGAGCATACAGGCAACAGAAGCATAACATGTCTGAGTACAGACAACTACAAATGAAAAAAAGCTGAGAAGCCTGACTATCTACCAGACCCTCCCAAGGGTACAAGATCGTAGCTGAGGTAACAAGCTAAACGTCGAAGTCCACGCGGAAACACTAGCGAGACTGAAGTCTCTCTGCAAAACATAAATTAAGCAAACGTGAGTACAAAGGTACTCAGCAAGACTTACATCAGAACTAGCTACATATGCATTAGTATCAGCAAGGGGTGGTGGAGTTTGACTGCAGCAAGCCAGCTTTGACTCGGTGGCTATCCTAAACTACGACTGCAAGCAATACTTTTGAGGTGGCGCACACGAGTCCACATATTCACCAATCGATACACCACTATGGATCCGCTCCAGTCTCCCTACGAGAAGGCCATCCATAGCACTCACGCTTATCTTGCGTGTTTTAGAGTATCCACTTTCACTTGTCTATGAACTTTTATAGGCAACCCAGAAGTCCATTTCCGCGGACACGGCTATTCGAATAGATCATATATAACCCTGCAGGGGTGTACTTCTTCACACACGCTCTCACCACTTACCGCCGTTTACACGACATTTACTCGGCAACCTTCAAGCGGAGGCCCAGCGAGGGTGTCGTCCAGGTTTATCGCCTATTTGGGTTCCATCCGTGGGGAGATCCGGCCGGGGTGTCGCTCACGGCCCCTAACGATGTGTACAGGGTTCCCGCATCACCAAGCGGGCAATCGGTACACCGTGCCACGTACCTGCCGCGTCACAGCCCACCCCGAGGGTCAGCGCTGCGCACGACCTCCAGTAAACTACAAACACCAGAAACTAGTTGCAACTCCTGGACAGAGATCATGTTGATTAATAAGTCGAGAGAGTCAATTAAGGATCCCAATGTGTGGTAGTAGCTGTTTCATGGATCAACCAACACAGAACTCAGTTCCTGAGGACGGCTTCAATGAGACAACCCACCATGTACTCCTACATGGCCTCTCATCGCTACCTTTACCAAATCGTGTTCACACACTTAGCTCTCAACAGTAGGACATGTTCACCACATTCCAATTCATCCCCGATGAATCAGACCTGACACAACTCTAAGCAATAGCAGGCATAACCAGAAAGCATGAACGAGTAGGCACAACATGGCTCAAACAACTCCTACTCATACTAGTGGGTTTCAACTATTTACTGTGGCAATGACAGGTCATGTAGTGGAAAAGGGGTTCAGCTACCGCAGCAGGAACAGTTGAAGCGTTGTTGTCCTAATGCAGTAAAAGAGAGAAAGAGCGACGGAGTGGGATTGTATCGGAATGCTCAATGGGGTTTTGCTTGCCTGGCACTTCTGAAGATAACATTGGGTCTTCATCGGTGTCATCGAACTCATCGTCGGAACACGTCTACTGAAAGGGAACAACACCGGCAACAGAGAAAGAAACACAATCAATGCAATGCGACAATATGATGCATGATCATGACATGGCAATATGCTGTTGATTGAGCTAATGCAACTAGCAACCATATTAAATGAAGTTGGTTTGAACCAAAGTTTCAAATTCAAACTCCATATGTGATTATTCAAATGCCATTTAATTGATTTGACCTGATCAGCAGGTTTAACTTGTTCAAACATGCATGAAAATGCCATAAACAGATTCCTTGGATTTTTCTGATCAATTTTCTTATATAAATTATTTTCATCTGAGCTATAGTTTAATTTCTATGATTTTTTGAATTTTGGCTATTTTCTGAAATAAATAAATCATTTATGATTTATTTAAAATTCCAGAAAACACTTATTGCGTCAGCACTAGGTCATGCTGACATCAGCAAGTCAACAGGTGCTGGTCCAGTCAAACCTGACCAGTGGGGCCCACTGGTCAGTGACACAACTAACTAAACTAACTTATTTAATACTAACCTAGTTTAATTAGCCGGGCGGGGCCCACATGTCAGTGAGTCACAGGGTTAACTAATTTACAAATTAGCACTAACCTAAAATTAGCAGGGCACTGGGCCCACCTGTCACTGACTAACCTAACTAACTAGATTAATTAGCAATTAACTTAATTATCTTAGCTAATTAGAGGCGGGGGGCCCACGCGTTAGTGACCCAGGGGGTCAACTGGGCCAGCCCGGGTCAAACTCGCCGGAGTTGACCCGTGGCTCGTCGCCGGCGGAGCCAGAGACGGCGGAGGGCGTCGGGTTTCACCTATGGTTGGTGGTTTTGCGAGCCGAGGGCTCCGGGGAGTAGCTCTTGCTCGCCCGCATCCATCCACGCAGGTGGGAGGAGCTGGAGTGGCCGGAGCTCGTCGGAAACGAGCTTGCGGCGGCGCCGGAGTCCGGGCACCGTCGAGTTAGGCGCTGCGGGGCACGGGGAGGTGAGCTGGTGGGTGCGGCGTGCTCCTGGGGGTGCGCTGAGTGTGCTTATGCGCTCGGACGAGAGCGGCAGCAGCTGTGGCCACGACGGCGACATGGCCGGCGGACGACAGCTCCGGCCGGAGGTGGGGCCATAGCTATAGAGCGCGGGGAGGTCGGGGAAGAGGGGGAATCGAAGTAGGAGCTCACAGGGAGGCGGTAGGGTAGCTCAAAGGGCTCGGGGAGGCATCGGAGCCGGTGAATTGATGGCGAGGTCGCCGGCGGCTGGAGGTTGAAGAAGGGGCGGGGTCGATGCTGTAGGGCTCCCATGGTCGCGTGGGTCGACGGAGAGGATGAGGGAGACACAGCGGAGCCCGGTGGCGTGTCGGAGAGGCGAGGGGGAGGCTGTGGCCGCGACAACGACGAACGGCGGCGACGGGCGTGTTCGGTGGTGCGGGAGAGAGGACCAGAGGAGAGGGAGAAAAGATCGAGGGGGAGTGAGAGGGGCCTGGGGGCATGCGTGGCGTCTCCAGGGGGGTCGGGGAGGTCGACGGAGCAGGAGGTGGCGGGGAGACGTGGCCGCGGCCGGCTGTGCGCCAGGCACGCAGCTGCTTCTCCTCCTGGCAGGAGGAGGAAGACAGTGCTGCCCCTGGTGGGCCGGGCCTGCAGTTGGGCCACACAGGAGCTGGGCCAGGCGGGCTGCTAGGTAAGCCAGGTAGTTTCCTCTCTCTCTGTTTTCTATTGCTACTGTTTTCTATTTTCTGATTTTGTTTTGCTTTAATAAAAATGCCAGAACATTTTCAAAAATCCTGAAACCAAGCATGGCTACTGTTTAGGATAACTCTAATAGTAAACATTTTAGTTTATGATTATTTGAGCATTTAAAATAATATATAAAATTTAAATGCCCAAATGCAAATAAGATATGATTTAATTCAGTGCCCAAAATATTCCACAAAAATGCTCACTATTTTTTGTTTGGTCTCAAAGCCTTGCCAAAATTAGCAAACATTGATGAAGGAATTTTGGGTCATTGGAAATGATTTTATTCTTGACCCTAGTTGAATTCACTTAGTGCTAGGGTTTGAACATCCCCATTTCCAGTTTCTGAGAAATTTAAACATGATGCACAAGCAAAAACTATCCTAGGGCAAAGTAAAGCTAGGGATGTGACAGCCACGCAGGAGCCTGTCCAGCTGGTTGGGTCGGCAGCTGCGTGGGTCGGTGGAAACCCAGTTGGTGCGGGCCTGATGGTGGCCCCGTGGGTGTCCTCGGCAAGGGCCTTGCCGGGGGCCCGGCAACGGTCTTGCTGTGGCGCCTGCTGTCATCCCCGGCAAGGTGCTTGCCGGGGGTCTTGTGGTCCTCCTTGGCTGGCATCCCGCCAAGGGTCGTCTTCTTACCTCGCATTTGATCTTGAAGGTCTTCACAAAGATCTGCATGCCACCATGGGGATATCTCCCGAATCCTCCCCCCATGAGGGTGGTAGACTCAAGGGTGATTCGCTCCGTAGGCGGGGGGGG
>LR738714.1:198847679-198923240 GCA_902687465.1 Secale cereale
GGGGGGGGGGCGAGCTGCCGTGGCAAGGGTCTTGCCGGGGCTGCCAGAGCCGGCCCCGGCAAGGATCTTGCCGGGGGAAACCGCTTCGTCCCCTTGCTCTTCATGGTCTTGTTCTTGGTGTCGGTCCTGTCTTCATCAAGCTTCAATCTTGCCCCGGCTTGCCTCCCTTGCCTTGCTTGGTGGGATGGCACCGTGGCTCAGACTGCGCGTGCATAGTCATAGGGGTACAAAAAGTGCGCCCCTCTTTTTGTACACCGACAGGAGCCCCCGGGCCTGGGCCACACATAAGCGCGACACGTTGTTGGGCCAGGCCCAGAACGGTGCGCGGGCAGGAGGTGTGGTTCTCACCGTGGTAAAATTTTCGCGCGCTGCACCTCCCACGGCCCACGCGAGCGGCGCGGGGTGGAGGGGCGTGCGTGACGTTGGTGGGGGACGGTAGGATGACGGGTCCGACTAGGTGTCGGGTGCCGCTCCTGGTGGCACCGGCGACCCCATCATCCATGTCGCCGGCTCCTTGAACTTCTCGGGGTCGTCTCCTTGGCGGCTGGCATAGGGAGGCAGCGGAAGAGGAAGTGGAAGAAGGTTGGCGGCAAGGTCGTCATGTCGGAGTACGCGGGCACCGACGCCTTCGTCTCCTACTGACGTCCTGCCGCCTCGTCTTCGAGCTCAGCCTCCTGCGCCGTCATCACCGTCCAGCCCTGGGGAGGCCGCCGAGATGCTTTCTCGGTGTCTTCCGCCACCCGTAGCTTGCCTAGGCGCCCCTTTTGCCCTCCTCGCCTCCTCGACCTACCTCCTGAGGAGAGGGACAAGAAAAGCATTACGGGTATCTTATCTCTTTTTAGTCTGTAAGCCTTCGGGCATCTGTACAGTTTAAAACTTCTAATCTCCCTTATTCATGTTTCTTATTCCCTATGGACTGTACTTGAATGGAATGTTTTTAATGAAAAAGGAATGTCTGCCGGGTCCTTTGTTCGTAGGTAAAACCAACAACATGGAATAAATCCCTGATATCCTTAAGATGAACATTTTCTCGCCCGGCAACAAGCCCTGCCGTTTCCCCACTTCGCTCGACCTTTCTCACGCTCTTGGCGGAGGCAGGGATGAAGCGGGCATAGGCTCCTCGTTTTATCCTTTTGCCGCCGCGACTACGACCAAACTTGATCCCAGGGACGAGCCTTAGGACCTAGAGTTATGGGAGCACGATAGCTCAAGGAAAAGAACGAGGTTTCACATACCTCAGTCCATAATAGAATGCATTGATAACCCTCAACCGTAAGGGATCGAGATAGTCTTCGCGGGTAAGAATAACCAAATTTATTGATTCGACACACATGGAGCCAAATTGTATTTATAAGCTTTGACAGTTGAGTTGTCAATTCAACCGCACCTGAAATATACTTACTTGCAACAAAAGATAAGTGGTAACAGTGATATGATAGTGATTATAGTGATAGTAAAAGTAAACAGCAAAAAGTAAATAGTGAAGGTAAATGGCAAAAGTAGCAACTAGTGACAAGCAGGGTTTAAAACACTGTAGGCTAGGGAGATGGATGGTTGGGCGCTGCATGGATGAGATAGATTCTAACTTGGGGCACGGCACACGGAAAAGTAATGATCATCTAGGCAAATATCAAACATTAGGCATGTATCCCGTAGGTAGTTGTACGTGCTTGCAATAAGAACTTGCACAACATCTTTTGTCCTACCATCCCGCTACGAATGGGGCCAAAAGGAACTTATGGATCTTAAGGTGCTCCTGTCAAAGAGCACCGGAACAAAGCAATGAACTCAATGGATACATGTAATCCTCAAACTACGGACCATCCCCTTTGGTGTCCCAAGCTGTCACTTTTGGGATCGCCGGTTCCGAACCGTAACAGGTGCAAACAACTCATAGATAGGATCACGAACCCAAATATATTCATGCAAACACATATGGTTCAGATCTGAAATCATGGCACTCGGGCCCTAAGTGTCAAGCATTAAGAATAACAAGTTGAAGAAAAGATGATAAACACCATAGTAGATGATAGGCAACATGCCCCCAACGATCTGACAAACTATTACATGATCTAACTCATCCAATCCCTACCATCCCCTTCGCCTACGGCAGGGGAATTACTCACACATGGAGGGAGAAGTCATGGAGGGATGATGGAGTGGTGATGATGATGACGATGGTGACGATCTCCCCTCTCCGGAGGCCAATTCAGCCTCCAGATTAGCCCTCCCGAGGAAGAACAGAGGGTGGCGGCGGCTCCGCGACGGAAAACTGCGAAAGAACTTCTGATCTGGGTTTTCCGTGTCGCGAGTAAAATTACGAGGAGAAGTAGGGCACCAGGGGGTGTGGGCCCCACCCAGGCGACCCCCCGGCGCGGCCCAGGGGGGGCGCGCCCACAGGGCGCCTGGGCACCCCCTGGCCCCCCTCTGGCCCCACTTCTGGCTCCTGGTTCCTTCGGGTGCGTGGATTTTCTGTGATTTTTCGTGGATTTTTCTGAGATACTTAGAAATCCGTTTTCCTGCACACAATAAAACCATACAGGCAGCTCTGCTGAAAATAGCGTCATTCCGGGTTAGTTTGGTTCAAATCATGCAAGAATGAGGTCAAAACAATATCAAAAGTGTTTGTAAAAGTAGATACGTTTGAGACGTATCAACTCCCCCAAGCTTAGCATATTGCTTGTCCTCAAGCAATTCAGTTCAACGAACTGGACGTGACAAAAACTTTGACAAACTCTTTTGCTTCATTAAATGTATATAAGCATGTACTACGAAAAGAGTTTAGCAAGTATTGAAACAGTACTTATGAGGACAATGCAAGGAGCAATCCTTCTTTCAAGTGACCAGTCACAAATACTTAAAAGTAAATAATATATTACTGAAAATCAAGACCAGATTACATTGCACATAGCTTGAGCATATTAGGGTGGTATCTCGCTAGCCTCCATGAGTGAAGCAAAACATAAATGCAGAAACTCCTCCAGAGTTTTAAAGGAGACTAGAACTAAGAATTTTAGAATAAATCATATCACAAGTATGCAGAAGACAATGTAATATTTTGGGCAATGCACGTTACACTCAGAATGACAATTATGCTCTCATAGTTGGTGCTTTGAAGAAAGAAGGTGAGACTCTCGAACCGTGGCTTTTATTGGCAAGGTTGAAAACCCGTGGTCGGAAACAAAAACTAAACATGTGCCAGAGCTCTTGGTTTTAAAAACAGAGATAAAAATGTTTTGAGAAGTGCATATTTCGTCAACGAATGCTAGCAGATAACTCAATCACTTCTTGAGCTGGACAAGTTTCGAGGAACGGCTCCCGCATGAGGACGATCACATCCTCTCAATCTCCTTTGTTTATCACTGCCAAAGTTTTCTGATTTCTCATGAACAAAGTGTGAAGGAGGGTTTGTTTGTTATATTATCTTTTTGAGTCGGGCGCACTCAATGCCAGTTCCTTTTCGTATTAGGGGTTTGCACATTATACATGCAATCCAGGGGTGAAACTTGTCCAACTTAAAAAGATTATGAATTAACTACTACTTCCTCATGAGCTAAAACATAGGCACAAAAGAGAAATGCTTTTGATTAATTTCGAGATGGTACACGAAAGTCTTTGTTTGGAATGGCAGGTAAATACCATGTATAGGAAGGTATAGTGGACTCATATGGCATAACTGGTTTTAAGGATTTTGGGATGCACAAGCATTGAGTCCGCTTAGTACAGGTGCAAGTTTAGCAAAAGACTGGGAAGCGACCAACTAGAGAGCAATAACTGTCATAATCATGCAGAGCGACAAAGCAACATTGAATCGGGCATGAAAGTGATATAACTATTCTGAAACTCAAAGATCATCAAGGTAGAGTAGACTTTTTAGTCCTAACATGTGTAAGCATGTGCCAAGTCAATCCAAAAATTCTCCAAAGGGAAATACCACCTTAGTATACCGGACTATGAACAGTGCAATGCATGTAGATCATTTCAATAACACATTATATACTCTAGTTATTCGAGACTAGCCACAAGGAAAGCATGAACCACTGGAAGAGCATTGTAAACATATCACTATGTCGCTACAAGCTGGTCTCTAGATCATAAGTACAGGCATATGTACAAAAGTAGAAACAAAAAGAGTTCATACCGGTCTTCCTCGTTGCTTCCCTTCAGTCGATCTTCGTCATTACTGCTTGTCACTTGCACGATCGAACGTAGGAAATATAATTAAATGCCATCACGAACTCGAGCTGAACTCTGAAAACAAAGCAAACTAAAGAGAGAAAGGAAATCTTTTTGGATTTTTCAAAGGTTGGATAAAAGCAAAAGAAAGATAAAATCTTTTTGTTGTTTTTGCAAAGAGAGAAATAAAGAAGAATGGGCAAAAACTTCGAAATGATCAAAGTGAATAAAACGGATAATACAATGGAAAAGTGAGAAGGGCACGTACTCCCCCAAGCTTAGGCTTTTGGCCTAAGTTGGTAGCAGCTACTGCCCCCAGGAGCCTCCTGCTCCGGGGGTATGGTGGTGAGTCCAAGGGTCGTAGAATGATGCTGGCGCGTACACCGAACTCCTCGGAGTCTCCCACGAGGAAGGTTCCGAGCGCCAAACAGAGGAAGAACCTTCACCAAACTCGGTGGCGGTCTCTTCCTGAAAATGTGGTAACTCACCGTGCTTCTCCTCGTCGGGCACAACCCCCTCCATAGGGTTATGAAACTGATACTGGACCATGAACTCATCGAACTGGACAACATCAAAGGACCATCCGTTCCTGCGAGAAAAATCAAACAAAAGAGGTGCAGGTAGAAGGATCTCGCGTTCCGCGGTAATTCCGAAACGCAAGATATCAACAAGATTATCAAGCTCAGAACCCATGGTGACAAACTTATGCCTTTTCATAGCAGCAAGATCAAAGCTTAAATAAGTAAAAGGATTATCATCAGGGTGTGGGGTGCCTCCAAGATGTTCTAAGATAAGTGTGACATAAACGCCACCATATAAGTCCCCCTTGTTACCGTTCATAGCAAGGCGTCGAGCAATTAAGGCACCCAGATTATAATCAGACCTCCCTGAGAGGGCTGCTGCCAAGATAGCAATATCCGGAGCAGAAATGCTGCTCGTGTTGTCACGAGCTAACACCCCTCTGGCAATATAATATGCAAAATACCTGAGGTGAGGAAATAAGATGCTGGAGATCTTCGACCGATGAATATCCCTCGTACCCATGCTGCAGAGAGAGTTGATGACGGTTTTAAGCTCGGAGGGCTGAGTGGCCATCCTAGCCATCCTCCCAACGTTCGGCACACCTATTATTTCACAAAAGTTGCCCAAAGTCATGGTGATAAGATCATTGTAAATTTTAAACTCAATAGCACCTGAATCAGGATTATATCTAAAACTGTTAATGAAACTAGAGGTGAGTTTTTGATACTGGGTAACACGGCTCGTGACGAGTCGTGTCAAAACTGCATTAGCACAAAGATTATAAAACTCATCCTTGACTCCCGCAGCTTCCATGAATTCATCACATCGAAATGTCATCGCACGTGCTGGACTTGTATCTTCCAACAACTCCAGGGGCACATGATCTTCATTATAGCTCACCCTAGCAGTCGATGGTGAAGCTACGGCTCTAGTAACTCGATCGGAGTGTGCGGGCCTCCTCTTCTCAATCCACCCTTTTGCCCTTCCTAACAAACTCATTTCTGATTTTTTTTTGCAATTTACAAAAATGAGGATTAAAACAAGGTGAGCTAAGGCAAACTACTCAACTCACTTGCCCAAGGCATTAACATGCATCAAAACTTGAAAAATAACTTTCTACATATGCATGCAAGCTCTTCTCTACAGCACCAAGAACTACTAAATACTCACAAATGAAGCCACCAATCAAAAATATAATTGGAGGGGTGGAGGAGTCACATACCAGGGAGTATTTGCTCAAAATTTCAGCTCAAATGAGGGCTTGTAGAGAGAGATCGAAGAATCACCTCCAAGAACAGCAAGAACACAAGAACAAGTGCAGAACTCGGGTTTTTGGAGAAAAAGAGAGAGGGAGGAAGAAGACATACCTGGAGGGGGCCCTGTGGGCCCCAGGCGCCCTGTGGGCGCGGCCAGGGGCTGGGCCGCGCCAGCTGGCCGCCTGGGCCACTGGTGGGTCCCCCTGGCTGGCCCCAGGACTTTCCGGGTCTCTCCCGACGTGGAAATTTTTATTTAAATTTTTCTGGAATTTTTCTGAAAACTTCACTGTTGAAATTTTTTTGAAGTTCAAAAAGCTGCGGAACTTTCTGAAAACTTGAAGTAGTGAGGAGTATTGTGAAGCTTCAAAACATAAATACTTGGTACAACAAGTAGGACAAAAACTAAAAACAAATGAAAATATAACAAGCTCAACTTTTTATCCATATAAAACATATTTGCTAATAAGGTTGATCAAGTCTTACCAACAAACAGGCGATATATAGAGCAAAAAGTCTCACCTCGTACGAAGTAATCACTGAACCTTTACCTTGATGGACATTGTCCCTACCATGATAGTTTTGTATTTGTGAGGCACATGTAGTGGACAGTCCCATTCTCCAATTTTCACGGTCTCGATATTCTCTATAGAGTTGAGGGCATGCCTCCTGTCGATCTTCTTTGGAAAATATACCGTGTGTTCTTTATCATTCACATGGAAGGTAACCTTCCCTTTATTGCAATCAATAATAGCACCTGCGGTGTTAAGGAAAGGTCTACCAAGAATAATGGACATGCTCCCATCCTCGGGCATGTCAAGCACAACAAAATCAGTAAGAATCAAACAATTAGCAACCTCTACGGGAACATCCTCACAAATACCTATCGGAACAGCGGTTGACTTGTCAGCCATCTGAAGGGAGATATCTGTAGGAATTAGTTTCTCTAAACAAAGCCTCTCGTAAAGAGAGAGAGGCATAACACTCACTCATGCTCCAAGATCACATAAAGCAGTTTTGACATAATTATTCTTTATGGAGCAAGGAATGGTGGGTATACCTGGATCACCGAGCTTCTCAGGAATCTTGCCACTGAAAGAGTAGTTAGCAAGCATAGTAGATATTGCATCATTAGGAACTTTTCTTTTATTAGTGACAATATCTTTCATATATTTTGAATAAGGAAGTAACTTAATAGCATCAGTCAAAGGAATTTGAAGAAAAAGAGGTTTAATCCACTCACAAAACTTATTATAATGCTCTTCTTCTTTAGATTTGATGGACTTACCTGGAAAGGGCATGGCTTTCTGTACCCATGGTTCTCTTTCCTTCCCATGTTTTCTTGTGATGAAGTCTTCTTTAGTGTACCTCTTACGTTTGTCAGTTGCTTCTTCTTCTCGAACTTCAGGCGGATCATTCTTCTCATTATTATTACCTTCAGGTTCAGCACCGTCTTCAGTCTCAGCATCGGAGATAGATACGCTGTTAGGATCAATAGTTGGCTGTTCATCTGCAATAGGATCATTAGAATTGTCAGTCTCCTTATGTTTCTTCTTTTTCTTTGGAGAGCCAACAATTTCTTCTTCTTGCATTTGAGAATCCTGCTCGATTCTCTTCGGATGTCCCTCTGGATAGAGAGGATCTTGAGTACTAGTTCCTCCTCGGGTCTTAATCCCGAAAGCCGGCAAATTATCTTGTTTGGCATTGTTAGCAATCAAATCTCTTTGCACATTAGAAATTTGGTCAAGCTGAGTTTGAACCATTTGAAAATGCTTCACAAGACATTGAACATCATTAACTGTTCTATCTAAAACATCAAGCAGTCTTTTGATAGCAAGGGAATTATCATGCAATTGACTTTCTATCCTCTCATTAAAATGATTTTGTTTCATAATAAAATTATCAAACTCATCTAAACATTGATCAGGAGGCTTACCATGAGGGATGTCACTTGCGTTGAAATCTAAAAGAGAGTGTACCTCTACCATAGGAGGGTGAGTAGTAGGCTCACACGGCTTCTCAATAGGGGGTAGATTCTTCTTGTCTTCAGCTTTAATACCTTTCTCTTTAATAGACTTCTTTGCTTCTCGCATATCTTCGGGGCTTAGAACAAATATGCCCCTCTTCTTTGGTGGTGGAGGTGGTTCAGGGACGGACCAATCTTCATGGTTTTTGGCAATCCTGCCCATCAAATCTTCTCCATCGTCCGGTGTTCTTTTCCTGAAAACACAACCAGCACAACTGTCCAAATAGGACCTGGATTCATTAGTTAGACCAGCGTAGAATATATCGATTAATTCATTCTTAGGGATTTCATGTCCTGGTCTAGCCCGAATCAGACCGCAGTACCTCCCCCAAGCTTTAGGGAGGGACTCATCCTGCAACTGTTTAAAGTTATAAATTCTTTGTAAAGCAGCATGTTGCATGTGAGCAGGAAAGTACTTATCAACAAAAGAGTGAGCTAAGTCTTGAGGACTCTTAATGGAACCGCATGGGAGTGAATCATACCATGCTTTAGCATCTTCCTTCAAGGAGAAAGGAAGAAGCTTGGTGATATAAAAGTATCGTATCTTCTCATCTGTGGTAAACAGGCCACCTAACTCACCGAGTTTAGTCAGGTGTGCAATAGCATCATCATTTTCTCTGCCATAAAAGGGGTCAGCTTCAACCATAGGTATAAGTGAAAGATCAACAGAGAAATCATAATCAGGATCATCAATGCATATAGGAGATGTAGCAAATTCAGGATCAGGAACGGTTTTGTTCTTCAAAGAGTGTTTTTCAAATAGTTTCTTAATAACTTCAGGGTCAGAGCCAGAAAACTCTGTCAGTTCCCTGCATAGATCTTCATCAAGCATATAGTAATCATCATCAAGGAGCCTCTCTTTGAGTTTACTCAAACCAGGATAATCATAAGTTTCACCAATAGGGTAGCGAGTAACAGGAAGTTCAATTCCAAACTTTTTAGCAGCAGCAGCAATTTGTTTCTCAAGAGCATAACCAAGCGAACTAATATCATCAAAAGTAGTAGAGGCATCATCAAGAGTATCAGACATAGTAACAGATTCAGTAGGAGCATCATGTGGTAGTGGTGAGGCAAACTTACTCATAACAGAAGGTGAATCAAGTGTAGCACTAGTGCTCAGAGCAGTACCTCTTCTTGTAGTAGATAGTAAGATCGGAACCTTGGGGTCTCCTTTCTTACCCATAGCGGATGAAGTGCAGCAGGTAGGATACCTCAAGTAGACTTGTAAATATTGCTATGCTCCCCGGCAACGGCGCCAGAAAACGGTACTTGATAACCCTCAACCGTAAGGGATCGAGATAGTCTTCGCGGGTAAGAATAACCCAATTTATTGATTCGACACACGGGGAGCGAAAGAGTATTTATAAGCTTTGACAGTTGAGTTGTCAATTCAACCGCACCTGAAATATACTTACTTGCAACAAAAGATAAGTGGTAACAGTGATATGATAGTGATAATAGTGATAGTAAAAGTAAACAGCAAAAAGTAAATAGTGAAGGTAAATGGCAAAAGTAGCAACTAGTGACAAGCAGGGTTTAAAACACTGTAGGCTAGGGAGATGGATGGTTGGGCGCTGCATGGATGAGATAGATTCTAACTTGGGGCACGGCACACGGAAAAGTAATGATCATCTAGGCAAATATCAAACATTAGGCATGTATCCCGTAGGTAGTTGTACGTGCTTGCAATAAGAACTTGCACAACATCTTTTGTCCTACCATCCCGCTACGAACGGGGCCAAAAGGAACTTATAGATATTAAGGTGCTCCTGTCAAAGAGCACCGGAACAAAGCAATGAACTCAATGGATACATGTAATCCTCAAACTATGGACCATCCCCTTTGGTGTCCCAAGCTGTCACTTTTTGGATCGCCGGTTCCGAACCGTAACAGGTGCAAACAACTCATAGATAGGATCACGAACACAAATATATTCATGCAAACACATATGGTTCAGATATGAAATCATGGAACTCGGGCCCTAAGTGTCAAGCATTAAGAATAACAAGTTGAAGCAAAGATGATAAACACCATAGTAGATGATAGGCAACATGCCCCCAACGATCTGACAAACTATTACATGATCTAACTCATCCAATCCCTACCATCCCCTTCGCCTACAGCAGGGGAATTACTCACACATGGAGGGAGAAGTCATGGAGGGATGATGGAGTGGTGATGATGATGACGATGGCGATGATCTCCCCTCTCCGGAGGCCAATTCAGCCTCCAGATTAGCCCTCCCGAGGAAGAACAGAGGGTGGCGGCGGCTCCACGACGGAAAACTGCGAAAGAACTTCTGATCTGGGTTTTCCGTGTCGCGAGTAAAAATACGAGGCGAAGTAGGGCACCAGGGGGTGTGGGCACCACCCAGGCGACCCCCCGGCGCGGCCCAGGGGGGCGCGCCCACAGGGCGCCTGGGCACCCCCTGGACCCCCTCTGGCCCCACTTCTGGCTCCTGGTTCCTTCGGGTGCGTGGATTTTCTGTGATTTTTCGTGGATTTTTCTGAGATACTTAAAAATCCGTTTTCCTGCACACAATAAAACCATACAGGCAGCTCTGCTGAAAACAGCGTCAGTCCGGGTTAGTTTGGTTCAAATCATGCAAGAATGAGGTCAAAACAATATCAAAAGTGTTTGGAAAAGTAGATGCGTTTGAGACGTATCATGCATGACAAGGGAAAAAGGAATTATCTGAGATTGCAGCCCCCCGGCAACTCTGGTCTGCCGCGGGCGAATTCTTGCTCTTGTAGCCCCCGGCAATGCTGGCTTGCCGGGGTCCAAGTACTGATTTGTTCCTCTCTCCTCCATCCATGTGGCCTCGGCAAGGATGCATGTGCGTCCTGTAAACCAAGGAAGACAGAGGAAAGACAAAGGCTCGACCTCTAAGCTAGGGGTTAGTCGCTGCTAAGCACTATCAACCCTAACCAAGGACGAGACTCGACTCAGCATGCATGCTAAAACTCAGGGCGCCAGCGCTTCATTTATTTATGCTCAGGGTCTGCGCCTGGCTTTGCACAAAGGGTTACATGCCTTGCCGGCAAAGCTTGTACAAAAGGGTGGCTTGCTGGGAGGCCCGGCAAGCCGCGCCTTATGGGTAAAACTTGCGAAGATGCTCGATGTTCCAGGAGTTACTCACCGGAACGGCATCCTCGGTCTCCAGGCGGACTGCACCAGGCCTGGTGACTCGTATTACCCGATAAGGGCCCTCCCACTTTAGTGTCAACTTGTTCGTATTCCTGGCCGATTGAACGCGTTGGAGAACAAGGTCACCTTCCTCAAAGCTTCGGGCATGAACCTTGCGGCTATGGTAGCGGCACAAGGCTTGTTGGTAGCGCGCTGCTCTCACAGCCGCTCGAAGACGATCATCCTCAAGGAGCATCGTGTCATCTTGCCGCAATTGCTCTTGCTCAAGCTCATCATAAGCGAGCACTCGAGTTGACCCGTATATGAGTTCCGTGGGGAGATATGCTTCTGCCCTGTATATCAGGGCAAAGGGCGTCTGGCCGGTGGCTCGATTTGGCGTCGTCCTGATCGACCAAAGAACCACCGGAAATTCATCAATCCAGCACCTCCCGCTCTTGTGCAGCCTGTCAAAGGTCTTTGTCCTTAATCCTCGCAGCACTTCAGCATTTACCCTCTCAGCTTGACCATTGCTTCGGGGGTGAGCAACGGAAGCGAAACAAACCTTGCTGCCGAGGTCTTGGGTATATTGCATGAAGGTGCGGCTTGTAAACTGTGTGCCGTTGTCGGTGATAATCCTGTTGGGTACACCGAAATGGCACAATAGCCCCTTGAAGAACTTGACGGCTGACTGAGCTGTGACCTTCCTCACCACCTCCACTTCTGGCCACTTTGTGAACTTGTCGATTGCAACGTACAAGTACTTAAAGCCCCCGATGGCGCGGGGGAAAGGGCCCAGTATGTCGAGCCCCCAGACTGAAAAGGGCCAGGAGAGAGGAATGGTTTGAAGGGCTTGAGCTGGTTGATGAAGCTTCTTTGAATGGAATTGGCACGCTTCACACCTGGTGACCAGCGCCACCGCATCCTGGAGGGCAGTGGGCCAGAAGAAGCCTTGCCGGAATGCCTTGCCGGCAAGGGCTCTTGACCCTATGTGGGATCCACATATGCCTCCATGTATTTCCACCAACAGCTCCAGTCCTTCCTCTCGAGGGATGCACTTCAATTTCACACCGTTCGGTCTCCTCCTGTACATGACGTCATCGATGAACTGATACATGGCGGACCGACGAGCTACTTTCTCCGCTTCTTCCTGCTCCTCAGGAAGTTCCCCAGTTTGAAGGAATCAGACGGTATGCTGCACCCATGCTGGAGCCTGGAGCTTGACGGCGAGGACTAAAGGCATTTCCTCCGCCAAGGGAGTGGCCACCTCGACGGCAAAAGCTTGACGCTCCGCCAGAGTTAGCCCTCCGATGGCGGACTCAGTGTCCCCGACAACATCCTTGCCGGCGGCTCCGGGGAGCGCGGCGGGAAAGTACTTGCCGGGCCCTCTTGTTCTGCTCTGTTGATGGATCCATGGATGGCTGAGAAAGCTGGAGCACAAAGGTACCTGGTTCCACAGGTAACTTGAGAGCAGCGCGCTTTGATAGGTAATCGGCGATGTCGTTCTCCGCTCGGGGAACGTGCTCCGCCTGTATACCGTCAAAGCGCTCTTCCAACTTCCTCACTTCATCGACGTAGGCCTTCATCAACGGGCTCTGGTAATCCTTGTTGACTTGTTTGACGACAAGCTGTGAGTCGCCTCTGACAATGAGCTTCTTGATTCCGAGGTCCGCCGCTATCCTAAGACCGGCAAGCAGCCCCTCGTACTCGGCAGTGTTGTTCGTTCACACCTCCCTAGGGAAGTGCATCTGGACCACGTACTTCAGGTGCTCTCCGGTGGGCGCGACCAGCAGTACACCAGCCCCGGTGCCCTGCAAAGAGAAAGCACCGTCAAAGTACATGATCCAGTTGCAACTTGCCTCTTTGCCGGGGAGAGTAGTTTCTTGGACTTCTTCATCAGGCGTTGCAGTCCATTCTGCGACGAACTCTGCCAGGACTCGGCTATGAATTGTCGAGGTGCTTTCAAACTTGAGGCCAAAGCTGGACAGCTCCAGTGCCCACTCCACAATCCTTCTCGTTGCATCTGGATTGTGCAATATCCGTTGCAGAGGGAGGCGAGTGACGACAGTGATCTCGTGCGCCTGGAAGTAGTGACGCAGCTTCCTCGAGACCATAAGAAGGCCGAAGAGCAGTTTCTGCAGACTAGAGTACCTTGACCTAGCCCCCTACAAGAGGGAGCTAACGAAGTAGACCGGGTGCTGCATCATCGTCTTCTTTGGCTGCACTCCAATCGACTGTGTCATCTCTACGCCAGTGGCACCAGGCTCTGTTGCTGCTATCACCTCATCATTAATTTCTCTTTGCGCCACCAGTGCAGCACTGACCACCTGGTTCGTTGCCGCTAGGTATAGCAGCAACGGTTCCTGTGGTCGAGGCGCAACCAGTATTGGCGTGGAGGAAAGATACTTCTTCAGCTCCTATAACGCTGCTTCGGCTTCTGGCGTCCATTCCATTGGGCCCGCCTTTTTCAAAATCTTGAAAAAGGGGAGGGCACGCTCAGCAGACTTGGAAATGAATCTGCTCATGGCGGCAATGCAGCCAGCAAGCCGACGCACATCCTTGACCTGTTTGGGTGCTTCAATCTGCTCTATTGCTTTGATCTTGTCCGGATTGGCTTCTATCCCATGTTGTGATACAAAGAACCCGAGAAGCTTGCCAGACGGAACGCCGAAAACGCACTTCTCAGGGTTCAGCTTGAGGTTGATCTTGCGCAGGTTCACAAATGTTTCTTGTAAATCCGGTACAAGGGTTGCCCTGTCCTTGGTTTTGACCACTATATCATCCATATAACCCTCCATATTTCTATGGAGCTGGGGTTCAAAACCAATCTGGACTGCCCTCGCAAATGTCGAGCCAGCACTCTTCAACCCGAAAGGCATTCGTCCGAAACAGTATGTACCACATGGGGTGATGAATGCTGTCTTCTCTTCGTCTTCTCTCGCCATGAAGATCTGGTGGTAGCCGGAGTAGGCATCGAGGAATGATAGCAGGTCACACCCTGCCGTGGAGTCGACAATCTGGTCTATGCGCGGCAACGCGAAGGGGTCCTTGGGACAAGCTTTATTGATATCTGTGTAATCAATACACAGCCTCCACTACCCATTTGCCTTGCGCACTACCACTGGATTGGCCAAGCACGTTGGGTGGAGCACTCCTCTCACCAAACCCACAGCCTCCAGTTTCTGGATCTCCTCGGTGATGAACTCTTGCCGTTCCAAAGCTTGCTTCCTGACCTTCTGCTTGACGGGCCACGCATGAGGGCAGACAGCAAGGTGGTGCTCAATCACCTCCCTGGGAACGCTGGGGATGTCGGATGCTTGCGAGGCAAACACGTCGACATTCGCCCGCAGGAAGGTGACGAGCGCGTCTTCCTATTTTTTGTCAAGGGCGAAGCTTATGGTAAAAGCCCCTCCCGTGCCGTCCTCCTTGACAGAAACCTTCTTGGTTCCTGGCGGCGTAGCCCTTGATCTCTTGTTTCTGCCGGTTGAGCTCTCTAGCAAGTCCTCGACGGGAGCGCGACACTCCGAAGAGGTGCGCTTGTCGGAGTGGGTGTCTGAGGTCTCACCGGTCTTCTTCTTCCTGGTGGAGCTCTCAGGCACGTCCTTGACAGGAGCACAGCACTCCGAAGAGGTGCGCTCGCCGGAGTGGGCGCCCGAGGTCTCGCCGGTCTTCTTCTTCTTCCCTCCCGGGGCTCCAGTGGCAGGAGCAAGTGCCCCTCTAGCGGCAGTTGCTGCAACTGCTTGCTGGTACAATTGGTCGGCGCAAATCAGCGCGTCTTTCTTGTCGGAGGGGATGGTGATGATCATCACGGGCCCTGGCATCTTCAGGGTGTTGTAGGAGTAGTGCGACGCTGCCATGAACTTGGCCAGCGCTCGGCGGCCAATGATCCCGTTGTAAGGCAGGGGGATCCTGGCGACATCGAACACAATTCTCTCCGTCTTGTAATTCAGATCACTTCCAAAAGTCACGAGCAGTGTGACTTTCCCCTTTGGTTGACTCCTTCCTGGGCTGACCCCTAGAAACGTGCCCGTCTCTTCGAGGTCTCCATCAGGAACTTGCAGCTTCTCCATCACGGTGGGCGAGAGTAGGTTTAGGCCGGCCCCGCCATCGACTAGCATCTTCGTCACTTTGAGGTTGTGTATTTTAGGTGAAACCAACAACGGCAAGCACCCGACTGCAGTAACGCGATCAGGGTAATCCTCGGCGTCAAAGATGATAGGTGTGCTGGACCATTTCAGCGGCTTTTGGGCACCGGGTGATGGCTCTGCCGCAACAATCTCTCGCGCCCACTGTTTAAGCTGGCGGTGAGAAGCATGCAGCGAAGCGCCACCATCGACGCACATGGCGTCTGTAGCCTTCTGAAATTCTTGGCCACCGGACTCGTCGTCCTCTTCGTGATCGTCGTCTTCAGGTCTTCTATCGCGGCCCCGGGCGGGCCTTTCTTGTTGTTTCTCCTTGCCGCGACGGCCCGCTTGGCCATCATGCTTCTTGCTGGATCCTTCAGCGCCGTCTTGGCCCTTCTCTTTGTCCCGCCTCTCGTATTCAGCTCTTTGCTTCTCAGCAAGGAGCTCAACCTGGTGGCAGTCCTGGAGATCATGGCCCTTGGTGCGATGGATCTTGCAGTACCATTTGCCGGAGTTTCCTGGCTTCTTGGCGGCCGCCAAGGCTCGGCAGGCGACACATCTGGCGATTTCCTTGCCAGTATCACCTTCCTTGGTTTTCTTGGCGGAGCCTGCATCATCAGATCCCTGAACTGCAAGCACGGCCTTCCCCTTGCACTTCTTGTTGTGGTTCTGGCTCTTCTTCGCTGGAATAGCGGTATCTTCTTCCGAGGAGTCGGTTTCCGCGCCGGCGCTCTCGCCGGGGTACTTCCTTCCCTCTTTGGCCCGGGCACATCTGTCGGCAAGGACGTAAAGTTCTGCCACGTCCTTCACCTTGGTCATCGCCAGTTCTTCGCGCATCTTGCGGTTGCGCACGTTCTGGTGGAACGCGCTGATGATGGCGGCATGGTGAACATCGGGGATATTGTACTATACCCGGCTGAATCTCTGTATGTACTTGCGCAGAGTCTCGCCTTCCTTCTGGTGTATGACATGCAGGTCACTCGCTTGGCCATGGGCTTGATGGCCTCCGGTAAAGGCGCCAACAAACTCATGGCACAAGTCGGACCAGGAGGAAATAGAGTCTACTGGCAAGTGCATCAACCACGACATGGCGTTAGGTTTAAGAGCTAACGGAAAGTAATTCGCAAGCACCTTATCGTCGCGGGCCCCAGCAGCTTGCATCGCGATGGTGTAGATGCTGTGGAACTCCGACGAGTGGGTCTTGCCGTTGTACTTCTCGCCAACGTCAGGTTTGAAGGTGCGGTGAGAGGGCCACTGGAACTGCCGCTGCTCACGGGTGAAAGCCGGACAACCCACCTCGTAAGGTAGACCTCCAGGGCTTTCCGGTGCTGGGCGGTCCATGGCAGGCCCTGCTCGCCTGTCTGACTGGTGGCGCGTTTCACGCCGGCGCTCGATGGTGGTTCAAGCGTCTTCATGGGCTCGCTCCTGAAGGACTTGACGCTGGTCGCCGCGGGTCCGCGGGTCGGACGACGCTATGGAGATGGCGTCGCCCACGACGTCCCGACGGGTCGACGCACGCGGCGCTGGGCGAGGAGGAGGCGAATGCACCATAGCCACGGCGCTGCCAGCTCTCCCTCCCACGGAGCGTCGGCCAGGGAGCTCCGCTGGATTTAGGTCGTCCCTGTTGGCGACTGCGACAAGGCTTCGGATGGTGGCTCTCCATTCGTCGTGTTTCCCCGTAACGGGAGGAAAGTCGAGGAGCAACTGCGCGCGCGCCAAAGCTTTGGCTGGCGTCGGCGGTAGCGAAACCTGCACGGATCGCGACGCGCTTTGACCCCTGACCACGTCAGGGGGAGCTCCATCACGATCTCGCGGTCACCTATCGTCTCCACCAGCGCTTCGGTGAGCGGGCAGGCCTTCTACGTCCCGGCAGCGGCTCTCGGGGCTCTTCCCATGGCGACGTCCAGGGTCTTCGGGACGACGACGCCGTTCGTTGTGCGCTGCTTGAGAAGAGCGCGCTGTTGGCGCCGGCGTGGGAGTTCTGGAGGGCCTCGCGTCGTCCTCGGGTGGTGCGGCCGCGGCTTTGGAGGGCCCCGCGCCACCCGAGGAGGGCCGGGTTCCATCTCTGGAACTGGCGACGTGCAGCCTCTTACCATGCGCACAGGCATCGCCACCTTCCAAACTCCGGCTATCGGGGTGGCGTTGGTGTTCGCGAGCAGCGCCCCGAGTCCTTTCCGCGACTGGTGCACTGCTCGCCCGCCTCGGGACGGGCTGTCTGGCTTCCGACTGGCCAACCTCCACCGTCGTATTCTTCTTGGGCACCATGATGATGCAGAAGAATCGAACTAACCGCTAAAGCCGATTCTCACAACTACGCCCCCCTACCTGGTGCGCCAAAGATGTCGGTGTATTTGGATCGACACCTCTGGGATCACGAGAATCCCTACTACGGTTGCAGGGCGCGGGGTTGAGATAAGAGCGGATCTAACGATCAGGACACGGTTCCTTTACCGAGGTTCGGGCTGCAAAGATGCGTAAAACCCTACTCCTGCTTTGGTGGATTATATGTTGGTGTTCTTCAGCTAACGAAGAGCTCCAAAAGAGTCGTGAGGGGTTCCGAAAAGCCGAATCCTTCTCCTGGTCGCCTCGGGCCTCCTTTTATAGGGAAAAGGGGTTGCCACAGTGGCACACAAGAGGTGGAAAGGGTACAGTGATGCGAGGTTATCCCTCGCATTACAGGACAAGGTGCATTTAATGCGCCCTGCTTAGATGTCCTTGCTTTATCAGGGACGAGGGGAGACGCCCGTCTTGTCCGTCGCCGCTCCTCCTCGCATCGACACGCGCCCTGGCCAGCGGTGCCTGAGGTGCCATGTAGGCAGACAGGCAGCTGAGGTGGCGCAACGGCGGCCCTCCATGAAGATCTGTGGGTCGCCACACAGGAGCCTGTCCAGCTGGTTGGGTCGGCAGCTGCGTGGGTCGTTGGAAACCCAGTTGGTGCGGGCCTGATGGTGGCCCCGTGGGTGTCTTCGGCAAGGGCCTTGCCAGGGCCCCGGCAAGGGTCTTGCCGTGGCGCCTGCTGTCATCCCCGACAAGGTGCTTGCCGGGGGTCTTCTGGTCCTCCTTGGCTGGGATTCCGCCAAGGGTCGTCTTCTTACCTCGCATTTCATCTTGAAGGTCTTCACAAAGATCTGCATGCCCCCACGGGGATATCTCCCGAATCCTCCCCCCATGAGGGTGGTGGACTCAAGGGTGATTCGCTCCGTAGGCGGGGGGCCAGCTGCCGCGGCAAGGGTCTTTCCGGGGCTGCCAGAGTCGGCCCCGGCAAGGATCTTGCCGGGGGAAACCGCTTCGTCCCCTTGCTCTTCGTGGTCTTGTTCTTGGTGTCGCTCCAGTCTTCATCAAGCTTCAGTCTTGCCCCGGCTTGCCTCCCTTGCCTTGCTTGGTGGGATGGCGCCGTGGCTCAGACTGCCCGTGCACAGTCATAGGGGTACAAAAAGTGCACCCCTCTTTTTGTACACCGACACCCCGTTTCGACCGTAGCGCTCCAAGACAAGTCTGTTTCCTCCGTTTTGTGGTACGCCACACCCCTCCCGATCAACAGGGCCCCTGTTTCGATCGTAGGAGGTCCGTTTCCTTCGTTTTGCGGTACACCAGACCCCTCCCGTTGAATAGGATCCCGTTTCGAACGTGGCCAGTCGAACACAAGGCCGTTTCCTCCGTTCTGCGATACGCCACGCCTCATTTCCATCGGCTGTTCCGTCCAAGCCCTCTCGATGAACACGACGACGCATTCCGTTCCGACCCAGCCGGTTGGCTCCCAATGAACACCACGACGACGATGTTTCTCCATTCCGACCCAGCCATGTACACGAGCCCTGGCCGTACATACGCGTGAGTAGGCGTTCGGGACCTCGCCCGTATGTACGTATGTGGCCGTATTTACTTTCTTGCACCCTGTCCGCTGTACGTACGTGTACATGCTACGTGCACGCCTCTGCTACGACAAATGCGCGCCTCTGCTACGACATGTGCGCGCCTAGATGGAGATGGAGTGCTGCTAGGGGAGAGGTAGACAAGGCGAGGCATGCTATACAGCGGCGGTGACAGTGACTACACAGTGCACTAAGGTGAGGCTGACTTTGGTAACCCGGACACGCCGCCTGGACTGGTGTCACCTCGGGCTCAGGATCTTGTCACTTCACTATGAGGACCGGATGAATAATAGTATTTTGACCATCAAGTGTACCACAGTTGTACTACTACTAATAGTAGGAGTAGTAGGAACATAAGTAGTAATCCCGTGCTAGCATGCCTCTGGGTTCACTTCATCCTCCAGGTATCATCCATATTGCGAGCAGAACCAAATTCTCGTTTGCATAGGTCCCACCTGTCAAGAGGGGTGCAGAAATAAAAAGGAATCATAAAATGTCTCGCCATGGTGATTCGAAAGAGTGACCTCTAGCTAGTGGTAGATGTAGCGCCGGAAGGATGGGCATGTATAGGGACATGCCCCACTCCTCAGCCTACCCGCGTAGCCTTTTCGTTTAGTCTACCTAGCTGTCTAATCAACAGCCTGCAGGCCACTTCTACCATTTACTTCTCCATCGGGAACCGGTTTTCCTCGGCTTCTTCACTACTCCTAGATCTTCATTTGCATCAAAACCACATTGCATTCACATTGTTTTAACCTCTTCACATCCTCCTAGAGTAATTCCGAAGCCCCTATAAATAATCATCTTCTTCAGTTAGACTAGCCATCTAATCCTAATTCTCCAAACCATAGCCTTCAGGTCCAGCGGTTCCGAATGGCGAAAGAGATCAAGATGCAGGTTTTTAGCATCCAACATGTCCTCGTCGAAGGCTCGTTGAGCATAGTTGCCATAGTCACCGACTACCCAAGGGTTGTTCGGAAGTGGATCAACAATGTATCCAACTCCCTCCAAAAGGTGGAGATGAATGTCATCGGTCTCGACGCAGAGTACACAGAGCGTGCAACTGGGAAGATCCAATGCGCCGCCGTCCTTCAGTTGTGCCTCGAAGATGATGTTTTGGTGTACCACATCATATAAGCTCCCTCCATACCAGGTGAGCTTCACGATTCCTTGTCTCGGGAGGACATATACTTCTGTGGGGCAGCCATCGCAGGGGTCAAACAGAAGTTGGAGCTGTACAACCTTGATTTGAAAAGCATCGCTGACCTACAAACCAGAATAAACATTCCTGTAGAAGATTGTGATAAACCGAGACCATCCCTATTAGACGTAGCTAATTTTGTGCTAGGAACAAATCTTCAGAAGGGTGACGAGACACTGGCATTAAGGTCGTCTGGATGGGAGAATTATCCCTTGACGTACGAGCAGATAAAATATGCTGCCCTTGATGCCCGTGTGAGTTTCGAGATAGCTGCAAGGTCCAGAGAGCTTGTTGCGAAGCCGTCTCCCACAGACAATGAGAAGAAGAAGAAGAAGAAGAAGAAGAAGAAGAAGAAGAAGAAGAAGAAGAAGAAGAAGAAGAAGAAGAAGAAGAAGAAGAAGAAGAAGAAGAAGAAGCAGAAGAAGAAGAAGAAGAGGAGGAAGAAGAAGATGGTGCACCAGCAGCAGGGCATTATGGATGGATGAACTATTCCCTTTCTTGTAAAAAAAATATTCCCACTATATGTATACTGATATAGATGGACTATTTCGATGGTGTGCATGTCTTTGGAACAAGTAGTAGCGTGGGTCCGCTTGACTATAAGGAACTATTTACCCGCCTAGCTTTCTCTACTACTCCTTCCAGTGATCGGTATGCAATGCATGTGTCTGTAGACATGACAGCCATGGAAGTTCAACTACGGCGACCATCACGTTTCATCCACCGCCACTCGCGATTCCCACAACGCCGCTCCAACCCACGGCACCACGTCCCCAGACGTGCGCCTCACGCCTCTCAGCAGCACCGCCCCTCTGCCTTTGTGTGCACGACATGTGAGCCTCCTTAAATGCGGCGAGCATCGAGTTTCTACCACAGCCACACGCGATTCCCACGACGCCGCACGAACCCACGACACCACACGTCCCGCACCATCGAATTTTCATCTAGCGGTTGTGACACATTTTGTCCCGAGCATCAATCCTTAGCTGGAGTACTTTTGTACTACAGGTAGTACCCGCTGTTGTGGTCATCTACGCCTCGTAACGCCCCGACGCCCAGCTGTGGCACCCTCACCACGGCCACGCCACCACCGGCCGGTTCATCTCCAACTAGTGAGTCACGAACCACACCACCACCATGAGAATGACATGTGGGCCATCCGCATTTAAGGTCCGCATGTCATTGAATCATAGGCCGGGCACCAAGCCACTGAAGTTCGTTCCCGTGGGCCCCGAGAGGGAAATGTAACTCATGCGGCAGGCCTTGTGGTGCTCCGCAGTACGAGCTCGTGCCAAACTCGGAATTTGTTTCTTACTACTACCAACTAGTACGTACTAGTAAGGTACACGTGCATTGCATCCATGAGATTCTGGTGGTTTGTGCATTATGCTTCTACTCCCTCCGTTCCAAATTACTCGTCATGGTTTTAGTTCAAATTTGAACTAAAACCACGACAAGTAATTTGGAACGGAGGGAGTACATGTGGAGTCTCTAGATTCTACATGTGGCAGAATCTGGTGGAATGTAGAGATGATATCCAACGGCCAGTCGTGCTCATATTTGCCATCTTTGTACTGTGGCTTCATCCAACGACCAACTTTCAAAGTTATTCACACACTATATAGGGGGTATAGATATAGATGTGCCGGCCCCTTGCAATGGATCCAAAGTATATCTGTTTAGTGGAGTGCATGCTAAACAGATTATCTATTTAATTTTCTCTAACCTTTCGTAGCCATGCAACCAAGCCACATAAGCTTCTTGGGTGCCCCCCACATCATATTATTCATACTACGTTGACAGAAAAAAAAGATAAATCATCCAAAACAAGATCTTCCCGTTTTTTGTTCCTACGATGCTGTGTGGTGCACGTACCTACTAGTTGTATAGTTGTAGTACTAGTTGTATAGTGGTACTAGTAGGAGTAGAGTAGTACGGAATGCTCCTACTCTATCAACGAGCCCAATCTGACACCAAATTTCTTGGCTTCCGTGCTACAACTAGATCTTCCCCTCGTTTCTGTTTTCCAACCCGGCGGCGGGTGGGGTGCAGTTTGCCAATAGTCGGTTTGCTCAACGGCGGTCCCACATGAAAGTGAAAATGCTAGGCAACACGCCTTCCCTAAGCTATGTGTCGTGCCGGACGGGCCATGGAGTACTCCCGATTCCCGGGCGTGTGGGGGGGGGGAGTGCGAAGCGAACGTGGCAGGCCTTTTTCTTTTACTAGCAATGTGCCCGTGCCTTGCGACGGATCCAAAGTAGTAGAATAGTATTACTTGTTCAGAAACTTGAAAGAAATCACTCTTGTTTTGATATACTCCTAATATATTACTCCCTCCGTTCTTAAATATTTGACTTTTTAGAGATTTCGAATGGACTATCACATAGGGATTATATAGACATATTTTGAAGTCTAGATTCTCTCATTTTGCTCCGTATGTAGTCACTTATTGAAATCTCTAGAAAGACAAATATTTAGAGTACTTTTCACTCAAAATATATTTCTCAGGCTGTTTTGATGAGGTGAGGGAGGGATGTGGTTGCTTTCAAGATAATAAGGGTTTTCTGCAAATTGGAGCAGGGAAGTGGGCTATTGTTGCAAAAATGCCACAACTTACCTCACGGCAGTTAGATGCAGATCTAATGGTCAGAAATGACTGATGGCAGACACACCATCATCTCCAACTGAGTCTTTTATAGGAATATATATATATATATATTGTTTACGCTGTTCTGATGAGGTGAGGGAGGGATGTGGTTGCTTTCATGATAATAAGGGGTTTTCTGCAAATTGGATCAGGAAAGTGGGCTATTGTTGCAAAAATGCCACAACTTACCTCACGGCCGTTAGTTGCAGATCTAATGGTCAGAAACGATGGATGGCAGACACACCACCATCACCAACTGAGTCTTTTATAGGAGTATATATATATTTCTCACGCTGTTTTGATGAGGTGAGGGAGGGATGTGGTTGCTTTCAAGATAATAAGGGGTTTTCTACAAATTGGAGCAAAGAAGTGGGCTATTGTTGCAAAAATGCCACAACTTACCTCACAGTCGTTAGATGCAGATCTAATGGTCAGAAACGACGAATGGCAGAACACACCACCATCACCAACTGAGTCTTTTATAGGAATATACAGGAGTAGAGAAACATGTATAAGTTGTAACATTTTGGTTCTGCTCCTTGCACGATCGATAGATAGAAATAACGATTGGAAATGCTAGGGCGAGGCTATTTCCGCCAGATAAGCAGGGTACATAGTAGCTAGGTTGGCGCATCGTCGGTTTGGTCACACGCGGTCCGAGATGTTCTAGTGTTTCTAGCAAGATGCCCGCGCGTTGCGCGAAGTTGATGGAAAAGGTAAGCACAACTTATAAATTAACGGATGGAGCATTAGTTACAATCATGCATATAATTAAGCAAAGGGATCGCACATGTCGGTATTGACTGGAACGAGAATTCAATGGCACAATAAGAATTAAGGCCACGATGATGATGCGCTCACAGTGGTGGTTACAGAAGGCAAGAAGAAAGATGCATCCATCAACGTACGACCTCCTCCTCCTCAACTTAGTGCGCCGGGCCACCGACCGGCGGCTAAGGAGCGGCGGCTTTTGTGGCGAGGTCGAGGTGCTTCTCAGCAAAGGCATCCAAGGCTTCTAGCCGGTTGAGGAAGGCCAATGTCGTAGCGTCCTCACTGGCCTTGTAGATACCTATGTACACGATTTGCTCATACACGTGGATGTGTAGGTCGACGAATTCTTGCAGGGCGAGGCGCCTTGCGGCGAGCGCGACCTCCAGGTGAACATTTTTCGTGGCGTCGGCAGGAAATCGCAGGGCCACCAGTGCTTCAAAGAGGTTCTGGCCATGGAGGCCGATTAGGGTGGCAGGCAATGAGGAGCCCGGGCGCGCGGGCTGGAGGACTACGCTGATGTCGTCCACGAGCTTTTTGAGGACGGTGATCTTGTTGGTGGTGGCAATGACCATCTGGTCCAACTGAGAGTCGTAGTTGTCGTCGACGGTGGCCATCCACCAGCCGGTCTGCAACACCGTCTGGAGACGAACCTCGGCGCCATGCCGCAGGCCGACGTCGTGGACCATCTGGCATAGCCGCTGGCCGCTCGCACGCATCGCCGCCATGGGTCTGGAGTGAGCTCTTTTGCGCTTAGTGTAGGTGCTTAGGCAAATGCTTAGGTGCGTACGATGTGGTAGATGCATTGGAATGGAGGGGCGCCTTTATATGAGGGCAAACTGCGTTGCATTCACATCGTGCAGCCTCTTTTCCCGGTCCTCCTCCCATTCCTTCCCTCATGCATTAATTGAAAGAGGATGCATTGACCATTCAACATTTCGGGAACCGCTACTCCCTCCCTCGTCTGCATTAAAGCCGTATCGGGCACTGCGCCGCCCGCAGTCAAATTGAATAGTACTGCACCGCCCGCTGCACGCCCGGCTGAACACGCCTCCTCGCCTCCATCAAACCCCTCCGTTAAACCCGCATGCAAACCGAGAAACCTACTCCGGCCACACATCCGTTCCTGAGCGGGCCGGAATTAAACGCAACACCGGCCGAGCTCCTCCCGTCCGCCCTCAATTTAAGAGGAAGTATAAGGCCTTGTTCGAGATGAGGAATTTTACGGGAATTGTGGTGGTTTCCTTTCCTTTGGTATTTTTTTCTTTAGGAGCATTCAGTACAAAGGAAAGAACCCAGCCGATTTCAAAGGAAATGCTTCTTAACCGGAGCTTTTCACGGGAACTGAAACATCTGCCGGAAGTTCATTTTTCGCGTAGGCCCGAGGCAAACTGGCCCAGTGCAGGAGCACTAGATTTGACATGTTTGACTCTAGAAGTGGCGTACACCTGGTTTACATGGACCATGCGTGGACCTGTGTTGCTAAAACGGTGGTGGTGTATGTGGTCTATGTTCACATGTAACAACGATTCACCTAGTCGCATGCATAACTGGTTGCCCTTGATTTTTTTAATCGAGCCATAAGTGCATTCTATCTCCTGTACAGCCAGCATAACTTCCTGCGTTCCGAGGACCACTAGTTAGAAAAATTCCTCCAATTTCAAGCCTGTAGGTTTTGACTTTGTCCTCCACCCTGTTCATACAGGGCCTAATAGAGTGATGTAAGCGGACTGTAAGGATTTAAATATTGTATTATTGCTTAGTTGGAAGAGAGAGAAGAGGAGAGAGAGGGGAAGCGGGCTGTAGACTTACAGCCGGCTGTAACACGAGGTCCAAGAAGCTTTGTTAGAGTGGAAGGTGGGCCATATGTTGACAGGGTGGAGTACTTTCTTAGGTTGCCCGTAAGAAAGTATCATGCATGCCAACTAAGCCACTTTGATGAGGTGGCATAGAATTAAATGAAGAAATAGAGGCTTGAGTATCATATCATGATACTGTATCATATTAAATGATGTGCTACTTTGTGTAATGCATGGCAATAAATATAGTCTTCTATGATACCAAGATATGATACTATGCATTACGGATGTTGTATCATACATATGATACTAGTATATGATACTTCCCATTACAACCAGCCTTATAGCCAACTATTACGTGTTAGCTATTACATTGGCTGTAAATGCCATGGCAACATGTTATAGCCAGCAGCTGGCTATATTATTAACCATGCTCTAAACGAGGACAGACGCCGGCCAAGCTCCTACCGTCCGCCCTCTATTTACACGAGGCCAGACAGAAAGCAGGCATGAATCGCACCCCTCCGCCGCTCCCCCATCTCCTCCTTCACCATTTTCTCCACTCTTCCGATGGCTTTCGAGGAGCCGTTCTTCGGCATATTACCCGGCTAGGTGGCCCGCTGAGCCCTCCAGATACGGGAGAGGGCGCCCGGTCCTTCACCAACCTCACTTGGCCCGACGGAGCTAGTTGCCGCCCAAGCAGGCGCGTGGTTCAGCAACTCGCCACTCCAGTTCAGCTCGATGAGGAGTGGCGAGTTGCTCCACGCCGGTACGGGCGTCGTCGCTGCCACATCATACCGCGCCACCAGTGTCTGCGGTGCCTCGCCTCCCGTGTCTATGGGCGCGCCTCCCGTGCCTGCGGCAGCGCCATGTAGGCAGAGACAAAAGCCGGCTGCGTGGACAGCGACGAGTCGGTGGCCAGCTTCTCCGTGTCCGCCGCCATCATCGAGGAGAAGTAGAACACGGGAGGCCGCCGTCACTTGGGTCCCATGAAGGACACCGCCGAGGCGACGACTGCGCATTCAGTTGGTTTCATTGCTTCTTCGTCTCTTCCGAGGACCTTCGTCGACCCCGCAAAGTGTCTGCCCGACATGAGGTAGACAAAGGGATCCACAGGCGGCCATTTAGATTATGTACTCCCTCTCCAGCTGACGGAGGGAGTATTAATTATACCTACATAGCCGGATTGGCACCGCTTTGTTCATGTAAATGTAATGAAATCCATCATGTTTATATGAAGATCCGGCTTTTTATACGAAATCCTTCATGCTTATATGAAATCTGTCTGTATTCGCATGAATTTCATCTGGTTGGTTAGAGTTGTGAAAATGTATGCCGCTAGCTTTTGATGTCGTCCTCCACGGAAGGAAGCGGGAGGGAATTTGCCGGCTGCCGCTGGAGATGCTCTTATGCTGGAAATAATAGAGTGACATCCGATCCATTTGAGTTAATTGCGTGTATAATTGTCCCTCTATAAAAACTTAATTGCATGTATAGTGTACACGTGACTTGCAGGGTGGCTACAGCTTCGTAAAAGGTTTGTTAAAAAGAAAGAAGTCCATCCTTAATCTTGTATTCTAAGTACTCTGTGGGTTCCACTGTCAGTACAGTAGCGAAAGAAGTATATATTAAATAAGTAATATATAATATAAAAATCTAAAGTTAAAGACAAAATTCGAACTCATCTCATCGCGTTGCGAGCATCCGGCGCTAACCAGTCCAGCACATTTTTGTTGTAGACCATGCTGGAGATATATCTCCATGTCTACTCTTATACTCCATCCGTTCCTAAATATTTGTATTTTTCAGATTTTAAATGGACTACCACGTATGTAGACATATTTTAGAGTGTAGATTCACTCATTTTGCTCCATATGTAGTCACTTGTTGAAATCTCTAAAAAGACAAATATTTAGGAATGGAGGGAGTAGAAAACAGAGTTGGTGATGATGGTGTGCGTGCCATCCTGTAATATAGGCCGTCGGATTTATATCTAACGGATAGGAAGAAAACTATGGCAATTATGCAAAAATATACCCACACCCCTCTCCACGTTCGCAAATACGCCCTTCCCTCGTTCATCCTTTTCTCTCACAAGATAAACTACTCATACAAATGCATCTTGATGTTCCTTGCAACACACAAGCATCTAGCTAGTTTCTTTTAAAATAGTTACTGCGATAATTGGGTTGAAGTGATATATTTTATGTCTGCCCCGAATGATTTCACATTCACTAGTAGTAACAAAGAAAAGGATGCCATATTAATTAACAGAAAACAGGGTGAAAACTATCACATGAGGCCGGTACAAACGAGGCACACTGGGTTCAGCGTCATCGTCACTACAGCTGTGCGTGCGCGAGAAGTCTACATATCAAGGGGGCTATAGAGCAAGGCACAAAGACATAATGTTCGAGAAAAAAACCAATTGACAGATTACGATCAGATCGAGTTGTCACCCTTCTGCTATCATTGTTGGGGTGGGGGGAGGGGGAGGGAGAGAAAGACGTATCGAGAGTGTGCGCGATAGGCACAGAGGCACAACTAGCGAGTGTGTGTGTATGTGTGTGTGTTTTTGAAAGAGTAGTAGATAGATTAGTATCATGATCGAGGTGCCGCCCTACTGCTTCTGTGTCAGGTAGTGAGTGTGCGTGTGTGTGGGTTTGAGAGAGAAGCCAGTCAATAGATTAGTATCAAGATCGAGGTGTCACCGTACTCCTTCGGTGTTGGGAAGTGTGTGTGTGTGTGGTTGTGTGGGTGTGGGTGTGTGTGTCGTGGGGGGGGGCAGTGACACTTACATATCCCTACTCTTATAAAAAACAGAGTTGGTGATGATGGTGTTCCTGCCATCCTACAATATAGGCCATCCAATTTATACCTGACGGATAGGAAGGAAATCGTGGCAATTTTGCTAAAAGATACCCACACCCCTCTCCGCATTTGCAAATAAGGCATTCCCTCGTTCATCCTTTTCTCCCACAAAATAAACTACTCATACAAATGCATCTTGATGTTCAGTGCAACGCATGAGCATCTTGCTAGTAGGAAGAAGGAGTTTGTGTGACCCATATCTAGCTATATTAAGGGATAGGTAGATAGCATTTGTGCGAGGCATACTTAAAGCATCACGAGGATAAACAAAATTGTGTGCATGCAAGTGCCGGAAAAAATGAAGCGAGAAACAATGTGTGTGTGTGCGCGCACGCGTGTGAGAGAGAGAGAGAGAGAGCGAAATCTCAAAACCAAAGGTGATCTGTTGGAATCCCAATGTATGTATTCATATGGTTCCGGAACTCGAATTAACCTTAGGCATATGTGTGAGAGACATTATTATACTTTGAGACAATAGTGGTTGTGGGTGGGCGGAATTCAAGGGGTGGGCGTGTCCGACAGAGAGAGCGTGTGTGTTTCTATGTGAGAGACTTGTAGGATGGGGTAGAACGACGAATACTAACCTTGACGGAGGGAGAGAAATACACGAAGTGCGTGTGTGTGATTCCGATGCCCACAGGGAAATGAGATATGTATGCGTGTGAGAGAGATTGCACAATTCATTCACGTATCACTATCTAGCGATCGTGGACGTGCATCGCTTGAACATAAATCAATATCTACTTCGTATCGTGGCCAAAGGTACAATATCGATTCAACGGTATAAACATTGGACACTCACATATCACATTTTTTCTATTTAAATAAACCTTTTCAGTTGTGCTTGCCAAAGTTACAGTGATGTTTCTTCAAACAACCAATGTAGCTATCATGTACATGCACCACTGTTACTCTTGCATTCAAAATCATTAGTCTTGGATGATTTAAGGTTCTATATGAAGTAATATATGTAATATTCATATATGAATTCAACGGGTACACATTTTATGAAATGGAGGCTATGTAATCATATGAGGTAACACTTTTAAGTAGCGGACTACAATATCCATTTCTTTTTGTGCGCCTCTACACTAACACGTCAATGCATTATGTTTAAAGTAAATAACCAATTGCACTAAATTATCTTTACATGAGAAATACATAGGCTGAGCGTTTGATCCCTTTTTTGTGAACGCGCCACTACACCAGTATGATTGGCCGTGCCCGTGTGAACGTCCAAGTTATCGGCGCATCATCCCGAGTTATTGTCTTTTATCTGGGGTGGACTTCACACCAATTATTAAGTGCTGACGCGTGCCCCGTGTACACAGTCTCGCATGACCTTCACACTAGCATGGTCCAAAATGAGTTGAAACTGGATACGAACGATACCGCGGGCGGCAAAATCTCCTGCCTCCTTCTAAAATTTCCGCCACCTTAGTCTTTAGCATGCAAAATTCCCCTTTTGTCCTTGGTGCACGGAGACCAACAGTTACAATACCGCCCTCGTCTACATAATAGGTCGGGGCTGCTTTGGTAACTTTCGGTTCACCCCACTACATGGCACCCCCATTTCCTCTCTCCCTCCCGCAAAAATGACTAACTCTACAGCACCAGAGCATCTCACATCACGCCGTCCATACTTCATCGGCCTTTCTCCCCACCCCTCTCGAAACCCTAGACTGCTCATCCACCAGCGTACCAGAGCCCATTCACTGCCAGCGGCGTCCACCTCGCCGGATCTGCTTCTGCGGCCGCATCTACCCCTCCCACCTCCCCTAGAAACAAGTAGGCTGCTCATCCACCACTGTACCACAGCCCATTCAGTGCTGGCCTTGTCCACGGCGCCGGATCTGCTTCGCCGGTACTGTCGTCAACTGCAGCGCATCTGCAGCGGCTCATTAGTACTCCCCACCCGAGACGCTTCGTCCACACCCCCCGGAGTCGCCCCACCGATGCCCCGGCCGACGGCCTCTGATCCTCTTCGCCGACACCTTCCTCAACCCTACCGGAGGCGCTTCGCCGACACCATTGTCAACCCCACCGGAGTAGCTTCGCCTATACCATCTTCAACCCTACCGGGGCTGGTTTGCCAACTCACAAGTCCATGGCCTCAGATCTGCTTCCTCGCACCCTTATCCAACCTTCCGGAGCAACTTCTGACGCCCCGTTCACGGCCGCAGATCCGGATCGTCGGCACCATCCTTAACCCAACCACCGGAGCGGCTTCACCTACGCCTGCGTCCACGACCACAGATTTGCTTCGCCCACACCGTAGTCCACCCTACTCGACGGTTCTAGATCTCCTTACCGGACCCCAACAGCCAGGGCAGCGTCATCAACCTTGACGTTTCTAACCTGATTCCCACCGTCTGGCAAGATGCCAAGCACCCGCCACGGCCTAGGTACTTGTCACCTTTAAACCCGTCCAACATCACCTGCCTGATGTACTTCAAATATACTAACAGGTCACTGTTACTTGTTATGCAGCTGGCAAAAACTACAAGGATGATGTTTCTTCTGGATCTAACAGCTTGGCCAACCAAGATCCTCGACCGAAGCATTGCTATGATCTTGTAAGCGTGTCTCTCTCTCTCTTGTATTGTTCTGTGCCTGCCAGCATGCTTTGCTAGGATTTTCGACCAGTAATCCCTTTTTGCAGACAATGATTTCTACTACTAGCTGCTAAATTATATATGTAGATGTCATAAATGATACTACCTCTGTTCCTGAATATAAGTCTTTCCAGAGATTCCACTATAGGCTACATACGGAGCAAAATGAGTGAATCTACACTCGAAAATGCATCTATATACATCTGTATGTGGTCCATACTGGAATCTCTACATGGACATATATTTATGAATAGAGGCGGTACATTACACAAAATCATAGGTGGCATGTAGGAATTCCAGTACACTACATTAGGCTCCCTTAGAGTGCGTGCTAGTCCAGCACACAGAGTCATGGCTAGTTTATGCTAGGCACACAATCATTAATTGGCGGTTTAAATATGCCCAAGGGATATGCAATGTATTATCACGTAGAGACGTCTGAAATTAGCCCTGTCAACTTGCAGATAGGGTTACACAATGAAAAAGTACAAGATGTATGTGGCAATTTCATGCAACATCGCAAAAAAAGGAGAGCCAGCGGTGAGCCTATACAGTGTGCTATGGTACGTCACTCCTCCATTGCAATCATCATGACATGTTATTTGTATGTCAGTTCTATTGTTCAAGTTTCTTAGGGACAGTTATTACGAGTTATCCTAAGAAAATAAGCACCTGTGAATATAAGTTCCATGTAATAAGCCAACCAGTTCTTTTCATTGCGTTTTCAGCTTATCTTTGGTTTGATCAGTGAAAATTCTAGATTGCATTATATTTTTTCATTTTGCTGCCCATATGAAAATTAATTTGACTTGCAAACATCACAAATTGAACCCAGTGAAAACAAACCATCACTATTTGCTCAAAATGCAAATACAAATATACCATCGACTTGGCACAATCTACTTTGGTCAATGTTTTCAATAGAGATCCCATTGCCTAATTTAAACAAAAACGCATGATCATCACTGTTTGCTTTGATTACTTGCTGTTCTTAACCTAACACTCCAACAGAGCTTTTAAATGACTTAAACACTAAGGGCTGATGTAGTGGGGCCTTTTCTAACTCATAGGTGACATAAAGGTTTGGCTGTACACTAAAGTAGGCTCTCCAAGAGTACTTGGAGATCCAGTTCGAAGGTATGCCTAGTTTTTACATAGTGCATACATAGTAAATGCTCATTTCATTGTGTGAAAGTGCAAGAGATGCGGCATGTTTCATTACGTGGTGTTGTTTCGTTATAATCTCATCCTTTTGTGTTCACTGACTGGAAAGTATTCATATTTATCTTCCAAGGAGACGAGTAACTAGTTTGGGTCACCTTGCAGAGGGGGTGCAATGAAGATAAGATTGAGGATGTCCAAGTACAAGATGTTAGGAAGGAGCCTTGCAAGAGAACTAGGAACTGCACTGAGCCTCTTCAACCTCTTAAGGTAAGTCACTGTATCCAACTCAACAGTTCAATTCCTTGTTTGTTTCAGACATAGTTAATTTGCTCTTTTCAATTGCTTTATTTGTCCTAAGTTAATGAGGTCCCAAAGAATGATGCCTGATGTTGGGTACTTGTATAACTATTGTTGACATAATTAAAGGCCTTACCATTTAAATACTCTGCCGAAGTGTGCCTGAAGCTTTGAAGTCTATTAACCAACTATTATTGAATGAGGCTCACAATCTAGTTTATACTAGGCTAATGATTGCATAGTTTTGCTTGTTGTAGTATGTTTGTATGAAATCCTCTACTATTCATTATGCTCCCTAAGAATTTAATTCAGCTACAGAATGGCCAACTGCTTGCTTACTTCTACGCAACGTGTTGTCTAAATTTGTAACTTGTCTGTGTTTTGGATTGGGCCCCAACATCATGCTCCTCTCGTGAGGTAAGAGAGATTTCTGTATGCAGGCTGCACAGACTACCTTTTTTATAATTTTTAAAATATCACCTGCTTATGCTTCATGACGTGTAACATTATTGTTAGTCATGTTTTGCCATGTACTCCCTACGTTCCTAAATATAAGTCTTTTTAGACATTTCAAATGGACTATAACATACATATGTATGTAGACATATTTTAGAGCGTAGATTCACTCATTTTTCTCCGTATGTAGTCACTTGTTGAAATCTCTAGAAAGACTTATACTTAGGAATGGAGGGAGTACAAAATAGTCTGTCTTGCTCGCTTCACTGTTGTAACTATATTTTTGCCTAGTCATGTGTACTGACAGAAACATTTCAAGATGAAGTGACATCAACACAAAGATCTACGAGCAATGCGGCATGGCCGTTACCGAATGATTATGGATTGGAATTGGAATATGCTGATGTTCTCGAGCATCAACTAGAGGTGGCAAGACAACGTGTACATGATTCTGAACATACAATCAATAAGTTGAGACTGGACATGCAGGTATTAGATGCAGGAGTCAAAAAAATGAAACAAGACACTGAGGTAACAATGAAGGAATTGGGGATTTTGCAGACTGAAATTTGTGCAATCTAAATCCGGCCAATCCTATTTTCTGAAGATATTATAGTTCAAATGGTAAGTTATGTTGAAGCGCGTCCATGATGTATGAGCTGTATTTGCCCAGTGTATGTAATTTCCTCTTTGTGTATGCTTTATTATCATTGGTGCCGAACCATAATGCCCAGTGGGTATAATCGGTTGTAATTTCTTTAGTGTATAGTGTAGGATTATTCTACGTTTCTATGCCTTAGTCTCAATATTGTATAGTGTATGATTTTTAGAGGTGATTGTATAGAGTACGATAATTCTTTGAATATGCTATATCGATCAAACGGGGGCCACCTCGCCCAAACGTTGTAGTGACCATGGCCCTCCACAGGCCGTATGATCCATGGGCCATCTACGGGACGGACGACCCATGGCCTTCTATGGCCGTCGGATTCGTGGGCCTTTTATGGGCTGTCGGATCCGTGGGCCTTATATCGGCTGTCGGATCCATGGGCCTTTTATGGGCCAGCAGATCCATGGGCCGTCGGATCAATGGGCCTTCTATGGGTCGTCGGTTCAATGGGCCTTCTACGTCTCGTATGATACATGGGCCTTCTACTGACCGTCTCATCTATGGGCCGTATAAGGGGCTGTAAACGGGATAGAGTGGAAATCGTATGTTTTATGGGCTGACCATAATGGGTCGGTAATAGGCCGTATTTGATGATGCTATGAAAATAGCCCAACGTATTAACGGGCCACAAACGGGCCGACTGTAACCACAGGCCGAATTTGGCCCACGAGCAGAAAATAATAGTAATGGGCCGAAAGTAAACGAATGCCGGAAATGAGCCCGAGAACAAATGGACCCTGAGAAGGCCGAAAGATAACATGGGCTGCAAACGGCCCAACAGAATAATGGGTCGTTAATGGGTATAAAGTGATACACTATTCATTACGGGTCAGTTTTACCACGGGCCGTTAATGGGCGATTGTTACTAAGGGCCTCATATGGGCCAAAAGACGTCAAGGGCCATACATGGGCCGGAAGTTAAAACAGGCTGTAATTATATTGGATGGCCGAGATGACGCTATTGGGCCTAATTCGGATAGGCCGTAAACGGGCGCTGGTTTAGCGGGCTGTAAATGGGCTATACGCGAACAGGCCATTAACAGGCTTGACGTGGGTCGGCCCGCCACCTTTTGACCAAGTCAAACGGGCCGGCCTTTTCATAGGAATGGGCCTCTGTTGGGCCGTGCCACGTGTCGACATATCATAGGTGCTTTGGGTCTAATGAGTAGATGACGCTACTGGGCCTAATTCGGATAGGCCATAAACGGGCCCTAGGTTAGCGGGCTGTAAATGGGCTATATGTGAACATGTCGTTAACAGGCTTGCCGTTGTCCGGCCCGCCATCTTTTGACCAAGTCAAATGGTCTAGACTTTTCACAGGAATAGGCCTCTGTTGGGCCGTGCCACGTGTCGACGTATCATAGGCGCTATGGGTCCAATGAGTGGATGACATATGTTCCAACGGCGAGCCGACACGTGTTCCCTCCGGCCAATGATGATTTTACACGTGGAAAATCCCCATTGGTCGGGGCTGTTAATGGGTTATCGGATCCAAAACAGGACCTGATAGCTTAACGACGTTCCGTTACGGTGGATGCCACGTGTCGGTCACCCTTGACGAAAGCACTTCTGTGACGCGCGATTTATCGTCATGGAAGTGGACACTTCCGTGATGATAATTTTGGTAATGTCATGGAACACTTCTACGACAGCACAGGTATGACTATCTTGATTCTGTCATAAAATCGTCATGGATGTACATGCATGACAGAAAACGTGACCTACTATGACAAACATGTATCATCACGGAAGTGTATTTTTTTGTAGTGTGAGTTGTTGCCGGAAGTACTCGATGATATTCATGGCAAGGTCCGTCTTGTGTCCATCCCAAATTAGATCGAGGCATGAAATTGTTTCCCCAGCTAGTGTTTAAAAGTAGTTTGGATTGCGTCTAATTATCCAAACCTTGCCTATTATTGAGCCCTCTCGGGCTAGTACTCTGTTTGAATCCGTCTATGGGAACTACTACTACTTTTGTGTGCCCGTGAATAAAGAGAGAACCATCCTAATTGTTGTCAAAATAGGTGCGTCCTCACTAGTTTTTTCATGTAATATGGCACGGTAAGACATAAGTTGTCACTGTTTACCATACGAGCAGTGTGTGTTTGATGAAATAGAGTACTTGTTCGAGAACTGCGTTGTCTGAAATATAAGCAACTATGATATCTTGTTGCAGTGGTTCATGTAGTTAACTGAGGCCATAATGTAAATTCGAAAAGTTCACACACTAGTCCGGCGTTCATGTGGACCATTCACATTAGACTCGTCTTCATGAAATACTTGAAAAGCATTAGTTAAACAATTTTATACTTCTCAATGATTCATAGAACATAACAAACATTTACTAGTTCACAGGAAAAGACAAAGTTGTGAGAAGGTTTACAAATCAGGAATAATAAAGCAAGGCTTCTCTGAGCAAAGGGCCTCCCTAGGCAAGTGAAAGCACAAGTGCTCCCTAGGTGATTTTTGTAATTAATGTCAACATATCTCTTGTTGGACTAATACTTTTACCTAGTATATTTCAAATGAGTTCAACAGTGGAATGCCATGGACAAGAGGATGTGGAACCTCTTCTAGATGCTAGGGACAGAATATTGGCAAAATCTCAAAGCTCAGGACTCTACATTTTCTATTTCAGTGATCCAAGATCACATTGAGTCCATAGGAAAGCCAATACTATTAAAAGGGGATGAGGTGTCACTTAATATCTTGCTTGCTCAAAGTGCTTAGTGATATGCTCCAAAGCCCTCAATAACTTTCTCACATCCACATATGTACTAAACCTAAAGTCAAACTCGGCCCCACCAATTTGATCTATTTGGCGCCACCGAGTTCACTTGACAAAGCCCCTGCCAAAACCCTAATCAGTTTGGTCTCACCAATAGGGATCTCGGTCTCACCGAGATGGGAATGTAAACTCTCTATTTCCTAGTTTCAACATTTCGGTCTAACCGATATGAGAGTATCGGTCTCACCGAGTTAGCATTGCAAATTCTCTGTTGCCTCTTTGTAACGTTTAGGTCTCACTGAAATGAGCGAATCAGTCCCACCGAGTTTGCCTGGCCAACTCTTTGTTTGCCTATTATAGCAATCGGTCTCACCAAGATTATGTTATATCCTAACCCTAATGAAATCGGTCCCATCGAGTTGATCATATCGGTCCCACCAAAAAACCTAACGTTCACATTTCGAACTGAACCGGTCTGACCGAGTTTCATGATTCGGTCCCACTGAGTTTGGTGAATTGTGTGTGACGGCTAGATTTTGTGTGGAGGCTATATATACCCCTCCACCCACTCTTCATTCGTGGAGAAAGCCATCATAATAAGCCTACACTTCCATTAATCATTTTCTGATAGAGAACCACCTACTCATGTGTTCAGACCAAGATATTCCAATCCTAATATATGAATCTTGATCCCTAGCCTTCCCCAAGTTGCTTTCCACTCAAATCTTCTTTCCTCCATATCCAAATCTGTGAGAGAGAGATTTGAGTGTTGGGGAGACTATCATTTGAAGCACAAGAGCAAGGAGTTCATCATCAACACACCATCTATTACCTTTTGGAGAGTGGTGTCTCCTAGATTGGTTAGGTGTCACTTGGGAGCCTCCGACAGGATTGTGGAGTTGAACTAAGGAGTTTGTAAGGGCAAGGAGAACGCCTACTTCGTGAAGATCTACCCTACTGAGGCAAGTCCTCCGTGGGCGATGACCATGGTGGGATAGACAAGGTTGCTTCTTCGTGGACCCTTCGTGGGTGGAGCCCTCCGTGGAGTTGCACATCCGTTACCCTTCGTTGGTTGAAGTCTCCATAAACGTGGATGTACGATAGCACCACCTATCGGAACCACGCCAAAAACATCCGTGTCTCCAATTGCGTTTGCACACTCCAATCCCATCCCTTTACTTTCTTGCAACTTGCATGCTTTACTTTCCGCTGCTCATACACTCTAGACACCTCTTGTAGAGTGTCTAATAACCCCCCTCTACACACCTCTTCTTCGATCCTCTCAATTGGTATCAGAGCTTTGGTCTCCATTGCTTCGGTTTAATCACCATTTGAGGAAGATAGATGTGTCCACGATCAGGAGTGTTAGACATAGAGTACATATGCTTGATGGAGAATTTTATAAGGAATGGAAAAATGAAATGCTTGAGAACTTCAATGAATATTATTTGAACAAGTATATTGCTAGTCCTTGTGTGCCCCCCATTGATGCTTCAAATCCTACTTCCAATCGAAACTTGACATGATTCGAAATCTTAGAACTGTTGATCTTATCACTAGAGGATTGCCTAGAAACTTGCTTGTATGTTTGCCATCTTTCAAATGTGCCTACACTATATGGAGATTCCTCGAGGAATGATTTCCGGACTACCCTTTGAAAAATCTAGATGTGATCCTTCAAAAGTCCATTGCTTTAAATAAGGTAAACTCTAGTGATCCTAAATTTGATGAATGTTTATTTGAACTTCGTGACCTTACGCGTGCCAAAGGAGATGCAGGAATCATTAGTAATATGATCTCGGAAGTCATTAGAAGTCATAAAGATGAACATTGTCATGATCACATAACTAATGAATCACTCTCTCTAGGTGGTGATCTATCTCAAGACAATGTTGAACATGGTTATTATGATGAGAATTATCATAATGACTTTGACCTTGATGAACAAATGAGACATTTTGGTCTTATGGCTAATCTTCGTGGTTACGCAGCCGGAGGAAAGGAATGGGTACTTGATAGTGGATGCATGGATCATATGACGGGAGATAAGGACATGTTTGATGAGTTTGCTAGAAATGATGGTCCACGAAAGTATGTTACCTTTGGTGACAACTCTAAGGGTAAAGTTGTTGGCCTTGATAAGATGGCCATATCCAACGATAGATCTATCAAGAATGCCATGCTTGTAGAATCTCTCAGACACAATCTTCTTTCCGTGTTTAGATTAGCTGATTTTGGTTTAAATGTGCTATTCACTCATGTTGATTGCCATGTCTTTTGTAGAGATAATCGTAATATGGTCTTTACCTGCATTTGTAGAGGAGACTTATACATTGTTGACTTCACTAAGAAATCCCAACCTCGCACTTGCTTTATTGCTGAATCTTCTAAAGGTTGGTTGCCATGTCTTTTGTAGAGATAATCTTCTAAAGATTAGGTCCTGTCGATATGAGAAATCTTGATAAGCTTATTAAAGGTGATCATATCCTTGGTGTTAAAGATGTTATATTTGACCAGGATAGACTTTGTAGTGCTTGTCAAGCAGGAAAACAAGTTGGAGGAAGTCATCCCATGAAGAACATCATGACTACGAGAAGACCACTTGAGCTACTTCACATGGATCTTTTTGGTCCCAATGCTTACAAGAGTCTCGGTGGTTACTCTTTTGGATTGGTCATTGTTGATGATTTTTCAATATTTACATGGGTGTTCTTTGTTGATGATAAATCGCAGGTCCAAAAGATCTTCAAGAACTTTGCTAGGAAGGCCCAAAATCAATTTTAAGTGAAGATCAAGAAGGCTCGCGGTGACAACGGACGGAGTTCAAGTGTGGATACCTTTCTTGACAAAGAAGGGATTTCACATGAGTTCTCGGCTACGTACACACCTCAACAAAATGGAGTTGTTGAGAGGAAGAACCGAACATTCATCAAAATGGCGAGAATGATGCTTGATGAGTACAAGACGCCAAGACACTTTTGGGTAAAAGAAGTTGAGACAACTTGTAATGCTACAAATCGTCTATATCTTCACAAACTTCTCGGCAAGACGGCATACGAGCTTATCACCGGTAACAAACCCCAAGTTGGATACTTACGAGTATTTGGCTCAAAGTGCTACATTCTTGACAAGCATCGTCGTTCAAACTTTTCCCCTAAATCTCATGAAGGTTTTCTACTCGGTTATGGCTCAAACTCTCACACTTACCGTGTCTACATCAATTTCACCCGAAAGGTTGAAGAGACGGTAGACGTGAAGTTTGATGAATCTAATGGCTCTCAAGTAGAGCAATTTCCTATTGATGTAGCAGACAAAGACCCTTCAGAGGCAATAAAAGACCTATCTATTGGCAAGATTCACTCAATGGAGGTCAAGGAGAATACTTCGTCCGTTCAAGTGGAAGCCTCATCTTTAGACAAGGTGAACCACAAGTTGACTTGGAGGCATCCACAAGCGGGACACGCCATGATGAAGGACACGAGGATGTGCTTCAAGATAACCTCATCGACCTCCTTCTCCACCTCCACAAAGGGACAGCAACACCAACAACAGTGAAGAAGGACAAGAAGAAGAAGATGATGAAGAGGATGTTCCACCCCGACCCAAGCAAAAGCTTTCACAAGTTAGAGCAATGTTAGAGATCACCCCGTAGAGCAAATCTACGATGATATTCAAACCGGGAGAATCACTCGCTCTAAATCTCGCTTAGCTAGCTTTGGTGAACATTACTCTTTCATATCTAACCTTGAACCTATGAAGGTTTAAGATGCTCTTGATGATCCCGATTGGGTGAATGCTATGCATGAAACCAGGTTTGGACATTGGTTGAGAAGCCCGACAACAACCAAAACATCATCGGTACAAAACGAGTGTTTCGCAATAAGCAAGATGAAGATGGACAAGTTATACGCAACGAGGCTCGTCTCGTCGCCCAAGGATACACTCAAGTCAAAGGTATGGACTATGGTGGGACATATGCCACCGTTTGTAGACTTGACTCCATATGCATCTTACTTGCTTATGCCAATCATCATGATATCACTTTATACCAAATGGACATTAAAAGTGCTTTTCCAACGGTGAAATTGAGGATGAAGTTTATGTTAAACAACCTCCCGGCTTTGTTAATCCCAAGAAACGTAATCATGTTTAAAATTTCACAAAGCTCTTTATGGTCTTAAACAAGCTCCTATAGCATGGTATAAATGCTTGACCAAGTTCCTTATTGAAAATGTCTTTGAAATTGGGAAAATTGATTCCACACATTTTACTAAAAGGGTTAATGGAGAATTGTTTTTGTGCCAAGTTTATGTTGATGATATCATATTTGGTTCTACTAAGCCTCATTTTAGTGAAAGGTTTGGAAAGCTAATGCCGGAAAAGTTTGAGATGTCTATGATGAGTGAACCCAAGTTCTTTCTTGGTTTGCAAATCAAGCAAACTAAGGAGGGTACCTTTGTTTCTTAAACAAATTACACCAAGGACTTATTCAAGAAGTTCAACACGTAAGAATGCAAAGGTATGACTACACCCATGCCTACTAGTGGACATCTTGACTTGACAAAGGATGGCGAACCGGTTGACCAAAAGGTTTACCGTTCTATGATTGGTTCATTGTTATATCTATGTGCCTCCCATCCCGATATTATGTTAAGTGTGTGCATGTGTGCATGATATCAAGCGGCCCCCAAAGAATGTCATCTTAAGGCTGTGAAAAGGATAGTGAAATACTTAATTCATACACCAAATTTTGTCATTTGGTATCCTAAGAGGTCCTCTTTTGATCATGTTGGCTACTCCTACTCGGACTATGCCGGTCACAAGGTTGATAGAAAGTCCACTTCGGGTACTTGTCAATTTCTTGGTAGATCTCTCGTGTCTTGGTCCTCCAAGAAACAAAACTTGGTATCGTTATCCACCGCCGAAGCGGAATACATTGCCACCGGGTCATGTTGTGCTCAATTGCTTTGGATGACCCAAAATCTAAAAGATTATGGGATATATGTGAAACATGTTCTGTTACTTTTTGATAATGAAAGTACTATTGAGATTGCTCATAATCCCGTGCAACACTGTCGAACTAAGCATATTGAAGTTTGTCATCATTTCATTTGAGATCACGTTGCTAAGGGTGATATCAATCTTAAACATGTTCGTACCGATAAGCAATTAGCGGATATATTTACAAAACCACTTGATGAGAAAGTGTCTTGCAGGTTGAGTGGTTAATTGAACATCATTGACGCCTCAAACTTGGAGTAGTAACTGCATTTGGATACATGCAAGGCATGAGCCTTTGACTAATCCTTGATATTTCTCTTATGATGATGATTGTATGTATTGGATATACTTGTACCCTTGAATGTTATCTAACCCTTCTAGGTACTTGGATAAGCCCAACTCCATGAGATTGCAAATCACTCATTTCTTGAGCGATCTCTACATCACCAAGTCTCTACAATATGGTGGTTGAAGTCAAGGAAGCATGAAACCCTTCAACATATCCTTTGACAATTTTTATATATCAAATTTCATTTGGTATCAAGTTTTCATGATTGTCATTGTGGATACACAAGTGCTCTTCCTTGCAAATCTAACCCATGTAGGTAGATGAACTTAAACTACAAGTGGTTCTCCCAATTCTTGATGAGCTACATCAACCCTGAGCATCCCACACAAGTTCCACTACATGATCAAGATCAACACCACCACCCAAGGTATGTCATTCCATCTTAGAGAAGCTTTACCCCAAGTCATGGGTCAAAGCAGCTCAACAAGATGTGAATACATAAAAATGCTTAAACAAAAAATGGCAACCCCCATTTTGAGCTTAAACGATGAGTATGACCTATGATCAAGTGTCTTTACTTGACTCCTAAGTCAATATACTCTAACTTAGGTGACTTTGTCGCAGACCAATTCTAGATGAAGTTCTCTAGTGTTTCTTTTTGCTCTTGCAATTGTTTCATGCATACTTGTTTCCCCTTTCAAAAAAAAACTTCACCTAGATATCATTTATTTTATTCTCTCTGCATCCAATTATTTGCAAATCTTTTAATTAATTCCTTGCAAATCTTTGGGATATTTTATTTGCCTAGTGATCTGAGATGAAAATTGTTCTCTCTGTGTTGAACTCGGACACACCAACTTGCCTCTTTCGGTCAAACAGAACCACCTTGGTGTCACCGAAGAAAACAACTCGGTGTTACCGATTTCAATACTGAGGAGACAATTTGTCATTTGCATCCCGCATATTTGTTACAGCTCCACTCAATTATTCTTATCCTCTATCAGCATCACATTCTACGTATTGCTTTGTACTGTGACTCAGGGACCAAACCAACTTGCCAAATAATCTCAGACAACTTGGAAATTGATGTCAAAGGGGGAGAGAGAGATCACATCAAGGCTTACTTACACCAAAGGAAGAGAGAGACCCCATGGGAGAGAGATATTTCTTAGTCCTTCTAGAGGGGAAAGACATGTCAGTATTTGTTATGATTATTTGTCTTGCTTTGATTTTCATTTCCCTATCTTCTACCATTATCAAATATAAGATTCAGGGGCAGAAAGAAATCTAAAGGAAGGAAATCTTTGAATTCATTGCATATCTTTTTGGGGACATGTCTATACTTCAAGTACTTACTCACTACATGTCATCCCAATCTTACTACTCTTGTGGTTTCTTGTTCTTGCTCTGTTTAGTAGTTGTTTTCGTGTTATCTAACCTTGTTTACTCAGGTTCATCTCTTCCAATGCTAGCTGAAGACCACATGGTAAGTATATGCATCACACTCATGTGCATAAAGATATCTTGCTAATGTACATACTGTTTGCAAGAAGGACTCATGAACATGAAGGTACATTTCCTATATCCATTTTCTCTGATGCATACAGCCCAGATACATGTAACTCATTGCTTTCTTTGGCATGCTTATCCATTCACTTGCATCTATATTCCATATTCACATGATTGCATACATGTAGGGGGAGTCTGTGAATGTTACATGTCTTTCCAAAGTTTACTTTCTATTCTCTATATCTTTATCTAAAGCTTTGATGTATGTTGTCATCACTTACCAAAAGGGGGAGATTGAAAGCGCAAGTGCTCCCTGGGTGGTTTTGGTAATTAATGTCAACATATCTCTTGTTGGACTAATACTTTTACCTAGTATATTTCAGATGAGTTCAAAAGTGGAGTGGCATGGACAAGAGGATGTGTAACGCCTTCAAGATGCTAAGGACGGAAGGTTGGCAAAAGCTCAAAGCTGAGGACTCTATATTTTCTATTTCAGTGATCCAAGATCACATTGAGTCCATAGGAAAGCCAATACTATTAAAAGGGGATGAGGTGTTTCTTAATGGCTTGCATGCTCAAAGTGCTTAGTGATATGCTCCAAATCCCTCAATAGCTTTCTCACATCTGCATATGTCCTAAACCTAAAGTCAAACTTAGCCCCATCGATTTGATCTATCCGACGCCACCGAGTTCACTTGACAAAACCACTGCCAAAACCCTAATCAGTTTGGTCTCAACGATAGGGCATTCTCACCGAGATGGGAATGTAAACTCTTTGTTTCCTATTTGCAACATTTCGGTCTAACCGAGATGTGATAATCGGTCTCACCGAGTTAGCATTGCAAACTCTCTGTTGCCTCTTCGTAACGTTTCGATCTCGCCGAAATGAGCGAATCGGGCCCACTGAGTTTGCCTCACCAACTCTCTGTTTTCCTATTACAGCAATCAGTCTCACTGAGTTGATGTGATCAGTCTCATCGAGATTATGTCATGTCCTAACCCTAATGAAATCTTCCCCACCGAGTTTCATGATTCGGTCCGACCGAGTTTGGTGAATTATGTGTAACAACTAGATTTCGTGTGGAAACTATATATACCATTCCACCCACTCTTCATTCGCGGAGAAAGCCATTAGAACAAGCCTACACTTCCATTACTCATTTTCTGAGAGAGAACCACCTACCATGTGTTGAGAGCAAGATATTCCAATCCTATCATGTGAATCTTGATCTCTAGCCTTCCCCATGTTGCTTTCCACTCGAATTTTCTTTCCACCATATCCAAATCTGTAAGAGAGAGTTGAATGTTGGGGAGACTATCATTTGAAGCACAAGAGCAAGGAGTTCATCATGAACACACCATTTATTACCTTTTGGAGAGTGGTGTATCCTAGATTGGTTAGGTGTCACTTGGGAGCCTCCGACAAGATTGTGGAGTTGAAACAAGGAGTTTGTAAGGGCAAGGAGATCGCCTACTTCGTGAAGATCTACCCTAGTGAGGCAAGTCCTTCGTGGGTGATGGCCATGGTGGGATAGACAAGGTTTCTTCTTCGTGGACCCTTCATGACTGGAGCCCTCTGTGGACTCGCGCAGCCGTTACCCTTCGTGGGTTAAAGTCTCCATCAACATGGATGTACGATAGAACCACCTATCGGAACCACGCCAAAAACATCCGTGTCTCCAATTGCGTTTGCACACTCCAATCCCATCCCTTTACTTTCTTGCAACTGGCATGCTTTACTTTCCACTGCTCATACACTCTTGGCATGCTTGCTTGAAATGTATTGTGAAGGCTTGAAATTATGCTAAAAACTCTACCTCAATTCAAAGATCATAAAAACTGCAACTTTTCATGTTTAGTGTCTAATCACCCCCCTCTAGACACCTCTTCTTCGATCCTCTCAGCAGGCATTAATTTCTTGGAGTTCACTCTGGTTTTTCTTGTTGCCACCATCGAGTGTTAGGTTCTCTCATTCCATAAGAACCACTTATAATTGTGTTTTCTGTTAGAATGCTGAACTGAACCATGTAGTGTATTGACCATCTGAACTTCTTGTGCAGCTCCACTAAATTTAAGCACCGCTATTTGCAGAAAAAAGCAGACCTCAATGCCTCTTGTCGGCGCACCTGTCCCACAAACCTCCATGTAGCCGTGCCAGCTAGTCCTCTATCCATCTGTGAATGGGGAGAAAGTGCATTCCTGACTGGGAGGCAATTGTTTTCGCTCGTCCCTGCACTGAAATCAGGAAGTAAAATGTACGAATCAGCTTCTTCTAGATTGTGTTAGTCATTCTACCTAGTTACTACCAATATAGGAATACCTGGAATACGGGTGGTTAGACGACAACAGCTAGGAATAGCCATCTCATTTTCTGCACTTCTACTAAAATTGAGGTGTGTAATTTTGATTGTGTTAGAATTAGCACTACATTGACAATATGAAAGTGCCATTAAGTAAGAAGTAGCATCACATCAGATCAACACTGCCACTAGATTAACACGTAGAACAATAGCATTAGTATTACTATTATGAGAGTAGCACATGGTAAGTAAATGTGCAATCAAATTTGTAATGTTCCATTGGGATGAAGCAATGTTAACGGTATGAGATTTAAGTGTAACTGTAAAAACATAATTCATTGGGAATAAAGCAAGACGGAAGTAATTCATAAAATGTTGATGGCATTGCTTCAATTTATCGACGGCACTAGACCATTACTTAATAGTGATGTTAGGTGGCATTGCCTCAATTTATCGACGGCACTATAACATTACTTAATAGTGACATTAGGTCGCATTTCTTCCTGTTTATGTGGTTGCTGAGAGCGCCAAACATTCAGGCAGCATGTCTATATTTGTACCATTTTTTATCTCCTCGGCGACATTTTCCTATGTGAGTATCGGAAATCTAGACCTACTCGTTCTCATTTGCGTTATCCCCCAACACCCCTCACTTTCTTTCCTTTTTCTACAAGAGACAGGTCCACTTCCCCCAACCCTTCGCCATCAACCCCACTTTCTTCGCCTTTTCAACCAAGAGACCGGTTGGATAGCCAGTATCTACTACTTTCCCCCGTTTCCTCTTAGAACCAAGTCCTAGATTCATGCTAGATCTTTCCACTTTTTCCCTATTTGAACCCTTAGATTCGACTGTATGAACTAGGTTTACCTCTAATAATAGTAAAATTCTAGGTGGCTTTGGAAGAACCAACGGAAGTAGAAAAAGATCCACACGCAGCCACATGGGGAGCTAGTGCAGTAGAGCATGGCAGGTTTCGAAGCAATATATACCTGAGGGTCATCGGGATGTGGCAAAGATGGCATTGGGAGGCCGCATCTTGGCCAGAATACCGTAGGGAGGAAGAAGGGGCCGGAGGCCCGAGCCGGTGCTATCTCGAAGTGAACGGCACGGATGACAATTGGGATGCGCGGGCAGCTGTTGGTCTCCTCCCTCGTCGTCGACGATCGCGTGAACGATGCATCTACACCCATGCCCCGACAAAGGTGGTTGAGCCGGATTTGTGACCAGCAGTGAGCAGAGAGAGAGAGAGTGTGGCCACCTATGTCTTGCTTAGATCCAGAGAGCATGAGAGAGTGAAAGAGAGGAACCCTAGTAAAGCAAGCACCGAGGCTCCTGCTTATATATATAGTGGAGTTATTTTGCTGTAGTAATGTTATTAAATTGAATATGCGTGAAATATTATTTTCATTTAAAGTTCAAGCAAAAATAAAACTCGATCAATAACGTGCCACCGCTTCCAGGTCGCACAATCAAAGAACAATGTCTAGGACGTACTATGTACTGTATCATTCACGTGCAGTCCCCGACCGTCCATAAAGTTGAAAACTAGACTAGTCAAAATGTCAATTGGGATGCCTCTTTGTAAACAAATGTGCTCCTAGCTTAAAAAAAGGCGCTCCTACGTGTACCCGCGAGTGGGTGTGAGAGAACTAGTGCGTGCGTGCACCGTTTCTCTTCGTGAGAGTATAATATAATATGCCCAAAGAACGTTCGCCACAAGAGTAATAGTATAAGTGTGTGACGTGTGAGTTAAAATAAAAGGTGCGTGACGTATTTTATTTTTAAGAAGTTCTGAGGGTAGGGTGTGAAGAGCACATATGTGTGTGACGTCTACCTATAGGCTACAGATAGACGGTGGATGCGAGAGGACTCGGGAGAGTTGTGACTTGTGAGGGTGCGTATGTGCGTGAGAGAGGGAGGGCACGTATCAATGCAATGCATGTGTCCGTCAATCATATCTGACAAACGTTCGCCACAAGCCGTTTCCTGATGAACGCCGTAAGAACCGTTAGATCGGCATCCGGCAGCGTTAGTTTTGCCATGGCATTTAATAGAGCAGCCACTCCTCCAACACACAAATCTTCCATGTGAGTGTTAGCAACTGTCGTATGCTCCTCCCTCCATTCCAGAATGTAGTGCATATATCTTTATTGAAAATTTGAACCTCGCAAACTTTTACCGAGTTTTCATATACCAAAATGCACATATAGAATACCCAGTATATATCATTTGATTCATCTTCGAGAGGTAACTATAAATATGGGGGAGGAGTGTACAAAGAGAGACCGTCGTATCAACTGTGGCAATTTCAACCCTCCTTTGGTGTGGAGGAATATCATGGGAACTCTATATGATATATTTTTCATAGGATGTTTTCCTTTAGAGCCAATTAGTTCATAGGAATATATTTTTATAATCCACATTTCAAAGCAAAATAAACATGATATCATTTTTATAGGTTTAGAGCCACTTGGTTCATATGAATGGATTCCTATACTCCCACAATTTCAATGGGAAATAAACATTAGCCTAGATTCAATAGAAAAGTTCCTATGATGTGAACCAAATGACATCTCTTTTCCAATCCCTCCTCATAGGAATTGAGATATGTCATCTCTAGATTCAATAGAAAAGTTCCTATGATGTGAACCAAATAACATCTCTTTCCAATACCTACTCATAGGAATTGAGATACATGTCATCTCTTTCCCTACAACTTCCATATATAAATCTTCTATTCCCAAATAGCTAGTACAACCCACTAGCTCTTTTCCTGGACATGCAACTATGGCACATGAACACGTCATGCCTGCAAGTCATAAATCACATTGTTTTTGTACTCTATGCAAGCAAGCACCACATCATCAATTCGTGCATGTTACTCATAAGTTATTTCTTGCATTTGATTTTGTATTAACAATATATGTGTTGATAACGTGCACACATATGTAGTTCACATTAACATTTTTCTTACAAATGTCATTCTTCTAACTGCAACTCATTTTTTCTCTTTGTATTCGTTTTCATTTTAAGCATACATTCACTTCCCATTAGTTATAGATGTTTTTGGAGGAACTTTTATGCGTTATTTTGAGTAGCAAAATTCATGCAACCGCGGGTATATCAAAATGTGGGGCATTGCCTTTCGGTGGAACCTACTTCCACATTTTTTGTACGTATATCTCCATTGCTCCCCGAACCCAAAATTCTGCCTCGTTCCCGTAAAGGCGTCGACTCGAACTCATTCCCTCTCCCGTTTACTACGGCATGGCCCCGCACACTGTAGTACTCCTACAAACCCTACCCGTCGTACGCATCATCGATTTTCTTCAAGAGGACGACAGAGAATCATATTTTTAGTGGAGACTCTCCTACCCTAGGGCACCCTAGGTAGCTGCTGCACACATCATTGGTTTTATTTTTATTTATGCTCTTATGCCCAAGAGTGAAATGATGGTTGCTTCGTCCGTCCAGCTTAATGCGGGTAAGGCGAGGCTTTGTGATTTGACCCCTCATCGCTCATTTACTACTACCACGGCGCTACGAACGGGGTGCCTCCAAGTCCAACCATTGCTCCGAACTGTAATTTGGTGCATCGCATGTGGAACAAGACAGTGGATGAGCCACATGTTGGCGAAGGGGTCCTGTAAGTGTGTTGCAATTTCATGTGCGGACTGACCCTGCTGAGTTGCTACGCCAACGCGATAGGAGCAGCCTACCACTTGGTTTGCTCCTTGGTGAATACCGACTATATTGATCTAAAAAGATACTTGTAGTATCTAGATTAGTAAAAATGAGGTGATTTTACCGAGCGATGGGTGGGGGAACATGGCCAGTCATGCGGTCCCACGTGTCAGGTTGTACCAAGGCGATGCGTGTTCCTCTTGAGGCAGAACAATGGCAGAAGCAATATGTGGTTTTCTTGAAGGAATGATGAAGAAGCGGGTTGCAAAGTGTGAAATAATGGTTGCTTCGTCCGTCTGGGGGAAAGGTGCCCCTTTGTGATTTGACGTCTCATTGCTCATTACTACTACTAGGCGCTACGACTGGGCTGCGTCCCCCATGCTGTTTTGCACTGTTATTTGGTGCATGACACGTCGACCCGGCTGCTATATGTCCCACATGTTCGCGAGAGGAAGTACATCATTCATGAAAGCGAGCGTCTCCACTCTTTTAGTACAGTACGACGCAGGAGTATAAGACACGGCTTGGTTTTTGCTTCTTCGCGAGATCCATCGATACAAACCGAGACTAAAAAAGGCAAGGGCGGATATTTTCCCACGCGGCAGGCAGGAGAGTTTGGCATAGTCTGTTCGAGGCAACGAGGTAGGAAGGGAAAAAAGCAAATAAAGGTTGAGTGACTTAGTTTTGGGGAAATCTGATTTTACGGAGTAGGTACCCACTATGGAAGTAGTTCTACTTACTACTCCTTCCTTTCCGTTTTATAGGGCTCATCTCAAAAAATTGTTTTTCCATTTTATAAGTCTCATTTCTACTACTCCCTTTGTTCCTAAATATAAGTCTTTCTTGATCTTCCAACAAGTGACTACATACGAAGCAAAATGTGTGAATCTACACTCTAAAATATGTCTACATACATGTGTATGTTGTAGTCCAGTTGAAGTGTCTAAAAATACTTATTATTTAGGAACGGGGGGAGTAGTACTTACCATCACATGTTTGGCTTTCGAGGTGCATTAAATCACCCTATGCAAGCAGTACCAAGAGAAAACTCACCAATGCATGTAGAAGTTCATCGAAATTTAGCGGCCATGCATGCATTCGTTGTAATTAATGCATCGGTAGACATAACTTTTTGAGAAAAAACAAGGATACTAATTAAGTACTTGTGCAAACTACGAAATTAATTCCACCACTCACCGTCTACCTTAGTTGGAGAGATTTTAAAATTGAGCCTAATCTAGAAAGGAGGGAGTAGTAACATAGCCTAGTGTAGCTTGCTGCAGCATGGACTCCAAGGAAATTGCTTTAGTACAGCTCCTACCACTGAACTACTCCTACTACTAAAAGACATATAGTATTTCAAACAATATGATAATCTCTCTAACCAAGGTAGGGGAGTATATTTCTAACGGTGGGAGTAGTAAAATTTTCTCCTCGACCCAAGACCCACCGCGCGCGTGGGCGAGGGAGCGGGCGTAGCTTCTCCTCGTCCTGCGACTCTGCGAGCCACCGCACCCATGTGCGGGGGAGAGGGCGTACTAAGCAAGCTTCTCCTCATTCTACATGTTGACGGGACACATCAAAAGTAGTACTACAGAGCATCTCCAATGTATAGAGCCTTGCTTCTAAGGTAGGCCTGACATGGTTTTCCTCTTATCAAATGAAAAAACCACAATGTATAGAGACTCTAACGAGCCTCTAAGGTGGGCCCTAGTAGAAATTAAAAAGTATTGATTAGCTCCACATTTGTCCAATCAGTAATATTTCTCTTGTACTTTCCTATGCTTCCTAAGGCTAACAGGTGGGCTGGAAGGGGCTGTTTGGATCTTGCTAGGTAGCGAAAATATTGGCGACCATTTTGTCCACCCGTCCCTTTGCCACCGATGAACGAGGTAGAGCTTGGGTGCTCATGCATCCTCTAGTGCGCCCGTTGGGGACGAGCTCGCACGAGCTGAGCTTTTTTTGACCCACCTCGCCGGCCAAGCCAGCGGCCGCAGACCGACCAGCGACCCACAAATTACGCCATCCAACCATAGCCGCACAAATTCTCACAGCAACTCAACCAACCGGACAAAATTCATGCAAACACGGCAATATTTCATATAAACAATGACAGAATTCATATAAAATACCGGATTTTCATATAAACATGACGGATTTCAATACATTCAAATTAACTAAGCGGTGCTACTCCTAAACAACACAGGTATAATAATACACCTAAATGGTCGCCCGTGGATTAGTTTGTCTAGCTGATGTCCGGCAGCACGATCACCGGACTGCCGGGAGCCCCGGAGGTATATGCTTCAGTGCAAAGGACGACTCGCCTGTGCATGCAATTAAAACGGTTGGCTCAACATATCATCACAAAGCGACCTTGTCTGCTGTGGTTAGGGCACGAGGGTTGCCAACCAGAGGTCTCACATCTTCGAATCCCCACCGACCACTAATTTATTACCATTTCTGTCTTTTATATACGCACTGACAGGTGGGCCCTATGGTTATGTGCGCTGGTGAACGTGGACCGTTTGACTGGTCAATTAATCGTGTCATCAACAAATTACGGAGCTGCATGGTGAGCCAGTGACCGTATGATCACTCTAAAATGTATTTTATTAACACAGTACAAACGCAAGCTACCATTTCTTTCTTTCATATACACGCTGGTAGGTGGGCCCCAAGGTTACATGCGGTGATGGTGCAACACTAGTTGCGCCACGTGGTGCGTTTGACTGATCAATTGATCGTGTCATCAACACATTAAAGAGTTGTACGGTGAGCCAGTGACCGTATAATCACGACATGTATTTTTTTAACACAGTACAGACGCAAGCGCTCATATATACGCGCAAACACACACTGCTATAAGCGCACACACGCACACCCTACCCCTATGAACACCTTTGAGAGAGTGAGCCAGCATAATATCTTGAGATTTTACGAAGTCATCATAGGCGCCTCATAGTCGAGGGGAACGTCTCCTCCCGCTGAACGCACTTTGCCAGAAAATATTGAAATTAATCCAGGATAAATGTGAGCACCAGGACTTTAACCCTGGTGGGCCGCGGAAACCATTGTCCTCCTAACCATCCAGCCACAGGTTGGTTAGCAGTGGCGGAGCTAGACGAAAATGTCAGGGGGGCTAAAGAGAAAACATGCATGCTTGGGGGGCTAATTACTACACTTTGTTGTATTTAAGATCCCAAAATATTTTTCTTCAGTAATTATATCAAGGTTGGGGGCACAACCCACCAAAGACACACATAGCTCCGCTGTAGTTGGTTAGCACCACAAAATGTATATGGGGACCGTAATGAGCTTATTCTGAAGACCACTGACCATATTGTGCTTTCGCTTCAAATACAATGACCGTAAGTGTCGTCAACAAAACGAGGAGCACGCATCAAATACAATGTCCGTCAGTGTCATCAACAAAATACGAAGACGTATGGTGAGCTAGATACCGCATGACCACCATGAGAATGTATACAGTGACTGTAATGAGCATGTTCTGAAGTCCAATGACCGTATAGTGCTTTCGCTTGAAATACAGTGACCTTCATGCGTGAATGTGTCAGGGGCATAATTTTGGAGGGCCGAGAGATAGATTGTGTGCGTACGTGAAAGCGGTGTAGAGAGATGGGGTGTGCAGTGGAGACAAAGAGAGATATGACTTTCGTTTATCTTTCCCGTGACTAATATTTTAGGAGAAAATATAAACATTGACAATGCGGAACATATAATACTGGATGCACCATGCAATTAACTTTCATGCATAACTTTGTACTATTGTACTCCCTGCATTTTTATTTACTCTGCATATTAGAGTTGACTGAAGTCAAACTTTCTAAAGTTTGACCAAATTTATAGAGATGAATATAAATATTTAGCATAACAAATCTATAAGATGTGGAAGTACATTCAACAACGAGACTAATGGTATTGATTTGTTATTGTATATGTGAATATTTTTGTCTATAAACTTTGTCAAAGTTTGTAAAGCTTGACTTTGACCAAAACTAATATGCGGAGTAAATAAAAACATAGGGAGTATATGCTTATTTTGTTAGTGGCCGATTGTGTGTGGGGTGTGGTGGGCACATCGTTTCTAGTTGTGCTGGGTCGATGTGAGGACTCATGGGTCAGTTCCATCCGACGCCACATAGGTTGGACTGAGACGCATTATACGAAGACCCATGTGGTGGACTCGGCATACATAACGAAGGTACTAGAGTCATGGAGGAATCTATCCCCACTGATGATAAGCCTACTATGTATGATTTGTAACCCTAGGCCCCGAATGTGTTATATAATTAAGCCCGGGGGCTAGTTCGTCGATAGTATAGACACATGCACAATGCCTGCTATTCACGCGTACTTTGTACACACCCCTATCACAAATATACACTACCAGGAGTAGGCTTTTTCCTCAACTGCAAGGGCCCGGACTTGGGTAAAACTTTGCCTCGTATTACCATCCAGCCTAAGAGTCAGGGATATCCTAGCGAACGATCTGATCGAATCATATCTGCCAACTAGTAAGAGAGGGGTGTGGGGGGGGCAATGTGTGCGAGAGAGAGGCCTAAAGATAATGTGCGTGCGGGAGACACGTAGGCACATTTATGTGCCTATAGAGGGCCAGTAGAGATTGTGTGTGTGTGTATATATGCATGTGAGAGAAATAGTGTTTTCCAACTAAGATTAGTGAAAGAGTGGTACATAGTAGTAAGAAAGAGAGAGGGGGATATATAGAGTGTGTGTGTGTGTGTGTGACACCCCGGGAGAGAGTGTGAGCATGTGTGAGAGAGAAATGCCGATATATACAAAGTGTGTGCACTTATGCGTCAGATAGGGAGATATATAGCATGTGTGTGAGAACGGGCCGAGGCATAGTGCATCTATGTGTAAAACATGGTTCTACGCATTAAAATAAAATATAAATGGCATTATTATTTTTGGATGAGATCATGAATTTTTGAATTTGCGTATGAACGAACATTGGTCTATCAGACACCCATACTCTATTGAATTCGAGCATGTGTATGGGTTTATTTTGTATTATCGATCCATAGAGTGAGAGTGGTTTGAAATCCCGACAATACATGCCTTTTGCAATTCATATATAAACATTAATTAGTGCACTCCATTTTGTTAGTGTCAAGCACTTTATACATTTGCCACATACAAGGATACATTGCAAGTTGCTAGCTATGAAACAGAATACATGTTGAATTCAACATAAAGGTTGTTTCGAAGATTCGAATTCATAGGAAGTGCATTCATCTATTTTAATTTGAGATAATGGCATTTGTAAATCAGATCTAAAAGGGGGCATCAATCTATGTTGTGAGTTTGAACATGCTATATATTCATACGCATGTCTAACTATTTTTTTGCAACCAAGGAGATTATATCTAGAACCATGCATTAATTGAGGCAAGTTGCATATTTTTTAATATATACTCGTGTACAATGTATATAAAAATGTACCGCTCCATTCCAAAATAATCGTAGTTTTAGGATTTTCAAGAGTCAAGATTTGTGAAGTTTGACAGATCCTGAAAGTTCAATTCAAGACAACTGTAAACGTTCATGCTTCTGCTCCCAAATATTGAATGAAGCGCCAAATAAGCCTCCGGTCGCCCGAAACCGCGCGAGACTAATGTTTGGTGGTAGGAAATTATTGTCCTGACTCTAAGCCATGTAGCCTATCGGCCCGATGTCCAAAGGTCTAAACTGCGGTAGGTTTGTAACTTGACTAGGACGCTAGTCTCAACCGCCTCCGAGAAGCATTCATACACCATGGGCGCCTAAACACCCTTGCGCTTGGCTGAAATCTTTCCCGCCCACTATTTCGGACACCTAAGATTACTATCCCACCCCGACCAGTAATATGTCTGAAATTTTAGATGGGGGCAAAGTTTGTAACTTTCCCCAAATTTCAAAAAAGCGCGTTCCAAACCGAAGCATTGTTCCCCCTTAGTTCCCCTTCCCTCTGTTTCCCCATTCATACTCCGTGGGCGCCAAAATGCCCTCTCCACTAGCCGCGGTACCCTAGCCTCCTCCGTCCTCCACCTCGGATCTGGTTCCCCGCTGCCGACAGATGGCCACCACACCACACTCAACAACTTGGCCATGGGTTCGTCCAAGGCTCCACCGTCCTCCACAGCTTCTCGTTTCCAGCAAACCACAAGAACATCGTTGGAAAAATAGAAGGAGGACACAACACTGCTAGTAGAAAGAGTTAATCCTCTTCCCTTATTCATGCAAATCTTACGTCTCTGCTCACACATCATATTAATCCGTGAAGGAAACAAACTAGTTGAGCGCTTCTTACTGCACGTTCTTTGTGATATTAAATGCACAAGGTTTCCTCCCATTTACTATTTCACCTTAGCTAGAGGTCAGTCTCCCGCCTGGATTTTAGTTGATTCACAATTAAAAGAAACAGCACCTGCTTAGGCGCGCGGAGCACCTAGTTCGCCCATTCGCCGGGGAACTGCCGCATCAATGTCTATAATACGGGTGTGGGGTGCAGGAGCTGCTTGCGCCTGATCTAGAGGACCGCGGGGCTTGAAGGGATGGCCGGGGGGCGGCGCCAAGCACGGCGATGCGGTGAGGTCGATGGGAGGGCGGAGGCAGGGGACAGGGCCGATGGTCGCTGGCGTTTCGAGAAAGATCGTCAACACTGACTGGCTGGAGGTAGATGAAGGCCATCTGCCCATTCTTTGTACATCGAACGGTGCAGAAAAAATGGACTTACCTATTTGTTTTTAGTTGACTGTTATTTACATAGGACCACATCTTGTGGTGTGCTAGAGGAGTACCTACATTTCCAAATAATCCCTGTGCTCATATTTCAAAATCCTATACTCTAATTTCGTGTGCCATACATGTTGTAGAGCTATAATATGTCTCCCATCATTTATTTCTCACACACTTGCTATCTGCTACTTTTAAAGTGTACTACTTCTGCACACACTTCACCCATACTCGCACTATTGTTCTTTATGCATGCGTATTTCAGACTCTGACGCTCTGTTGATAAATACACAAAAGAAAAGACAGATGTCACTCCAGTCTTGTAGCAACCACGATACGAATGGACCGAAGTCTCTGTGTTCTGCGTCATCCCTGGATCGGTAATGCTGACACACACAGTACTTGATGGATTTATAACAGAGTGGCAATCACACAAATATTACATCAAATGTCCCACAAGAGAACTTATTACAAAAGACTATGGCATAAGGCCATCTAACAAAATAACAGCGGAAGGCTTGGAAGATAAGTGAGTCCATCAACTCCAACGGCTTAGCTGAGTGCATAACAAACGACCTAGCACGTCTTACTCTTCGTCTGAAAAGTCTGCAACATAACATGTTGCAGCCCAAAACGGGTCAACACATGGAATATGCTGGCAAGATAACACAGTAGAGCAAGTAACACAAAAATAAAGGCTAACACTATATGCATATTTGGCTGGTGGAGGCTCTAAGGTTAAAGCTTTTGCATAAAGCCAATTTTCCCTACAACAAAGGAATAAAACTTTATTTTAACTATCATGGTAGTTGAAACATCATTGAGAAGGTACCTCCAACTCAATCCGAATTAAAGTAGTCATCATTAACCCAACAAATTAATTTTAGAGTGATGAGATCAACCAATAATTCAAGTACCAGATACTCAAGATGTCCATAACCGGGGACACCGCTAATCATGATTAATTTGTACACTCTGCAGAGGTATGCGCACTTTTCCCCACAAGACTCGATCTACTCCGTTGGATTTCTCGCACTGCATGGTGTTTGAGAAATGGATGACCGAGACACAGTCTTTCAGAATCATTTACTCTTTACCCCGGGTGGACCGGTACACCTACTTTCCCCTACATCTGCTAGTCCACCATTGAAAGAGCTCACACAACTTACTCATACTATGCCAGAGCCCATAATGGCATTGTGGCTGCACACGGAAGTTTCTAGCATGAATAGTCTTATGATCCCTTTGAGCATGGCTGACATTCCATAGGATAATCACACGGTTCCTCCGGGATTTCCTAGGACAACACTGGATTCTCAATGTGCCCTGCAACCAATCCACCCAGATGTGAATTCAAGTTGAAACTTAAGTTGAACCATTAATTAACAACTCACATCTGTCATGGATTCTCTCAAACCAAAACCACGTCTACGAGCATAGCATGGCAACCTAAGCATAACGTAGAAGTAACTCCCAAGGGTTTGAAAATAATGTAGGTAATAGGTTCTACCTCAATCTACTTTCCAGACCCACAAGTTAAAAAATTCTACTCATGCAATGTGTGAGGGTTTGATCTAATGCATAAAAACTGGGTAATAAAGGGTACGATCAAAGTGTTACTAGCCTTGCTGATGATTCACAAAACCTAGAGACTCGTAGTAGCACGCTTCACACTGCGGGAATTCGATCGCAAGCCAACAATAGCATACATAAGCAAACAAGCAAAGATGCACAGATAAAACTCCAAATAAGAAGATCTAACCATAAAGTTCAACTTAAGAACTCCGGTTTGCAAAAAGAATCAAATCAAACGGAACAACGAAACTTAAACTGCGAAAGAAACAAGATCCGTTTACTAGATTGGCCTAAGGTCAAATTTTACAGTAGGAAAACCTTGTTCAAGTTGGTTAAACGGAAAGGCGGCTTCGAGACGAAGATCTGGGCGTTTGAATCGCCTGATTCCGACTCTCGCGCGAAAAGAAAAGCTAAAAACAAGATCAGGGCAGAAATCGCGATCGAAAATAATCGCGGAAAAAGCCCCGAAAAAGAAAATTGACAAACAGGCTAACGAACTAACGTTCGCTGTCTGTGACTAATGGGTGAACAGCGTTCGTTAAAACGAATGTAGGGACGAAAGTCCGCTATCTAACTAAACTGAAAAAAAATGAACCGATCTATTAAAAAAAGATCTAGGGTTTACTAAAAAACCGAATGGTTTTCTAAAGAAAACCGGTGGCTACCTCGGCGGCGGCGTACTCCGGTGGAGTCGGGCTTCGGCGGCGGGCGGCCGTGCGGTGGGGTGGCGGCGGCGGTGCGGTGGCACAATGGCGGTGCGGCGGCGGGGATGCGCCCCAGGCGGTGCGGCAGCGCGATCCGGCGGCGGCGGCGGAGGCTCGAGCTGGCGGCGGCCGCGGCTTAGGATGCGGCGACCTAGGGTTGGGCGGCGGGGCTGGTGGGCCTTGCCTTATAAAGTCCCCGGGCTGGGGAGTCCGGGTCGGGTACGGCCCGTAGGTCGGTGCACTTTTTTTAAATAGTCCCGACGTACTAAAACAGGCGAAAAAAATACTAAACGGACTCCAAAAGTTTCGAAATAAATTTTCACCGTCCTCTAATAATATTTAGGACAAAGTGTACATTTTTCCCGAACCTAAACGCAATTTTGAAAAAAGTCCATTTTTTCTATGCAAATAAAATCGCAAATAAAGCCGAATAAAATTCCAAAAGTGATTTTAATATTTTTCCTCCAATATTTCTTTTATTTTGGAGAAGTCATATTATCTCCGCTCATATATTTTATTAAGTAATATTTTTAGGAGAGAAAAATAATTGAAACCAAAGTGATCCCCATACCGATATTTGAGAGAACTCAAATACGAAAACGGTAGAATTCTCAACTCTCTCCGTAGGTCCTTGAGTTGCTTAGAATTTTCGAAGATCGCCACGCACAAATGAAATAAAATATGCAATGCAATATGATCTATGTATAACATTATAAATTGATAATTTGGGATGTTACAAACCTACCCCCTTATAAAGAATCTCGCCCTCGAGATTCGGTTTGGCTAGAGAACAGGTGTGGGTGGTCCTTGCGTAGATCATCCTCTCGTTCCCAGGTGGCTTCATCCTCGGTATGGTGACTCCATTGAACTTTGCAAAACTTGATAACCTTGCTGCGGGTGACTCTGCTTGCAAACTCGAGGATCTTGATGGGCTTCTCCTCGTAAGTCAGATCACTATCCAACTGAATTGCTTCCAGGGGTACTGTGTGTCTGAAAGGGATATCAGCCATCTCTGCATGGCACTTCTTAAGCTAAGAAACGTGAAACACGTCGTGAACTCCTGACAATCCTTTGGGTAACATCCAACTTGTAGGCAACCTCTCCCATGCGTTCCAAAACACTGTACGGTCCCACAAATCTCGGGGCTAACTTTCCCTTAACTCCGAAACGTTTAACTCCTCGCAGGTACGCTCTGTCTCCAATTTGATAGACTACTTCCTTGCGCTTCGAGTCTGCATAACTCTTCTGCGTGGATTGAGCTACTTTCAGTCTATCTCGAATCAGCTTAACCTTCTCTTCTGACTGTTTGATCAGATCTGGTCCAAACAACTAACGGTCTCCGACTTCATCCCACATCAACAGCGTTCGGCATCTCCTTCCGTACAATGCTTTGAACGGTACCATCTTCAAACTGGCCTGGTAACTGTTGTTGTACGAGAACTCCGCATAGGGCAAGTTGTCATCCCAACTAGATCCATAATCTAGCGGACAAGCTCTCAACATGTCCTCCAGAATCTGTTGACTCTCTCGGTATATCCATCAGTCTGTAGGTGAAAAGTTGTACTGAATTCCAGCCTTGTTCCCAAAGTCTGGTGTAGCTGATGCCAAAACTTTGAGGTGAATTGTGTTCATCTATCTGATACAATGGTCCTCAGAACTCCGTGTAGACATACGATCCTGGTCATGTATATCTTGGCCAACTTCGCATTGGTATACGTGGTTTTCACGGGGATAAAGTGGGCTACTTTGGTCAGGTGATCCACTAATACCCAGATTGAGTCATATCCCGATCTGGTCCTGGGCAATCCGGTGATAAAGTCCATGCCAAGCTTGTCCCACTTCCATTCGGGTATCGGCATAGGCTGTAGTAATCCTGCTGGCTTCTGATGTTCCGCCTTTACTCTCTAGCATACATCACATACTACTACATACTCGGCAATATCCTTCTTCATTCCCGTCCACCAGAAACGTTCCTTCAAATACAAATACATCTTTGTGTTTCCGAGGTGTATTGAGTATGGTGAGTCATGTGCTTCCTATAGTATCAGCTTCCTGATCTCGGCGTTGTTGGGCACATAGGCTCGATTCTCAAACCACCAGGTGTCTGTTCGTCCTCACGAAAACCCTTGGCTTTTCCTTCGCTCATCTTCTCCTTGATTTCGGCAATCTCTTTGTCATTCTTCTGGGATTCTCGTATCTTTCCCAACAATGTTGAGTGAACCTCCAAGGTTGCAACAAAACCTCTAGGAACTATCTCCAAATGAAGCTCCTGATGATCTTCTGCTAACTCCTTTGGCAATCCTCCCTTCACCAGGGTATTTGCATAACTCTTCCGGCTCAAAGCGTCTGCAACGACATTGGCCTTTCCGGGGTGATAGTGCAGCTTCATATCATAATCCTTTATAATCTCCAACCATCTCTTCTGTCTGAGGTTCAGCTCCTTCTGAGTGAAAATGTACTTCAAACTCTTGTGATCCGTGTACACTTCACGACGATTTCCAATAAGGAAATGTCTCCAAGTTTTGAGTGCATGCACAACTGCTGCTAGCTCCAAATCATGCTTCGCATAATTAAACTCGTGGGGTCGAAGTTGATGAGATGCGTAAGAAACAACTCTTCCATCCTGCATGAGTACTCCTCCAAGTTCTAAGCGTGAAGCATCGCAGTACACTTGGAAATCCTTGCGTATGTCTGGCAAGATCAGCACTGGGGCTGTCGTCAACCATTTCTTCAACTCCTGGAAACTTCCTTTGCACTCTTCAGTCCAATGAAACTTCGTCTCTTTCTTCAACAATCTCGTCATTGGTTTTGCAACCTTGGAGAAATTATCTATGAATCTTCGGTAATATCCCGCAAGTCCAAGAAAACTATGGATCTCTCCAACTGAAGTGGGTGCCAGCCACTCAGTGATTGCCTGCACTTTGACGGGGTCCACTGCTATACCTTCTCCTGATATAACATGCCCTAAGAATCCAACTTCCTTCAACCAAAACTCGCACTTGCTAAACTTGGCGTACAACTGATGTTCTTTGAGCTTCTCCAGAATCAATTGCAAATGCTCCGCGTGTTCCTCTTCGTTCTTAGAGTACACCAAGATATCATCAATGAATACCACGACAAACTTATCCAAGAACTCCATGAACACCTTATTCATCATACTCATGAAATAGGCAGGGGCGTTAGTCAATCCAAATGACATAACAATATACTCATAGAGCCCATACCTTGTGGTGAAGGCTGTCTTAGGTATATCCTTCTCTCGGATCATCAACTGGTGGTATCCTGATCGTAGATCGATCTTGGAGAATACTTTAGCTCCTTGAAGTTGGTCAAACAAATCATTTATCATCGGCAGCGGGTACTTATTCTTAATCGTCACTTCATTCAGTGCTCGATAATCAACGACCATCCTTAAGGATCCATACTTCTTCTCGACCAAAAGCACTGGGGCTCCCCAAGGTGATGAACTTTGACGAATAAATCATTTCTCCAATAACTCCTTAATCTGCTTCTTGATCTCCTCCAGATCATTTGATGGCATCCGATACGGTCTCTTCGATATTGGTCCAGTGCCAGGCAATAGCTCAATCAAAAACTCAATATCCCTATCCGATGGCATGCCTGGTAGCTCTTCTGGAAACACATCCGGATAATCCTTTACTATGGGCACTTCCTCTTGAACAACTCCCGTGAGAGAATGTACTTGTGTCCTTCTAGGCGAATGCCTAGATACATACTTGATCCTTTTTCCCTCCGGGGTGGTAAGCAAAATAGACCTACTGGCACAGTCGATGTTCCCTCCATACATCGATATCCAATCCATACCTAGTATCACATCCAACCCTTGTGACTCCAAAACTATCAGGTCCGAGGGGAAAACATGTCGTCCAATGATCAATGGCGTCTGAAAACATCCTTGGTGTGCCATATACTCTGCTCCTGGAGAACTTACTAACATGGGGGTCTTAAGGACTTGGGTGGGAAACTTGAGTCTATTTACGAATCCCCTTGAAATGTATGAATGCGATGCACCAGTATCGAAAAGAATTACTGTGGTAAATGACTTAACCAAAAACTTACCGACAACTGCATCTGGTTGCTCTTCAACCTCCTCCACGGTCACGTGGTTCACTTGTCCTTTGTTGAACGGGTTGGGCTTCTTCCCGGCGCTTCCATTGGCGTTCCCATTCTTTGCTTCAGGGCACTCCGTGGCATAGTGTCCATTCTTCCCGCACTTGAAACAGGTGACGTGGCTTAAATCCCTCTTGACGGGTGTGGATGGAGTAGAGCGGTTTTGATTATTGTTTGCTCCATTGCCATTACCATTCTTGGAGCCATTGTGGTTGTGAGAACTTCCTCCATTATGGGTGTGGCCTCCATTGTTATGGACGTATCCTCCCGAGTTCGGGGTGAAACGGGGCTTCTGCTGGGCTCCAGAATTATTCCTTCCTTGTCCATACTTCCTCTTGCGGCTCTCAATCTATTGCTGCTTCCCTTCAATCATAATAGCTTTATCTACCAACTCTTTGTACTTGTTGAAGGTTGCCACCATCAACTGTATGCTCATCTCATCATTCAGCCCTTCCATAAACCTCCTGCTTTGCGGCATCTGTGGCCACATCATCTGGGGCATAACGAGATAGAGTACTATACTCATCTACGTACTGAGCCACAGTACGATTTCCTTGACGCAAATTGCGAAACTCTCGCTTCTTCATGCTCATAGCTCTAGTTGAGACATGGGCAGTGCGAAAAGCTTGCTGAAACTGATCCCAAGTGACATTGGCTACAGGGAAAGTGGCTGTGTAGTTCTCCCACCATGCTGCTACTGGCCCAGTGAACTGATGTGCGGCAAAATGCACCTTCTCAGCATCCGTGCAATTGGCGGTGGTCAAATCCCTTCCAATCTTGTGCAGCCAATCATTAGCAACTATTGGTTCAATGCTGCTAGCAAACACCAGTGGTTGCAACCTTAGAAAACGTGTCAGGTTGTCCACGGGTGGTGGTGGCGGAGGGTTGTTGTTGTTGTTGTTTTGGTTGTTCAGATTGTTCTGGACAAGAAGTTGCATCAAAGTGTTCTGCTGCTGGATCAACTGAGTGAGCTCAGGGGGAAACTGAAATCCGGGCTCACGTCTCGGAGGCATCTGATGGGTGTAGAGGGAAGAGATTACTATAGAAATGAGGTCTAAGGGAAATTCACTACCCATATGCACATGAGACAAACACAATCATATCACACCAATCAATTTCAAGCAAGGGCTTACAAAGCTTCTAACTAATGTTACAAAAGTGATCTAAATTCTACTTTAAGGGGAAAACTACTAGTCATAGGGTGGTCATCTAGAATTTTTGATCGACGGAAGATTCCATGATATCTGCTCCAGCTTCATCTTCATAGTCCTCATCACTATCATCGGGGTCCGAGTTCGTGTCGTCGATGATGATGTAGTCCTCAGAACGAATCTCCTTGGGTTCTTCTTCTTCTTCGTCTCCTCTTGGTGCTGGATCTCCCATGAATACTCCTAGCTTCCTTGTCAAGTCATCATTCTTCTCCACAAGTATTGTCATCTCCTCCTCGTATCCGTCGCGTGTAGACTTGAGTTCCTCTTCTATCTCCAAGTTCCTGGCTAGTGCCTTCTTCAAATCTATCATCCATGCGCACATCTAGTGCTCCTGTCGACGAATGTGCTGGTTCAACTCCTAGATGAACGCTGCAATGGACCTATCCTTTCGGGTACTGATCATGTCCCATTGCTCATTTCGGCGTCCACGAATCTGATAGATAGTGTCCTTCAGCTCCTGCTTGTAGACTTCTCCAATACGTCCCATGGTAATGTGGGCTGCCATACTCTTGCCTAGACTCTAGGTTGGTGCATCAAAAGAAAACTCTATTGGCTTAGTGGATGGTGCGAATGTCCTCCCAGGAATTTGAACTTGAATATTCCATCGCTCCTCTTCTGGTAAAGTTGCGGTGTAGGTCCCGGTGAAGCTTGGTATTCCGATGTTCAGGTACCTAGTGACTTCCTTCAAGTGTCGTCCAAACGGTGTGTCTTCATCTGGTTGAGTGAACTTGTTCCTTGGGTCCACCATCCAAAAGAGTAGAAACTGGAGAGGAGTCAGAAATGAGTAGAGAAGAGTGACATAGGGTTTATCTTAGTGGTCGTGTCCTACATTCAGTGTGTGCTCTGATACCATCTTGTAGCGACCACGATCCGAATGGACCGAAGTCTTTGTATTCTGTGTCATCCCTGGACCGGTAATGCTGACACACACAGTACTTGAAGGATTTATAACAAAGTGGCAATCACACACATATTACATCGAATGTCCCAAAAGAGAACTTATTACAAAAGTCTATAGGTAAGGCCATCTAACAAAATAACAGCGGAAGGCTTGGAAGATAAGTGAGTCCATCAACTCCAACGGCATAGCTGAGTGCATGACAAACGACCTAGCACGTCTTACTCTTCGTCTGAAAAGTCTGCAATGTAACATGTTGCAGCCCGAAACGGGTTAGCACATGGAATATGCTGGCAAGATAACACAGTAGAGCAAGTAACAGAAAAATAAAGGCTAACACTATAAGCATATTTGGCTGGTGGAGGCTCTAAGGTTAAAGTTTTTGCATAAAGCCAATTTTCCCTACAACAAAGGAATACAATTTTATTTTAACTATCATAGTAGTTGAAACATCATTGAGAAGGTACCTCCAACTCAATACCAATTAAAGTAGTCATCATTAACCCAACAAATTAATTTTAGAGTGATGAGTTCAACCAATAATTCAAGTATCACATACTCAAGATGTCCATAACCGAGGACACGACTAATCATGATTAGTTTGTACACTCTACAGAGGTTTGCGCACTTTTCCCGACAAGACTCGATCTCCTCCGTTGGATTTCTCGCACTTCATGGTGTTTGAGAAACGGATGACCGAGGCACAGTCTTTCAGAAGAATTTACTCTTTACCCCAGGTGGACCGGTACACCTACTTTCCCCTACATCTGATAGTCCACCACTGAAAGAGCTCACACAACTTACTCATACGATGCCAGAGCCCATAATGGCATTGTGGCTGCACACGGAAGTTTCTAGCATGAATATCTTATGATCCCTTTGAACCTGGGTGGCATTCCATAGGATTATCACACGGTTCCTCCGGGATTTCCTAGGACAACACTGGATTCTCCAGGTGCCCTGCAACCAATCCACCTAGATGTGTATTCAAGTAGCCACCTTAAGTTGAACCATTAATTAACAGCTCACATATGTCATGGATTCTCTCAAACCCAAACCACGTCTACGAGCATAGCATGGCAACCTAAGCATAATGTAGAAGTAACTCCCAAGGGTTTGAAAATAATGCAAGTAATAGGTTCTACCTCAATATACTTCCCAGACCCACAAGTTAAGAGATCCTACTGATGCAATGTTTCAGGGTTTGATCTAATGCAAAAAAAAACTGGGTAATAAAGGGTATGATCAAAGTGTTACTTGCCTTGCTGATGGTTCGCAAAACCTAGAGACTCGTAGTAGCACGCTTCGCACTCCGGGAATTCTACCGCAAGCAAACAATAGCATACATAAGCAAACAAGCAAAGATACACATATAAAACTCCAAATAAGAAGATCTAACCAGAAAGTTCAACTGAAGAACTCCGGTTTGCAAAAAGAACCAAATCAAACGGAGCAACGAAACTCAAACTACAAAAGAAACAAGATCCGTTTACTAGATTGGCCTAAGGTCAAATTTTATAGTGGCAAAACCTTGTTCAAGTGGGTTAAACGGAAAGGGGGCTTTGAAACAAAGATCTGGGCATTTGAATCGCCTGATTCCGACTCTCGAGCAAAAAGAAAAACTAAAAACAAGATCAGGGCACAAATCGTGATCGAAAATAATCGCGGAAAAAGCCCCGAAAAAGAAAATTGACGAACAGGCTAACAAACGAACGTTCGCTATCTGTGACTAACGAGTGATAAGCGTTCGTTAAAATGAACATACGGACGAACCTCCACTATCTAACTAAATAAAAAAATGAACCGATCTATTAAAAACAGATCTAGGGTTTACTAAAAAAACCAAACGGTTTTCTAAAAGAAAACCGGCGGCTACCTCGGTGGCGGCGGGGCGACAGTGGCGGAGGTGCGCTGCGGCGGGGTGGCGGCACGGCGGTGTGGCAGATCGAGCTGACGGCGGCGGCCTGGGGTTTGGGCGACGGGGCTGGTGGGCTACGGCGGCTGCGGGCCTCGCCTTATAAAGGCCCCAGGCTGGGGAGTCCGGGTCGGGTACGGCCTGTAGGTCGGTGCACTTAAAAAAACAGTCCTAACGCACTAAAACAGGCGAAAAAATACTAAACGTGTCGGCGTCCTGGGAACCAGGGTACCCAGACTTGCCTGTCTGCGGACCGCAACGCGCTCCTGCCATGGCCTGGTACGGCCCAGCTGATCGACCAGCTGCCCAAGGCCCTCGCAAGGGGGCTAGACCTCGTGAGGAGAACGATGACAAGAGCCCCTCAGGAGTGGCCTCCGCAAGGTGCTCCGGAGGGGCGGAGAATCCAAGGCCAAGCCTGCCTCAGGAGGAGGCAGCGACGTAAGCAGTGATGCAATGGGCTAGCGGGTGCCAGCGCCCGCCAGCAGCGCAGTTGTCGTTTTGGTGCAAAGGAGCGAGCGTAGGCGCAGGTTCCCGAGGAGCGGCACAAAGGTTTCCCCTTTGGTGCAACAAGACCGAAGACCGCAAGGACGACAGGGAGGATGTCACCACCGAGCCCACCACCGCGTCACCGCCTGATCCTTTTGTAGGCGAAGACTGCTTTTGTCAGGGTAGGAACGTCCTTGTGTTCCCGCTCAAAAAATGGCTGTTGTGGGATCCTTTCCCGCCTAAACATTTCGGCGGAAGAGGACGCTGGCCGCCTATATAAGTAGCTAGGATCTCCACTATGAGGGACAGAGGTGAAGTAGACCGGCAAACTCGGCCTCCACGCAAAGGAGCAAGAACTCTTGTCTCCCGACCCTCCTGAGCTCTCCTCCTGAGCTCAGGAACCACTGTACTAGTTCATATTCTAGCCCTCCTGAGGCCAATCCACCAAAGCAGGAAGTAGGGTCTTACACCACAAGGTGGCCCGAACCTGGGTAAACTCTTGCGTGCTCCACTTGTTGTTTGCGCGAATCCTTTCACTAGGCGAGGGCAAGACACTAGGTAGACGTGAGAGGGAGAGATCTTCGTTCACGCCCCTGTGTTTGAACTTCTTGGGTTTGCGGAGCCCGTAATCCGACATTTGGCGAGCCAGGTAGGGGGCGTGTCAAGATCTCGCCTCTCCGACGACCAGGTCCCGTTCTCGTCGTCCACTTCGCTCCACAGCCATGGTGGGCACACGCCGAGCTCGCGCCACCCGCCGCGCCGCGAACGTCGCTCAGACGGCGCCGTGGGCAAAGGTGCGCCGCTCCACCCCAACTCGCCGGTCGCCAACGCGGCCACCGACCCGGCCGTCAACAAGCAGCAGGACTCGTCGTGTCCGTGCGGCGCGATGGCCGCACGGCGACGCCTTCACCCTCACCGGCCGCGGCGTCATCCTCGCTAGTCCACCGCGGGCCGGTCTATCAGCAGCCTGCTTCGTTGATGGTGTGAGAGCTCTTGCACTACCCCCGGCAGATGACCTCTACGACGAGTGGCTGCACCACATCACCGAGCTCGTCAACGCCACTTGGGAAGCACCTGCAACAACGCACTCCTCCCATCCCCCGTCGCCCCTGCCGGGGAACGAAGGTCACGGAGTCCCGGCTCCGCCTCCACTCTACTGCGCCGGCCAGGAGGTCCGGTGACGAGGTTACAGACCTAGGGTAGGGTCATGGGCCCGACCAAGGTACCCCACCCAAGGTCACTACCCTAGAAGATCAAAAGACAAAACTTATGATGACAAAGACAGTCGACTGAGACGCCCCAAGAGGGCACCCCACCCGACTGGACGTCACCTACAAGACGACTCAACTCCACTCGACCAATGCAAGGCACTCGACCCCCGAAGGACAAGGATCCCTTAGGACAATAACGGTCTGGTATTTACTCGCCATAGTAAATGCCTTAATTACTCTTTATTGTAGGCGTTATCAGTAACGCCTGCCTTAATGTACATTGAACCCTTGGTAACGTGAAGCATAGCTGGGGTCCCGGTGCACTATATAAGCCACCCCCCTCCTCCGGTACAAGGGTTCGCACCTTTGTAACTCACATATACACATACCAGTCGACCGCCTCCGGGCACCGAGACATAGGACTGTTACTTCCTCCGAGAAGGGCCTGAACTCGTAAACACCTTGTGTACAACTCCACCATAGCTAGGGCCTTGCCTCCCTATTCGTACCCCCTACTCGTACTGTCAGACTTAGAACCACGACAGTTGGCGCCCACCGTGGGGCCAGGTGTCTTAGCGACATCTGGTGAGGTTGCAACTTCTTCTCCGACCTCCTTCATCATGGTGTCAGGCGGTGGTTTAGCGTTGGGCCGCGAGATCCGGCTCGGCGCGCTCGTTTTCATCGCCGACGACTCCGCGTGGCTCCAGGAGGCCCCTCTCGACGTCGAGGCTCTGCCCACCCGGGGGGCTGCGCACTTCCGCGCCAGCGCCTGCGGCGTCCTCCTTCGGAAGCCGTCGACTCAATATTCATCGATCCTACATCATCCCCCATCCCCGCCGGACACCGCCGCGATCCGGTCGCTCACGGCTCCAGCGGTGGGTGAAACACGCGGTGGCCCGTCAAACGGCCACCCCTCAAGTCGCGGCCATTGAGCCCGATGGTTACCTCTACAGGCCGGCCGATCAGTCGACCGAGCTTCCGGATTCTGTTTCGGAGTGCGGGAGCAGCAATCCCGCGGCGGAAATCCTCATGGCCGATTCGCGCCGCAGCCCGCCAGGTTTTCCTCACGGTGGAGACGGCGGCAGCGGCGGCGGCCGATCACACGACAACGATGGTTACATTCCTCAACCCCTCATCTCCGAGCAAAGGGATGAGCTTTATCGCCGCAATGAAGATGCACTCTTCACTCCCATCGTGGGGGATTCTCCGGAGGCTCTGGCCCTCGAGGCCACACGCTTGGCCACCGTGGCCGAGCGTGCGCGCTTGGAAAATATCCAACACGCACTCGACGAACAGGCCCGTCGACTTGTCCCCGAGTCCAGTCGACGACCGCGGCAATCGCGCCAGCGCGAGACTCAGGTGTTCCACACGCCAGTCCAGAACCTCGAAGCCACAGCTCGCATCGCGGAGTCGATTCAACCCTCTCAGTCGGAGGCTGGGAGAGGCCTTCAGTAGTTCTGAGCCTTGCTCCGAACGGCTGAAGAGCAAAACGCGGCTGTTTCTCAGTCGCGCAACAGGATTCACAGCAGATCGGTGGATGAAGACAACGTATGGTTGGCCCATAGTCCAAGAACGCCCCTGAGGCGTGAGGAACATGGCCCGCGGCAAGACCGGCATCTGGGTCGGAATGACGAGCAACACGACCGTCGACACGAACGTCATGACCGCCGTCGAGTGCCTACGCCTCCTCCGGGAAGCGGATCATACTCGCCCCAGCGGCACGAGGGCAGGCGCCTGCGCGACGATGAGCGGAGGGCTCCCCCAGATCCCCGGAGGCCAGGTTTCGATACAAGGTCTATCCTTGTGCAGGGACGGGTCGATCGGAACAGGGCATTCCGAGAAGAGCAAGGCAGGGATCAATCGAGTGGCAGTCGAGCACCTGTCTCTTGTTGGAAATATGCCCTAGAGGCAATAATAAAATGGTTATTATTATATTTCCTTGTTCATGATAATTGTCTGTTATTCATGTTTGAATTGTATTATACGGAAACAGTGATACCTTCGTAAATACACAGACCACAACGTGTCCCTGGTAAGCCTCTAGTTACTAGCTCGTTGATCAACAGATGGTCACGGTTTCCTGACCATGGACATTGGATGTCATTGATAACGGGATCACATCATTAGGAGAATGATGTGATGGACAAGACCCAATCCTAAGCCTAGAACAAGATCATTGTAGTTCGTAATGCTAAAGCTTTTCCAATGTCAAGTATCTTTTCCTTAGACCATGAGGTTGTGCAACTCCCGGATACCGTAGGAATACTTTGGGTGTGCCAAACGTCACAACGTAACTGGGTGGCTATAAAGGTACGCAACGGGTATCTCCGAAAGTGTCTGTTGAGTTGCCACGAACCGAGACTGGGATTTGTCACTCCGTATGACGGAGAGGTATCTCTGGGCCCACTTGGTAAGACATCATCATAATGAGCTCAGTGTGTCTAAGGAGTTAGTCACGGGACGATGGATAACGGAACGAGTAAAGAGACTTGCCATGACGAGATTGAACTGATGGGTAACGTAGTATTTTAAAAATTTCCTACGATCACGCAAGATCTATCTATCAGATGCATAGCAACGAGAGGGGAGAGTGTGTCTACGTACCGTCGTAGACCGGGAGCGGAAGCGTCAAGTGACGCGGTTGATGTTGTCAAACTTCTTCGCGATCCAACCGATCAAGCACCGAACGTACGGCACCTCCGCGTTCAGCACACGTTCAGCTTGATGACGTCCCACGAGCTCTTGATCCAGTTGAGCTTCACGGGAGAGTTTCGTCAGCACGACGGCGTGGTGACGGATATGATGTGTTCACCGGCGCAGGGCTTCGCCTAAGCTCCGCGACGGTACGACCGAGGTGTGATTCTGTGGAGGGGGGCACCGCACACGGCTAAAACAATTCAACTTGTGTGTCTTTGGGTGCCCCCCTGCCCCCGTATATAAAGGAGCAGGGGAGGGAGGCCGGCCGGCCCTTCCTGGTGCGGCTAGAGAGGGAGTCCTACTAGGAATAGGATTGCAATCCTATTCGTAGTAGGATTCACCGAAAGGAAGAAGGGGGAAAGGAATAGGAGAGGTGGCGCCCCCCCCCCCAATCCTAGTCCAACTAGGAATGCTAGGTGGGGGCGCCGGCCAGCCCTATGGGCTGCCTCTCTCTTTCCCTTTAGGCCCACTATGGACCATCCCCTCTCGTAGGGGGTTCCAGTAACCCCCTCCGGCATTCCCGATAAATACGAAACTTTTCCGGTATACTTCCGGTGTCCGAATATAGCCGTCCAATATATCAATCTTTATGTCTCGGACATTCCGAGACTCCTCGTCATGTCCGTGATCTCATCCGGGACTCCGAACTACCTTCGGTACATCAATACTCAAAAACTCATAATACCGATCGTCATCAAACGTTAAGCGTGCGGACCCTACGGGTTCGAGAACTATGTAGACATGACCGAGACTCATCTCCGGTCAATAACCAATAGCGGAACCTGGATGTTCATATTGGCTCCTACATATTCTACGAAGATCTTTTATCGGTCAGAACCGCATAACAACATACGTTGTTCCTTTTGTCAAACGGTATGTTACTTGCCCGAGATTCGATCGTCGGTATCTTTATACCTAGTTCAATCTCGTTTACCGGCAAGTCTCTTTACTCGTTCCGTAACACATCATCTCGTGACTAACTCATTAGTCTTTTTCTTGCAAGGCTTATTATGATGTGTGTTACCGAGAGGGCCCAGAGATACCTCTCCGACACTCGGAGTGACAAATCCTAATCTTGATCTATGCCAACACCACGAATACTTTCGGAGACACCTGTAGAGCATATTTATGATCACCCAGTTACGTTGTGACGTTTCATAGCACACAAGGTGTTCCTACGGTATTCGGGAGTTGCATAATCTTATAGTCATAGGAACATGTATAAGTCATGAAGAAAGCAATAGCAGTTAAACTAAACGATCATAGTGCTATGCTAACGGATGGGTCTTGTCCATCACATCATTCTCCTAATGATGTGATCCCGTTGATCAAATGACAACTCATGTCTATGGTTAGGAAACGTAACCATCTTTGATCAATGAGCTAGTCTAGTAGAGGCATACTAGGGACATACTGTTTTGTCTATGTATCCACACATGTACTAAGTTTCCGGTTAATACAATTCTAGCATGAATAAAAGACATTTATCATGATATAAGGAAATACAAATAACATCTTTATTATTGCCTCTAGGGCATATTTCCTTCAGTCTCCCACTTGAACTAGAGTCAATAATCTAGATTACAAAGTGATGATCCTCACACCCATGGAGTCTTGGTGCTGATCATGTTTTGCCCGTGGAAGAGGCTTAGTCAACGGGTCTGCAATATTCAGATCCGTATGTATGTTGCAAATCTCTATGTCTCCCTCCTTGACTAGATCGCGGATGGAATTGAAGCGTCTTTTGATGTGCTTTGTTCTCTTGTGAAACCTGGATTCCTTCGCCAAGGCTATGGCTTCAGTATTGTCACAAAAGATTTTCATTGGACCGGATGCACTAGGTACTACACCTAGATCGGATATGAACTCCTTCATCCAGACTCCTTCATTTGCTGCTTCCGAAGCAGCTATGTATTCCGCTTCACACGTAGATCCAGCCACGACGCTCTGCTTGGAACTGCACCAGCTGACAGCTCCACCGTTCAATAAAAATACATATCCGGTTTGTGACTTTGAGTCATCCGGATCAGTGTCAAAGCTAGAATCGACGTAACCGTTTACGACGAGCTCTTTGTCACCTCCATATACGAGAAACATATCCTTTGTTCTTTTCAGATACTTTAGGATGTTTTTGACCGCTGTCCAGTGATCCACTCCTGGATTACTTTGGTACCTCCCTGCTAGACTTATAGCAAGGCACACATCAGGTCTGGTACAAAGCATTGCATACATGATAGATCCTATGGCTGAGGCATAGGGAATGACTTTCATTTTCTCTCTATCTTCTGCAGTGGTCGGGCATTGAGTCTTACTCAACTTCATACCTTGTAAAACAGGCAAGAATCCTTTCTTTGACTGATTCATTTTGAACCTTTTCAAAATCTTATCAAGGTATGTGCTTTGTGAAAGTCCAATTAAGCGTCTTGATCTATCTCTATAGATCTTGATGCCTAATATGTAAGCAGCTTCTCCGAGGTCTTTCATTGAAAAACTTTTATTCAAGTATCCTTTTATGCTATCCAGAAATTCTATATCATTTCCAATTAACAATATGTCATCTACATATAATATTAGAAATGCTACAGAGCTCCCACTCACTTTCTTGTAAATACAGGTTTCTCCAAAAGTCTGTATAAAACCATATGCTTTGATCACCTCATCAAAGCGTATATTCCAACTCCGAGATGCTTGCACCAGTCCATAGATGGATCTCTGGAGTTTGCATACTTTGTTAGCACCTTTTGGATCGACAAAACCTTCTGGTTGCATCATATACAACTCTTCTTTGAGATATCCATTTAGGAATGCAGTTTTGACATCCATTTGCCAGATTTCATAATCATAAAATGCGGCAATTGCTAACATGATTCGGACAGACTTAAGCATCGCTACAGGTGAGAAAGTCTCATCGTAGTCAACTCCTTGAACTGGTCGAAAACCTTTCGCAACAAGTCGAGCTTTGTAAACAGTAATATTACCGTCTGCGTCGGTCTTCCTCTTGAAGATCCATTTATTTTCGATGGCTTGCCGATCATCGGGCAAGTCAACCAAAGTCCACACTTTGTTCTCATACATGGATCCCATCTCAGATTTCATGGCTTCAAGCCATTTTGCGGAATCTGGGCTCATCATCGCTTCCTCATAGTTCGTAGGTTCATCATGGTCTAGTAACATGATTTCCAGAACTGGGTTGCCGTACCACTCTGGTGCGGAACGTACTCTGGTTGATCTACGACGTTCAGCAGAAACTTGATCCGAAGTTTCATGATCATTATCATCAACTTCCTCACTAATTGGTGTAGGAATCACTGGAACAATTTCCTGTGATGTACTACTTTCCAATATGGGAGAAGGTATAATTACCTCATCAAGTTCTACTTTCCTCCCACTCACTTCTTTCGAGAGAAACTCTTTTTCTAGAAAGGATCCGTTCTTAGCAACGAATATTTTGCCTTCGGATCTTTGATAGAAGGTGTACCCAACAGTCTCTTTTGGGTATCCTATGAAGACACATTTTTCCGACTTAGGATCGAGCTTATCAGGTTGAAGTGTTTGCACATAAGCATCGCAGCCCCAAATTTTAAGAAACGACAACTTTGGTTTCTTGCCAAACCATAGTTCATAAGGCGTCGTATCAACGGATTTAGATGGTGCCCTATTTAACATGAATGCAGCTGTCTCTAAAGCATAACCCCAAAACGATAGTGGTAAATCGGTAAGAGACATCATAGATTGCACCATATCCAATAAAGTACGGTTACGACGTTCGGACACACCATTACGTTGTGGTGTTCCAGGTGGCGTGAGTTGTGAAACTATTCCACATTGTTTCAAATGAAGACCAAACTCGTAACTCAAATATTCTCCTCCACGATCAGATCGTAGGAATTTTATTTTCTTGTTACGATGATTCTCTACTTCACTCTGAAATTCTTTGAACTTTTCAAATGTTTCAGACTTGTGCTTCATTAAGTAGATATACCCATATCTGCTCAAATCATCAGTGAAGGTCAGAAAATAACGATACCCGCCGTGAGCATCAACACTCATTGGTCCACATACATCAGTATGTATGATTTCCAACAAATCTGTTGCTCGCTCCATGGTTCCGGAGAACGGAGTTTTAGTCATCTTGCCCATGAGGCATGGTTCGCAAGCACCAAGTGATTCATAATCAAGTGATTCCAAAAGTCCATCTTTATGGAATTTCTTCATGCGTTTTACACCAATATGACCTAAACGGCAGTGCCACAAATAAGTTGCACTATCATTATTAATCTTGCATCTTTTGGTTTCAATGTTATGAATATGTGTATCACTACGATCGAGATCCAATAAGAATAGACCACTCTTTAAGGGTGCATGACCATAAAAGATATTATTCATCAAAATGGAACAACCATTATTCTCATATTTAAATGAATAACCGTCTTGCAATAAACAAGATCCAGATATAATGTTCATGCTCAACGCTGGCACCAAATAACAATTATTTAGGTCTAAAACTAATCCCGAAGGTAGATGTAGAGGTAGCGTGCCGACGGCGATCACATCGACTTTGGAACCGTTTCCCACGCGCATCGTCACCTCGTCCTTAGCTAATCTTCGTTTAATCCGTAGTCCCTGTTTCGAGTTACAAATATTAGCAACCGAACCGGTATCAAATACCCAGGTACTACTACGAGCATTAGTAAGGTACACATCAATAACATGTATATCACATATACCTTTGTTCATCTTGCCATCCTTCTTATCCGCCAAATACTTGGGGCAGTTCCGCTTCCAGTGTCCAGTCCCCTTGCAGTAGAAGCACTCAGTTTCAGGCTTGGCTCCAGATTTGGGTTTCTTCGTTGAAGTAGCAACTGACTTGCTATT
>LR738714.1:198924408-198935032 GCA_902687465.1 Secale cereale
CTAATCTTCGTTTAATCCGTAGTCCCTGTTTCGAGTTACAAATATTAGCAACCGAACCGGTATCAAATACCCAGGTACTACTACGAGCATTAGTAAGGTACACATCAATAACATGTATATCACATATACCTTTGTTCATCTTGCCATCCTTCTTATCCGCCAAATACTTGGGGCAGTTCCGCTTCCAGTGTCCAGTCCCCTTGCAGTAGAAGCACTCAGTTTCAGGCTTGGCTCCAGATTTGGGTTTCTTCGTTGAAGTAGCAACTGACTTGCTATTCTTTTTGAAGTTCCCTTTCTTTCCCTTGCCCTTTTTCTTGAAACTAGTGGTCTTGTTAACCATCAACACTTGATGCTCCTTTTTGATTTCTACCTCCGCAGCTTTGAGCATAGCGAAGAGCTCGGGAATTGTCTGTTGCATCCCTTGCATGTTATAGTTCATCAAAAAGCTTTTATAGCTTGGTGGCAGTGATTGAAGAACTCTATCAATAACACTATCCTCGTCAACTTTGCAACCAAGTTGAGTCATATGATTGTAGTACCCAGACATTCTGAGCAAGTGTTCACTGATAGAACTATTCTCCTCCATCTTGCAGCTGTAGAACTTATTGGAAATCTCATATTTCTCAATTCGGGCATTTGCTTGAAATATTAACTTCAACTCCTGGAACATTTCATATGCTCCATGACGTTCAAAACGTCGTTGAAGTCCCGGTTCTAAGCCGTAAAGCATGGCACACTGAACTATCGTGTAGTCATCAGACCGCGACTGCCAGACGTTCAAAGCGTCTGCATCAGCGGAAGGGGGCCTTGTCACCTAGCGGTGCTTCAAGGACATAATTCTTCTGTGCAGCAATGAGGATAATCCTCAGGTTACGGACCCAGTCCGTGTAATTGCTACCATCATCTTTCAACTTAGCTTTCTCTAGGAATGCATTAAAATTCAAAGGAACGGTAGCACGTGCCATTGATCTACAACGACATAGATATGCAAAACTATCAGGACTAAGTTCATGATAAATTAAAGTTCAATTTAATCATATTAATTCAAGAACTCCCACTTAGATAGACATCCCTCTGGTCATCTAAATGATCACGTGATCCAAATCAACTAAACCATGTCCGATCATCACGTGAGATGGAGTAGTTTTCAATGGTGAACATCTTATGTTGATCATATCTACTATATGATTCACGCTCGACCTTTCGGTCTCCAGTGTTCCGAGGCCATATCTGTATATGCTAGGCTCGTCAAGTTTAACCCGAGTATTCTGCGTGTGCAAAACTGGCTTACACCCGTTGTATTTGAACGTAGAGCTTATCACACCCGATCATCACGTGGTGTCTCGGCACGACGAACTTTCGCAACGGTGCATACTCAGGGAGAACACTTATACCTTGAAATTTAGTAAGGGATCATCTTATAATGCTACCGTCGTTCTAAGCAAAATAAGAAGCATAATAAGATAAACATCACATGCAATCAAAATATGTGACATGATATGGCCATCATCATCTTGTGCTTTTGATCTCCATCTTCAAAGCACCGTCATGATCACCTTCGTCACCGGCTTGACACCTTGATCTTCATCGTAGCATCGTTGTCGTCTCGCCAACTATTTCTTCCACGACTATCGCTACCGCTTAGTGATAAAGTAAAGCAATTACATGGCGATTGCATTTCATACAATAAAGCGACAACCATATGGCTCATGCCAGTTGCCGATAACTTTACAAAACATGATCATCTCATACAAAACCGTATAACTCATCATGTCTTGACCATATCACATCACAACATGCCCTGCAAAAACAAGTTAGACGTCCTCTACTTTGTTTGTTGCAAGTTTTACGTGGCTGCTACGGGCTTAGCAAGAACCGTTCTTACCTACGCATACAAAACCCCAACGATGTTTCGTCAAGTATGTGCTGTTTTAACCTTCACAAGGACCGGGCGTAGCCACACTTGATTCAGCTAAAGTGCGAGAGACAGACACCCGCCAGTCACCTTTAAGCAACGAGTGCTCGTAACGGTGAAACCAGTCTCGCGTAAGCATACGCGTAATGTCGGTCCGGGCCGCTTCATCTCACAATACCGCCGAAGCAAAGTATGACATGCTGGTAAGCAGTATGACTAGTATCGTCCACAATCTCATTGTGTTCTACTCGTGCATATCATCTACGCATAGACCTGGCTCTGATGCCACTGATGGGAAACGTAGTATTTTAAAATTTTCCTACGATCACGCAAGATCTATCTATCAGATGCATAGCAACGAGAGGGGAGAGTGTGTCTACGTACCGTCATAGACCGGGAGCGGAAGCGTCAAGTGACGCGGTTGATGTTGTCGAACTTCTTCGCGATCCAACCGATCAAGCACCGAACGTACGGCACCTCCGCGTTCAGCACACGTTCAGCTTGATGACGTCCCATGAGCTCTTGATCCAGTTGAGCTTCACGGGAGAGTTTCGTCAGCACGACGGCGTGGTGACGGATATGATGTGTTCACCGGCGCAGGGCTTCGCCTAAGCTCCGCGACGGTACGACCGAGGTGTGATTCTGTGGAGGGGGGCACCGCACACGGATAAAACAATTCAACTTGTGTGTCTTTGGGTGCCCCCCTGCCCCCGTATATAAAGGAGCAGGGGAGGGAGGCCGGCCGGCCCTTCCTGGTGCGGCTAGAGAGGGAGTCCTACTAGGAATAGGATTGCAATCCTATTCCTAGTAGGATTCACCGAAAGGAAGAAGGGGGAAAGGAATAGGAGAGGTGGCGCCCCCCCCAATCCTAGTCCAACTAGGAATGCTAGGTGGTGGCGCCGGCCAGCCCTATGGGCTGCCTCTCTCTTTCCCTTTACGCCCACTATGGACCATCCCCTCTCGTAGGGGGTTCCGGTAACCCCCTCCGGCATTCCCGATAAATCCGAAACTTTTCCGGTATACTTCCGGTGTCCGAATATAGCCGTCCAATATATCAATCTTTATGTCTCGGACATTCCGAGACTCCTCGTCATGTCCGTGATCTCATCCGGGACTCCGAACTACCTTCGGTACATCAATACTCAAAAACTCATAATACCGATCGTCATCAAACGTTAAGCGTGCGGACCCTACGGGTTCGAGAACTATGTAGACATGACCGAGACTCATCTCCGGTCAGTAGCCAATAGCGGAACCTGGATGTTCATATTGGCTCCTACGTATTCTACGAAGATCTTTTATCGGTCAGAACCGCATAACAACATACGTTGTTCCTTTTGTCAAACGGTATGTTACTTGCCCGAGATTCGATCGTCGGTATCTTTATACCTAGTTCAATCTCGTTTACCGGCAAGTCTCTTTACTCGTTCCGTAACACATCATCTCATGACTAACTCATTAGTATTTTGCTTGCAAGTCTTATTATGATGTGTGTTACCGAGAGGGCCCAGAGATACCTCTCCGACACTCGGAGTGACAAATCCTAATCTTGATCTATGCCAACACCACGAATACTTTCGGAGACACCTGTAGAGCATCTTTATGATCGCCCAGTTACGTTGTGACGTTTGATAGCACACAAGGTGTTCCTACGGTATTCGGGAGTTGCATAATCTCATAGTCATAGGAACATGTATAAGTCATGAAGAAAGCAATAGCAGTTAAACTAAATGATCATAGTGCTATGCTAACGGATGGGTCTTGTCCATCACATCATTCTCCTAATGATGTGATCCCGTTGATCAAATGACAACTCATGTCTATGGTTAGGAAACATAACCATCTTTGATCAATGAGCTAGTCTAGTAGAGGCATACTAGGGACATACTGTTTTGTCTATGTATCCACACATGTACTAAGTTTCCGATTAATACAATTCTAGCATGAATAAAAGACATTTATCAAGATATAAGGAAATACAAATAACATCTTTATTATTGCCTCTAGGGCATATTTCCTTCATGAACAAGGTATCGGTATACCGACGATCGAATCTCGGGAAAGTACCGTACCGATGGACAAAGGGAATAGCATACGGGATTGAGTGAATCCTTGACATCGTGGTTCATCCGATGAGATCATCGAGGAAAACGTGGGAACCAACATGGGTATCCAGATCCCGCTGTTGGTTATTGACCGGAGAGTCGTCTCGGTCATGTCTACGTGTCTCCCGAACCCGTAGGTTTTACACACTTAAGGTTCGGTGACGCTAGGGTTGTAGAGATATATGCACACGGTAACCCGAATGTTGTTCGGAGTCCCGGATGAGATCCCGGACGTCACGAGGAGTTCCGGAATGGTCCGGAGGTAAAGAATGATGTATAAGAAGTCCAGTTTCGGCCATCGGGAGAGTTTCGGGGGTCACCGGTAGTGTACCGGGACCACCAGAAGGGTCCCGAGGGTCCACCGGGTGGGGCCACCCATCCCGGAGGGCCCCATGGGCCGTAGCGGGAGGGGGTCCAGCCCCTAGTTGGCTGGCGCACCCCCCTTGGGCCTCCCCCTGCGCCTAGGGTGGGGAACCCTAGGGGTGGGGGCGCCCCTAGGCTTGGGGGGCAAGCCACCCCCTTGGCCGCCGCCCCCCTAGGAGATCCAATCTCCTAGGGCCGGCGCCCCCTGGCCCCTATATATAGTGGGGGGAGAGAGGGCAGCCGCACCTCAGCCCCTGGCGCCTCTCCCCCGTTACACCTCTCCCTCCTCCCGCAGGGTCTTGGCGAAGCCCTGCAGCGTTTGCCGTTGCGTCCACCACCACGCCGTCGTGCTGCTGGATCTCCATCAACCTCTCCTCCCCCCTTGCTGGATCAAGAAGGAGGAGACGTCGCTGTATCGTACGTGTGTTGAACGCGGAGGTGCCATCCGTTCGGCGCTGGGATCATCGGTGACAGGAATCACGACGAGTACGACTCCATCATCCACGTTCCTTCGAACGCTTCCACTCGCGATCTACATAGGGTATGTAGATGCACTCCTTTATGCTCGTTGCTAGATGACTCCTTAGATTGATCTTGGTGAAGCGTAGGAATTTTTTTGAATTCTGCTATGTTCCCCAACATCTCTGGACCCGAGTGTTTCTGTAGTGCTATCAGAGCCGCAGAGATCCCCCCGAACTTCAGGTTAGCGGCGGGGGTAAGCAAGTTCACCGGTGAGTCGAAACCAGACACCTGGCTAGAAGACTACTGAGTGGCTCTATAGATCGGAGGCGGCAACGACGACGTGGCCATGAAGCTACTTCCTCTGATGTTGGGCGGTTCTGCTCGGGCGTGGCTCAATCAGTTGGCCCCCAGAAGTATTTATAGGTGGGAAGAGCTCGCGCGAGTGTTCATTCGGACCTTCGAAGGCACCTACAAGCGGCATGTTGGACTCGCAGAGCTTCAGCACTGCGCACAGAAGTCGAATGAAACTTTGAGAGATTACATCCAGCGATGGACCACCTTGCATCACACGGTGGAGAATGTGTCTGAGCACCAGGCGGTTTGCGCTTTGAAGGAAAGCGTGCGTAATAGAGAGCTGAATCTGAAGTTTGGTCGAACAGGCGATATGTCCCTGTCGTGGATGATGGAGATTGCCAATCGGTACGCCAATGGTGAGGAGGCCGATCGGCTCCGCAGCGGCAAGAAACCAGTCGGACAGGATGACTAGAATTCCAATCGGAAGAACAAGCGCAAGGCCGAGCCAGCTGCTCAGGGAGAGGCTGCAGTGGTCAATCAGGGAAAGGGCAAAGGAAAGCAGAAAGGTTCCCGGGCCCCCAAGAAAGGGAAGGATCAAGCTGGAGATGATGTGCTCGACCAACCATGCCCCATACACATGAAGAAAGATGAAGAGGGAAACTTGTTATATCCCAAGCACACCACTCGACAGTGTCGGCTCCTGATCCGGAACTTCCAGAAAGATCAGTCGACTGAGAAGGAGAAAGAATCAGAAGAGTCTGAAGACAAGGAAGGGGATGGAGGATACCCCCGGATCAACTACACTTTGGTGATCTTCGCGGATGTTGAGAGCAAAAGCCGACTGAAAATCATCAATAGAGAAGTAAATATGGTTTCCCCGACGACCCCCACATTTTTAAAATGGTCCAAGACCCCCATCACATTCGACCAGTCTGATCACCCAGCACACATTGCCACCCCCGGGCGGCAGGCTCTAGTGGTCGACCCAGTGATCGAAGGCACGCGCCTGACCAGAGTCCTGATGGATGGAGGCAGTGGCTTGAACATCTTGTATGCAGCAACCCTCTCGGATATGGGCATTCCGATGTCCAAGCTGGGAGAAAGTAACATGAGGTTCCACGGAGTAATCCCCGGGAAGAAAGCCGACTCACTTGGCCAGATCACACTCGACGTGGTCTTTGGTGAATCGAAGAATTATCGCAAAGAGAAGCTGACGTTCGAAGTGGTGGACTTCAACAACGCTTATCACGCCATCCTGGGTAGGCTCGCCTACGCCAGGTTCATGGCTCGACCATGTTACATTTACCTCAAGCTGAAGATGCTGGGACCCAACAGCGTTATAAACGTCACTGGGAACCGTCAGAAAGCGGAAGAGTGCTTCTAGAAAGGCTCAAAGATCACCGACGAGCAAATGGCAGCAGTAGAGATGGAGGAGTACCAAAAGAGTGTGGATCCGAGTGATCTACTGAGGGCGAAGAAGCCGGCTTCCGAGTCAGCCTTCCAGTCGACCGGGGACACAAAACCCGTGCACATCCACCCCACCGACCCCAACGCAGCATCGACCCACATTTCCACTACACTCGACAGCAAATAGGAAGAAGCGCTCGTCTAGTTCCTCCGTGAGAACTGGGACATCTTCGCATGGAAACCATCAGACATGCCGGGTGTACCCAGGGGACTAGCTGAGCACCATTTGCGAGTCGACCCGAAGGTAAAACCTGTGAAGGAACATCTCCGTCGGTCCGCTGTGGAGAAGCGAAAGGCAATTGGCGAGGAAGTGGCTCGGCTCCTGGCAGCTGAGTTTATCCGCGAGATTTACCACTCCGAGTGGCTTGCCAATGTCTTCATGGTTCCCAAGAAGGACAAGTCTCTCCGCATGTGCATCGATTTCAAGCACATCAATCGGGCCTGCCCGAAGGATCATTTTCCTCTTCCCCGCATCGATCATATAGTCGACTCGATTGCGGGATGTGAATGTTTGTCCTTTCTGGACGCGTATTCCGGGTACCATCAGATCCGTCTGTTCGGACCCGACGAAATCAAGACAGCTTTCATCACCCCCTTCGGGTGTTTCTGTTATGTCACCATGCCTTTCGGTCTAAAAAATGCTGGCGCTACCTTCATGCACATGATCCAGAAGTTCTTAATAAAGCAAATCAGCCGAAACGTCGAGGCATACATGGATGACATTGTGGTCAAGTCACGGAAAGGTTCCGACCTGCTGACCGACCTCGCTGAGACATTCGCAAACCTGAGAAGCTATGATATCAAGCTCAATCCATCAAAGTGTACATTTGGAGTTCCTGGCGGCAAGTTGCTCGGTTTTCTCGTTTCCGAACGGGGAATCGACGCCAACCCAGAGAAGGTCAGCACCATCCTCCGAGTGAAACGCCCCGAGAGTATACACGACGTCCAGAAGCTTATTGGTTGCTTGGCCGCATTGAGTCGATTCATTTCTCGTCTTGGTGAGAAGGCACTGCCCCTCTACCGACTCATGAAGAAATCCGACAAGTTCGAGTGGAATTCCGTAGCCGAAGCGGTGTTTGAAGATCTCAAATCCCTACTGTCGACCCAGCCGGTGCTTGCTGCCCCAGTCAGCGGAGAGCCTCTTCTGCTGTACATTGCAGCCACCGGACAAGTTGTCAGTACTATACTCACGGTCGAGCGGGAAGAAGAGGGCAAGGCATACAAGGTCCAACGCCCGGTCTATTACATATCTGAAGTTTTGACTCCCTCCAAGCAAAGGTATCCGCATTACCAAAAGCTTGTGTACGGGATTTACTTGACTGCAAAAAAGGTTGCCCATTACTTTTTGGACCATACAATCTCAGTCGTCAGCGACGCTCCGCTGTCAGAGATCCTGAACAACCGAGACGCAACCGGTCGAGTGGCAAAATGGGCAATTGAACTTCTTCCGTTAGATATCAAGTTTGAAGCGAAGAAAGCCATCAAGTCTCAGGCTATAGCAGATTTTGTGGCCGAGTGGATAGAACAAGAGCTGCCGAATCAAGTTCAGTCGGACCACTGTACTATGTTCTTCGATGGATCCAAGATGCTAAACGGATCCGGCGGAGGCGTGGTCCTGGTTTCCCCCAGGGGCGACAAGCTCAGTTACGTCCTTCAGATCCACTTTGACTCATCGAACAATGAAGCCGAGTACGAAGCTCTTTTGTATGGGTTGCGCATGTCCATCTCACTCAACGTCCGTCGCTTGATGGTTTATGGCGAATCTGACTTAGTGGTGAACCAAGTGATGAAGGAATGGGACGTCAGGAGCCCGGCAATGACCAGTTATTGCAGTGCAGTGCGGAAGCTTGAAAAGAAGTTTGACGGCTTAGAGCTCTATCATGTGCCCAGAGCCAAGAATCAGCTGTCCGATGACCTCGCAAAATTTGGGTCGACTCGGAGGCCTATACCCAAGAATGTGTTCCTGGAGCATCTGCACACCCCTTCTGTCAAAGAAGACCCCTTCACGGAAGAGCCCCCACAGCTAGTCAGCGCGTCAGATCCAACTGAAGTCGAAGTACCTGCTGTGGTCGACCTGATCATGGAGGTCCTAGTGATTACGCCAGACTGGACTGTGCCATATATATCGTATCTGCTCAGGCAAGAACTCCCAGAAGATGAGGAGGAAGCACGCCAGATCGTCCGCCGATCCAAGGCGTTCACTGTCATTCAGGGTCAGCTCTACAGGGAAAGCGTCACCGGAATCACTCAGCGCTGCATCACTCCAGAGGAAGGTCGACTGATCCTGGATGAAATTCACTCGGGAACTTGTGGCCACCACGCCTCCTCTCGGACTATAGTGGCCAAAGCATACTGAGCCGGGTTTTACTGGCCCCGCGCCAACCAGATGGCCAAGGATATTGTGGACAAGTGCGCAGGCTGCCAGTTCTACTCCAACATGTCCCACAAGCCGGCGTCCGCCTTGAAGACCATTCCGCTAGTCTGGCCCTTTGCTGTTTGGGGCTTGGACATGGTCGGCCCCTTCAGGACAGGCAGAAGCGGATTCACCCACCTACTCGTGGCAGTCGACAAGTTCACCACATGGATTGAGGCCAAGCCCATCAAGAACCTCGAGTCGAGCACCACCATCAGCTTCATCAGGGAATTGATATTCAGATATGGAGTCCGCCACAGCATCATCACAGACAACGGCTCCAACTTTGACTCGGATGAATTCAGAGCTTTATGTGCTTCTCAAGGAACACGAGTCGACTACGCCTCTGTGGCGCATCCGCAGTCAAATGGACAGGCAGAAAGAGCAAATGGTTTGATTCTCCAAGGCCTAAAGCCGCGGCTCATGCGTGATCTTAAGCATGCTGCTGGGGCTTGTGTAACTGAACTACCATCTGTCTTATGGGGTCTGAGGACAACTCCAAACTGGTCGACTGGCCGTACCCATTTCTTCATGGTCTATGGAGCCGAAGTTGTGTTACCGAGCGATTTATTGCACAACGCCCCCAGAGTGGAACTCTTCTCCGAAGCCGAGGCAGAGCAGGCTCGTCAGGATGCAGTCGACCTTTTGGAAGAGGAAAGAGAGATGGCCTTGATCCGGTCGACCATCTATCAACAGGACCTGCGTCGATTCCATGCTCGCAACGTCCGAAGCCGAGCGTTCCAGGAAGGAGACCTGGTCCTTCGAGTGCATCAGAAACGTCCCCACAAGCTCGCCCCGGCCTGGGAAGGTCCATTCATCATCACCAAGGTACTGCACAACGGAGCATACCACCTCTACAATGTCGCCAAGAAGAAAGACGAACCTCGTTCGTGGAACGCGGACCTGCTCCGCCGCTTCTACAGTTGAGACACTTGACAGTCGAGTTGTAATAAAGATTTCCCAATTTGTTTGAAAGACAAGTTAGCAGCGGTCCTCTAATGATTGATGCTTTCTAAAAACGCTGGTCTTCAAAATCCCCCAGTGGGTGCTTAGCTGCGAACCCGATTCGCCTAAGTTGCAAACGCTCACTCCGAGTGAGGAGCAACCCTCCCACTCGGGGAGCTTAGCTGCGGTACTCCGAGCTACATCATAAGTATAATGTGGCGCTGTCTTTCGAGCTACGCCACAAATACAACGTAGCTCGGAATCGCCTAAGTTACAAACATCCACTCCAAGCGAAGAGCAACCCTCTCAGTCGGGGGCTTAGGTGCGACCCCATGACTCGCCTAAGTTTCAAACACTCACTCCAAGTGAAGAGCAACCCTCTCACTCGAGGGCTTAGCTGCGGTCCTCCGAGCTGCGTCATAAGTATAATGTGGCTCTGTCTTCCGAGCTCCGCCACAAATACAACGTAGCTTGGAATCTTCTAAGTTTCAAACATCCACTCCGAGTGAAGAGCAACCCTCTCACTCGGGGGCTTAGCTGCAACCCCGTGACTCGCCTAAGTTTCAAACGCTCACTCCGAGTGAAGAGCAACCCTCTCACTCGGGGACTTAGCTGCGGTTCTCCGAGCTGCGTCATAAGTATAATGTGGCTCTGTCTTCC
>LR738714.1:198935391-198976067 GCA_902687465.1 Secale cereale
TCAAACATCCACTCCAAATGAAGAGTAACCCTCTCACTCGGGGGCTTAGCTGCGGTCCTCTGAGCTGCGTCATAAGTATAATGTGGCTTTGTCTTCCGAGCTCTGCCACAAATACAATGTAGATTGGAATCGTCTAAGTTTAAAACATCCACTCCGAGTGAAGAGCAACCCTCTCACTCGGGGGCTTAGCTGCGGTCCTCCGAGCTGCGTAATAAGTATAATGTGTCTCTGTCTTCCGAGCTCCACCACAAATACAACATAGCTTGGAATCGTCTAAGTTTTAAACATCCACTCCGAGTGAAGAGCAACCCTCTCACTCGGGGGCTTAGCTGCGACCCCGTGACTCGCCTAAGTTTCAAACGCTCACTCCGAGTGAAGAGCAACCGTCTCACTCGGGGGCTAGTTGCGGACGTCAACTCGAAGATTCAAGCAATCAAAAAAGAGCCGCAAGCCAAAAGGTCGAATCCAGATAAAAGTCCCGCAAGACTCAGGCAAGAGTACCTGGGCCACAGGCCCACCAGAGTTTAACGGTTACAAGAACACTCGGATTCCGAGGCAAATTGAATTAAAGTATCAAAAGTTAGCTCATTCCTCAGGTAGAGGCGGACTCGCGGGCGCAATGAATTGGTCTAGGTCGATCCCATCAGCAATACGAGTGGCGGCTTCCAAGAAAGTCTCGATGAACGACTGGAACTGAAGCTCCTTCGTATTGGCAACCTTGAGCGCCGCGAGCCTCCTCTCCTTCACTTCCTTGCAGTGCACGCGGACCAGAGACAGCGCCACGTCGGCTCCACCCCGGGCGGACGACTTCTTCCACTCCTGCACTCGGTTGGGGATCTCGTTGAGTCGAGTCATCAGAGACTCGAGGTCGTTCTCCTACGCGACTCCCCTCCAGAGCGCGGTGTCGATCCGGGCCATCACCGCTTTCAGCCGTCCCAGATAGTCCGTGGCCGCAGTAAGGCGGGACTCCAGCATCAAGATGTTCATGGCAACCTCGTCCTTCACGATGGAATTGGCTGGGTCCAGGCCGGGCTCGAACCGCCCAGTCTCTTCTTCGAAGTTGCGATAGAATTCTGCACCAGAAAACAGCGAGTCATGTCAGCAAGCAAAACATGGGTCGACCGATCCATCTTAAACCGAGCCGAAAGAGACATACCTTCGAGCACAAGGTACCACTTCTTGGTAAGGTCGCCCAGATAGGCCTCAAGATCAATCCTCTTCTAGAAAAGGGCCTCGTACTTGTCGTTCAAGACAGACTTGGAGTTCTTGAGTCGAGTCACCTCATGATTGGCTTCGTCGAGTGAGCCTCTCAGCCTGATAATCTCCGCCTCAAGCGCGCCTACAGAGGCCGGCTTCTGTGCCGCCAGTTCTGCCTTCTCTTGAGCCGCCTGCTGCGCCGCCGCCAGGTCGAGATATTTCTGCTCCAAGGATGCTTTTAGTTGACCTACCAAAGACGTCACTGGACAGATGAACATGAGGAAACACGAGGCACATTTATCAAAAGTCAGTCGACAAGTGGTTAGTGTCGGTTACCGGCCGCGTCATCCTGCGTCTTCTTCAGATGGTCCCGAGCCAGCTGCAGGTCGAGATTGACCTGGATTTGCTTCTTCTCAAGGTTTGCAAATTTGGCCCCAAACTCGCAAGATTTCTGCATCAACACAACAAAACAAAATTCTAAGACTACAGTCGAGTCAAACACTCAACCACAGTCTCGGGGACTACACCCAGTGGGTGCACTGAGCGTGCCCCCACTGGTTTTCACTCGGCCAAGATCAGTCTGGCTCGACCTCAAAAAAAATAACAAGGAAGAAAAGTTCTATCGTCAGACCATGGCCGACCGCCAGCAGTCGACCACGGTCTCGGGGACTACACCAAGTGGGTGCACTGAGCATGCCCCCACTGGTTCTCACTCGACCAAGATAAGTCTCGCTTGAGTTCAAGGGAAGTTGAAAGGAAAACAAATCAAGACCCTCACCCAGTGGGTGTGACATCATCTTACGAACAAAGCAGCAGATTCTCTCAAAGCCAAAGACTATTCCAGCGCAGCAAACCAACCAGTGGAGAAAACAACCCTGGACGTTGGCCCGAAGAGCAGAACTAGCGTCGTAAGAAGCCATGCTGGCCTCGTACGCCTCCTTCGTCTTCTCCTTCATCAACCCCGCCTGGCGAATGGCTTCTTGAGCCGCTCCCACAGGATCCTCCGGGAGGCGGTAGGAGGAGAAGAGAAGGGACGACGGAGCAGGCGCTGGGTCAACGGCTGGAGCGGGCGTAGGGTCGAGGACTGGAGCAGGCGCTGGGTCGACAGCTGGGACAAGCACCGGGTCGACGGCCCCTCCAGCTGACGAAGCGAGACGTACGGTCGACACGGGGTCGGCAAAGGAGACCGTGGCTCGGGCCGCGTCTTCCTGTCGCTGGGCTTCCGAGCCAGAAGGCGCCTTCCGGCCCTTCTTCCCTGTGCGTCGTCGATCTCCTCCCAAGCGCTCCTCGTCAACATCATCATCGTCATCTGTGAGCTCTATGACGTGGCGCGGCACTTCAAGACAAACAATTGCGAAGTTCAGTCGATCGTCACCCCTAACCGACGAAAAAAGCAAGACATGATCTATAACCCGCACCTGCGCGGGATGTCGCGGCATCCGCGGTCTCCTCGTCGCCCCGGCCCTTGTCAATGTCCATTGACGTCGTGGAAGCAGCGGCGTTGAAGAAACCCCTCGAAGATGAGTCGACGAAAGACACGGGCGACCTCCAAAAGACAGAAGGAAACAAAACCGAATGATACTTACGTGGAGGTGATGGGAACATCCACCTTAATCCTGGGCAGGGCCTTCCGGGGCTAGGTGGTGGTAACCTTGGGGTTCTTGGGCGCCTTCTCAGAGGGGTCAGGAGTGGTCGTGCGAGCGCGCTTGGGCGTTTGGGAGCCCGAGGGACCTGTCCGAGGGCGCGCAGCCCCTGGGTCGTGCTTCCCCTTGGACCGCTTCTCATCATGGGGAGGTGACTCGACTTCCTCCCTACTGCTGTAGTCCTCACTCTCCTCCTCGGTCTCCTCCTTTGACTTCCACTCGGTGGCGTCTCCCACGCCCTCCTCGCTCTCCTGGACCAAATCCCCGTTGGGCAGCGAGTACATCTCAGTATAGATCTAAAAAAAGGGAAGATTGACTAAATATCAGTCGGATCCGTCAAGAGAAATTACAAGACAACGACAGAAACATCACTCGGGAGCCAAAGTCGAACCTTATCGAGCAGATGGTCAGCGTCGAATGGGAGGACCCTCCCAGACCCCCTGGGGTTGTCTTTGTTCCTCGTGATGCACTTCATGCACTGCGCCACGTACTTCACGTCGGCCGCCTCTGGGTGGACTCGCGACGAGTCGTCGGTGCCGGAGTACAACCACATCGGGTGGTCCGGAGCCTGGAGCGGCTGCATCCTCCGCATGAGGTACACCTCAAACAGATCCATCCCTGTTACGCCCTCTCGGACCAACTAGACGACCCGCTCCACCAACATGTTCACTTCGGCCCTCTCGGCCTTACCCACTATCATTGAAGGAGGCTGGCTGGCTCGACCCAGAGAGAAAGGGGGAAGACCAGTCGACTGACACGGGGTCGGACTGTCCTTATAGTAGAACCAAGTTGACTGCCAGCCCCGAATCGACTCCGGAAAGATTATGGGGGGAAAGGCGCTCCTATTCGTAAGTTGGATTCTGAGCCCGCCGCACACCTGGAGGACGTGCGTCTTATCGTCGCTCGGATTCTCCTTCTTGACGGTTTGCGAGCGGTAGGCAAAGATATGCTTGAACAAGCCCTAGTGCGGCCGGCAGCTGAGGAAGTTCTCACACATGGAAACGAACGCAGAAAGGAAAGCGATGGAATTGGGCGTGAAGTAATGCAGCTGGGCGCCGAAGAAATTCAAGAAAGCACGAAAAAAGGGATGCGGAGGCATGGAGAAACCTCGGTCGACGTGGGTCGCGAGGAGGACGCACTGGCCCTCCCGCGGCCGAGGCTCGAGTTCGCCCTCCGGCACCTGCCAGGAGCCGCGGGCAATCTGTCCCTCCTCCTCCAGCTCCTCCAGATCCTCCGCCACGACGGTGGACCGGATCCAATCCCCCTGGATCCAACCAGGAGGGAGCCCAGACCTCGACGACGATCCGCTCTGACCGGACCGCTTCCCCTTCCCCGTCGCTGCCTTCTTTGAACGCTCCATCGCCGTGATCTTGTCCTTGCCCATGGCACGCGCGCCGGCGGTCGCTGTGGTGAGAGGCAAGAAGGAGCAGAGGCGCGGCAAAGAGGCGGAGGCGGAAGAAGAGGGATTGGGCGCACAGTGCTCCCGCTTCGGGCTCGGCGCACACTTATAGCGCCCCGGTCGAGTGGCTGACCGGTGGCCCCGAGCGATCTTATCAAATCCCGCAACAGGTGCAGACGCGATACGTGGCGAAAAAGGTGGTGCGAGGATCGAGGCGTCTCAAGCATATCCGTCCGATTGCTGCGGCACATCCCGCCCTGTGCGCTTCCCCAAATTTCGAAACCCCGTGGGATCCGGCGACCAAAGAGCAACCAACCCCGCCGAAAACAGCGCACGCCAACGGCACCCGACGCCTAGCGCAAAGTTCAGTTGATCGAAGAAGCAACCAACACACTCGACGGTTCCGGAATCGATCAAGGCGACCAAGACAAGACTGCCGAGGACAGCCTAGTCCGCGAGCTCAGAAGTAGACTACCCCAGGGGCTTCGAGCCAGAGCCAGAGCTTTCCTCAACACTCTCTCTCTTGCTCAAGCCTCAATCCATTCGGGGGCTACTAACGAGGTTACAGACCTAGGGTAGGGTCACGGGCCCGACCAAGGTACCCCACCCCTGGTCACTACCCTAGAAGATCAAAAGACAAAACTTATGATGACAAAGACAGTCGACTGAGACGGCCCAAGAGGGCACCCCACTCGACCAATCCAAGGTACTCGACCCCCGAAGGTCAAGGATCCCTTAGGACAATAACGGTCTAGTATTTACTCGCCGTAGTAAATGCCTTAATTACTCTTTACTGTAGGCATTATCAGTAATGCCTGCCTTAATGTACATTGAACCCTTGGTAACGTGGAGCATGGCTAGGGTCCTGGCGCACTATATAAGCCGCCCCCTCCTCCGGTACAAGGGTTTGCACCTTTGTAACTCACATATACACATACCAGTCGACCGCCACCGGGCACCAAGATGTAGGGTTGTTACTTCCTCCGAGAAGGGCCTGAACTCGCAAACACCTTGTGTACAACTCCACCATATCTAGGGCCTTGCCTCCCCATTCGTACCCCCTACTCGTACTGTCAGATTTAGAACCACGACATCCGGCGCGAGGCTCCGCGGCGTGAGCCGCCCAGCAGAGCTCACGCGCACGACGAGGAGAGCTTCCAGGTGATACCGCATCCCTAGGCAGGGGCTCGCGGCCCCCCTGGTCCGTAGCTCCAGGACCACGTGCCGCAGGAGGTGGTGGCGCCAGCGCCCCAAGAACCAGCACCGTAGGCGCAGGGGGCGCCTGCACTCATTAGCGTAGCTGGGTGTCCCACCTTAGCTCCTGAGCTATGACGCCTTGTCTGGACCGGCAAGTTCAAGCCGGACCTGCCTCCATGCTACGACGGCACCACCGACCCCATGGAGTTTCTCCAACTCTACGAGCTGAGCATCGAGGCGTCCAATGGCACTTAGCAGGTCATGGCGAACTGGTTACCCATGGCTCTCAATGATGGCGCACGCTCCTAGCTCCGGAACCTCCCCGTGGGATCCATCTCCTCCTGGGGGGAGCTTCGTGAGCGTTTCGTCGCCAACTTCCAAGGCACCCGCGACTGAGCCCCGACGGTTGCGGATCTACGCCGCGTGAAGCAGCCGCCTGGAGAGACCATGCAAAAGTACATCCAACGCTTCAACACCATGTGCCTCCGTATCCCTAGGGTCTCGGACGAGGCCATCATCTCGGCATTCTCCGACGGCGTCCGCGACGTCAGGATGAGGGAGGAGCTCGCCATCCACGAGGACCTGTGCATAACCCTCGAGATGTTCAGAGGGTGTTTGTTTCCAGGGACTTATTGGTCTAGGGACTTAAATAACTCCCTATAAGTCCCATCGAAACCAAACAGGAGGGACTTATAGGGACTTAAAGTGGGCATTTGGGACTTATCAAATAAGACTCTCAAGGAGGGACTAATAGGGACTTATAGTTGTAATATGGTCTACTAGTACATGTTAAGTCTCAGGAACCAAACAGGTAGGGACTTTTTAGGGACTTATGACTTATAAGTTGGGACTAAAATAAGTCCTAGGACTTACGAACCAAACAGGGCCTCAAGCTCGCGGCAAAGTGCGCCAGGGCGGAGGAAGGACGCCTCTCCCTCCAGGAGCTGCCTAAGGCAGAGGCGGACGACAAGAAGACCAAGGCCAAAAAAGGAGAGCGCAAGGGGCCCGCAGTGCTGGTTGCGGAGCCAAAAGTGAAGCGTGGCTGCGGCTACGATGACCCCCCCCCCCCAAAGACAACCATCCGTACTGCATCTTCCACAATGTCCACAGCCACAACACTAACGACTACCAGGAGCTCAGGGCGATGAGCGGCGGGTGCGTCGGGCAGCGCCCTGAGCGTGACAACCGCGGCTATGGCCGTGGAGGAGGCCGAGGTGGAGGATGTTGGGACGGCAGGAACTCGCGCCAAGGGTGGCGCGAACAGCCTCGTGAAGACCACTGGCAGGAGCAGCCTCGTGACACCGCTGGCGTGACTAGCCTCGTGAGGGTCGCCCTTAGGGCAACGGAGGCCTGCCTCTGCTGCCACCACTGCCAAGAAGGAACGACAACGACCGCCGGGGAGATGGAGCAGGGGGCTTCCAGGAGCCACATGCAGTCGCATGCATCTTGGGAGGAGCCCATGCTCCAGCTTCCCATTGCATCTTCAAGCAGTTCGCCCGCGAGGTGAATGCGGCCCTTCCTAGGCCTGACGCCGCGTGCAACCTCAGGTGGACCAAGCATGTCATCGCCTTCGACCCCAAGGACCAGCTCAAGTGCACTGCAGCCCCAGGCGCTCTTTCGATGCTCTACACCCCGACCATCAGCAACGTCCTCGTGACCAAGGCCCTCATCGACGGCGGAGCAGGACTCAATGTCCTCTCCATCCAGACCTTCGAGACACTCCAGGTCCCCTACGATCAGCTCCACCCGACCAAGCCATTCTACGGAGTCACGGATGGCTCCACACTCCCGATGGGGCAGGTCTGCCTTCCCGTCACCTTTGGTGACCGCGACAACTATCACACCGAGCTCATCAACTTCAACGTCGCCAACATCCACCTCCCGTACAACACCATCCTTGGGTATCCTGCCCTCGCCAAGTTCATGGCGGCGACCCATCACGGCTACAATGTCCTCAAGATGCCCGGGAGCGGCGGAGTCATCACGATCGCCTCCGACGAGAAGGAAGCGGTGCGTTCCCTAGAGCGCGCATACCAGATTGTGGCGGTAGAATACTCCGATGAGGATGAAGCCGTCCTTGCCCTGCAGACCGCCCCCAAGAAGAAGAAGAACCTGCCCGTCAATGGACCTCAGGACACGGGGGCTCCTGACGGTTCTGCCTCGGGACTCGCGCCTGCCGACGAGGCGCCCTCCACCCTCACATAGGGAGGCGCGCCCGACGCCCCTCTCAGGACGGGCTCGGGGGCTCTCCTTTGCAACGTCTTCGACCTGACCAGTGTCTCGAGGGAGGTGTTCGGGCACCACCTGTGGGCGTGTCTTGACGCACATTTTTGTGAGCCCAACGTGGACTGCTCAGCTCTGGGGGCTCAAGACTTCATCGACCAAGTTACCGAAGAACTTCAGTACGCAAGGATCATCTTCGGTGGGCATAAACGCACAACCCCAATCTCACCTGCCCGTAGCCCGAGCGACCGCTTCCGCGTGTGCATTGATGTCGCGGGTCTTAACCGAGCTGCCTCTCAGGAGCCCTTCTGGCCGACGGCGGTCGGCCGGAGGAGGGCCCTCCCCTGCAGCTATGTCTGCACACTCTTCGGCTTCCGCAACGCAGCTGCCACGTACCAGCATCTCATGCGGCAAGCCGTGGGGGCTCGGGAGGCTCCGTGGCAGGCGGTCCGGACGGAGCGAGAACCGCACCCACGCGACCACTGAGAGCCTACGGAGCCCCTGTGCCTCAGGAGCCCAACGATCTTCAGGAGCAACCCGCATGGCTCACGTCTTCAGCTACCCCAACTCTTCTTCGACAAGTATCAGGTGACGCTTCAGGTATCCAATCAAGGGCGCCCCTGGGCTGCATCATCCTTGGTCTGCTGGGGGCTATTCCATCGCAGTTGTCTCCTTTTTGTGCATGATCAAGGCTAGTTGCTTCTTCCTATTCGCATTATCTGCATGCTTGGCGTTCCCACCGCCACTAAGGTCATGAGCCCTTGTGAGCCCACTCGTGACCGCCCCATAATTAAGGACTGGCATGGCGTCTGTGCTCGGGTCCGTCCCTACAAGGTCGCTAAACCCAAGGGACGAGCCCTGTCTCGCGAGCCATTCCTGTGAAGTCACCTACCATGGTCCTTGGTGCCTTGTTCTCACATGGGCTAATCATGGATGGGTAAGTAGGGGCCCGTGGAAGGAGCCTCGCTCATGTGGGAAGTGTGCGCCGGTTGTTTTTCTTTTGGATCGTTGCATGAGAAGACTGGGCACCGCGTCTATGCTCGGGTCCGTCCCTGCAGCATCGACAAATCCAGCGGCTGACCTCTGTCTCGCGAGCCATTCCCGTGACGTCACCTCCCGGGGTCCCTGGTGCTGCGGCCTTCTCATGCGATACCCTCTAGAGATGCACTCGGCGCAGGTCGACACAACACCTCTCTTTTCACATTTTGCACAAGAAGACTCAGGCGCAATCCTCCTCAGGGTAGGGTCTCGTGAGTGATGCGTAAGCTCACGAGAACTTCCTCAGAGTCGTTCAGCTCATCCTGAGGAGGGCCCACATACACCTTGGTTGTCCTACCATGCAAGCCACGTGTCAATACACGGTTGTACATGCGCCAGAGTCTCTCCCGGTGGGAGGCTCCCTCCCACAATCCAGTGGAAGTGCCATGCTCCACGCTGGCAAAACCAACCGAGGAGCGGTTATGCCCACGAACCAGTGGAAGCACCAAGCTCCGCGCTGGCCGCTACGACCGAGGCGCGGTTATGCCCACACTCTACGCAAGTGTGGTAGCTCTATGCTCCGTGCTAGTTATAAACAACTGAGGGCGGCCCCCAGTTGTCGCACCAACCTCAGGGAGCTTTTCAGCTCACGGCGCTCACAGCTTCTCCTTAGATCGGTGTCGCGAGGTGGGCTAGGCACGGGGGCTATGCTCAGGTCACACCTGGCAGACGCCACCCTACCAGTTTCCCAAACAACTGGCCTTCTCGCGCCCCCGTCCCAGGCGAAGGCTTGTGAGCAAGGTATGGTCTCGTTCTCCCTCATGAGATCCGTTTGTACGTCAAAGGGAACCCTTGGGCATCGCGACCCAGGGGCCTCACTAGCCACGTAGCCCCTCATACCTTGAGTCTAGTTGTTACGATAACCCTGGTCACCCGGAGGGCTCAATGGCGATCGAGGTATGCATGGGGCTGGGCCCTGCCGACGCAGAACACAAACGGGATCGCTTGAATGTCAAGGAGGGCCCCTGGGCATCGTGATCCAGGGGCCTCACTAGCCACGTAGCCCCTCATCCATTGAGTCTAGTTAATACGATAACCCCGGTCACCCGGAGGGCTCAATGGAGATCGAGGTATGCGCGGGGTTGGGCCATACCGACGCAGAGCACCTAAGCAATCATAAAAGGAAGCAAGCACGGAAATCATCTAGTTATTACAATAATACGAAGTTTTTCAAATTCAAACAAAGTTCTTACGCCTCCCCGAGGCTCTCGCACTTGTCTCTCTGGACAGGAGCAGATCAGGTATCACCAAGCGCATCATCACCGGTCTCCGCCTCTTCAGCCGCGGTAGTAGTGTCCTGGAGGAACGCCTCCACCAGCTCCGTGACCTTCGCCCCTAGGGCCTCGGCAGCCGCGCCCTTTATGTTCGGTGGCCTGGGAGCGACCGCTACCACCTCCTCACGAAGATAGCTCGGGCACAGAGTCTCGCCCCGAAGGAAAGGTGACAGGGGATCGCTAAGATAAGTTTTCAATGTCGCATCTACTCGCGCACCTACACCTCCACCCACTTTAATCACGAAACGCTAGGACGTGAAAGCCCTTCTCGAAGGCCCTGGTGGGCGATTGCCTGCATCACACCTCGGGGGCTCCTACCGGACCCTGGGTCACTCACCTCCTGGATCTCGCAGGCATAGGGCCCTAAACTACCACGGGGATAGAAGGAAGGGGAAGTCATGCTCCAGCAGAGGGCCTCATGAGGAACATACGTTTATAACGCCAGATAATAGCAAAAGTATTACAAGGATTTACACGCCCTCATGGGGCCGTCCATGTTGCCCCGCAGGGACCAAGCTAAGAGGATCGCTCTCGGGGAATACGGCTTGAACTCCTTCAACAACGACGGCGCCGGGAGGACGTTGTTTCCTTCCGGCGATAGGAGCGGCGACTTGGCGGCTCGTAGGTCTCGTCGGAGCTTGAGGCTGTCTCAGGTGTAGTGTAACTGCTACCAGAGGAATCGGAGGTGCAACCGATGGCGAGCGCCTCGCCACCGGCCTTGCTGCCCTGGCGGCATGGGGAATGGTAGCCGGTGAGCCCGTCCCCCGCGCCACACGACAGCCGGCAGCCCTCCGCCCGAAGACATTGAAGGTCATCGTGCCCATCCCGTCCAGCGCGAAATGAAGAATGTGCCTCCCGGCGGGGGCGCAGGCACGGCGCACCACGCCCCAACCCCAGGTCATGAAGACATAGCCAGAGGAGACCACCTCCACGTCGGCATACGAAGGGGGAAAGTGGCACCCCTCGTGCCGCAGCTGCATCGTTACTCGGCCTCAAGCCGGAGCACCTCCTTCGGGAATGGAGGAAGGAGGATCCAAGAATGCGGAGGGGCTCCCGCCCATACGATGAACTCGCAGGCATCGTCCTCGGTATGGGACGGCAGCAGGGCGCGAGGAGTCACCCGTCTCTCTGGGCGGCTGACTACACCACCCCTGTCGCCGTCCCCGCTTCGTCCGCCCATCGCCGGAGCACCTAAGGGATGCGGAAATCCTGGCAGCGCCCGCGTGCACCATGTTGGGGCATCCACCGGTCTCAGGGACACTCTTGGAGAATCACAGCGCCTCTTCTTTAGGGGGAGCCGCTCAGGCTCCACCATCGGGCTCTTCCCCTTCTCCGCGGCCGAGAACCTACGTATCGGCGCCATGGAAGCCCTCGGAGAAGTGGGAGGAGTAGGGACTTATCTGCAATAGTCAAATGAGAGATGTGGTGCCTCACCCCCTGTTTATAGGCCAAGAAGATGAATCGCCGGCCACCCACGTGCGGCCATAATGACCCAGCCGCCCGCGCCAAGGAGTTGTCAGGTCGCACAGTTGCCGAGACTGCGTGGGAAGCGGAGTCACCCACGTCCCATCCAACCGTCATGCGCCAGCCTGGCCCGCAGCCTTTTGGGGCCCGCGACGCTTTGTCCTGGACTAAGGATTCGCTCCGAAGCCAACTCTGCACGCGCCTTGGGCCCAGGGGCTACTGTCGGCGTCTTGGGAACCAGGGTACCCAGACTTGCCTGTCTGCGGGCCGCAACGCACTCCTGGCACGCCCTGGTACGGCCCAGCTGATCGACTAGCTGCCCAAGACCCTCGCAAGGGGGCTATACCTCGCGAGGAGAACAACGAAAAGACCCCCTTAGGAGCAGCCTTTGCAAGGTGCTCCGGAGGGGCGGACAATCCAAGGCCAAGCCTGCCTCAGGAGGAGGCAGCGACGTAAGCAGTGACGCACCGCGCCAGCGGGTGCCAGCGCCCGCCGGCGACGCAGTTGCCGTTTCATTGCAAAGGAGGCAGCGTAGGCGCAGGTTCCCGAGGAGCGGGACAAAGGTTTCCCCATTGGTGCAACAAGACCGAAGAATGCAAGGACGACATGGAGGATGTCACCATCGAGCCCACCACCGCGTCACTGGCTGATCCTTTTGCAGGCGAAGACTGCTTTTGTCAGGGTAGGAACGTCCTTGTGTTCCCGCTTAAAAATGGCCGTTGTGGGATCCCTTCCCACCTAAACATTTCGGGGGAAGAGGACCCAGGCCGCCTTTATAAGTAGCTAGGATCCCCACTATGAGGGACAAGTGAAGTGGATCGGCAAACTCGGCCTCCACGCAAAGGAGCAAGAACTCTTGTCTCCCGACCCTCCTGAGCTCTCCTCCTGAGCTCAGGAACCACTGTACTAGTTCATATTCTAGCCCTCCTGAAGCCAATCCACCAAAGCAGGAAGTAAGGTTTTACACCACAAGGTGGCCCGAACCTCGGTAAACTCTTGCGTGATCCACTTGTTGTTTGCGTGAATCCTTTCACTAGGCGAGGGCGAGACGCTAGGTAGACGTGTGTGGGAGATATCTTCGTTCACGCCCGTGTGTTCGAACTTCTTGGGTTTGCGGAGCCCGTAATCCGACAAAACGGACTCCAAAAATTGCGAAATAAATTTTCACCGTCCTCTAATAATATTTAGGACAAAGTGAACATATTTCCCGGACCTAAACACAATTTTGAAAAACGCGCATTTTTCGTATGCAAATAAAATCGCAAATAAATCCGAATAAAATTCCAAATGTGATTTTAATATTTTCCCTCCAATATTTCTTTTATTTTGGAGAAGTCATATTATCTCTGCTCGTTTATTTTATTAAGAAATATTTTTAGGAGAGAAAAATAATTAAAACCAAAGTGATCCCCGTACCGGTATTTGAGAAAACTCAAATACGAAAACGGTAGAATTCCTAGCTCTCTCCATACGTCCTTGAGTTGCTTAGAATTTTCGAAGATCGCCACGCACAAATGCAATAAAATATGCAATGCAATATGATCTATGTATAACATTCCAAATTGAAAATTTGGGATGTTACAAGTCTCATTTGAGGATAAGCAATAAGTGTTTCAGCATTCTAAAGGGTGTAGTGTCAGTATATGGAGATAGTAAACGTAGCTCTGTAGATGATGATCTCGTTCACCATGAACCAACATCCAGGTGCTTGCTTTAACTTCACGTTGTCATATGTGGTTGAATGTTTCATATGGTGTCTAGCTTGTATTGCTTCCAATTTGGTTAAATTGCATCGGCTTACTTTACAAAGTATACCTTTGATAATGACATGCCTTCCTGTTTTTGATACATACTACATCGTCTATTAACCATGTACTTACATCAAACTAATGCTCTTGTGTATCCCTCATCAATCACTTACGACGAGACAGTCAGGCCAGTGGGTTACTGTGAGACGTGCTACTCTTTTAAATAGTGTAGTGTCATCCTGCCCACATCATTCTCAAGAAATAGCAAGGCTAGATGAAGATAGTAAACATAGCTCTGTAGTTGCTGACCGCATTTCCCCTGCACCACCATCGCAGGTGTTTGCTCTTACTTGGCAGTGTGATATGAGGTTGCATGTTGCATATGGTGTCTACCTTGTATTGCTTCTAATTAGTGTAAACTGCATCTGCTTAGTTCACACATTATACCTGTGAATATGACATGCCTTCCTGTTTTTGGTACACACTACGTCTTTCTATTAACCACGTTCTTACATCAAACTACTTTTCTTGTTTACCCCGCATCAATCACCTTCAAATTGACAATGTGATATTCGTTGCATCTTGCATATCATTTCAAGCATGTACTGCCTCTAATTAGTTCAAATGCCACTTATGATGAGACACTTTTAACTTGGTACAGTGATTTTGGTTGGATCTTTAACACGGCGTCTAGCTTGCATTGCTTCTAATTTGTTGAAATCACTGGTACAACGAGGTGCCATACAAACAGTTTTTAACCCCTTTCCGCGACGGCATTTGGAACCATCACCAAGTGAGTGTGGGCAATAGGGGGTTGAAAGTGCGTTATATCGACTAGAGGGGGGGTGAATAGGTGATTTTTACAAATTCGTCACTGAGGAAATTCTAGGTGAGGAATTTCCTAAGCAACAAACTACTAGCAGCGGAATAGATAGTTAGGTGCATGCATGACAAAGCAGTAGCATAGTCATCATGATGAAATGAAAGCATACACAGAGCACAAGTAGTGTGCAAACATGATAAGTAGGATGAAGATAGAAGAGTGAAGAAATAGGATTGCGGAAATTGAGAAAGACTTCAGTCAAAGTCTTCAAACAGTACAGATCAAGTTCATCAACACATGAATGAGTAAATGAAAGGGTTGAGGAAATAGAACCAGTAGGCTTGGTGAAAATAATGATTTGATAGACTAGTTCCAACTGATGTGACAGTTGTACGTCTTGTTAGGGCGGCTAGGTATTCAAACCTGAGGACATTCAATCCTAGACACACAGTCCTCATCGTATTCCCCTTGAGCCAAGGTCACACAGACCTTGCCCAATCACTCATGGTAGGTCTTTAAGGTGACTTCCAAACCTTCACAAACTTGGCCACCCGGCGATCCACAATTCCTCTTGGATGCTCTAGACCATTTGACGCCTAACCGTCTAGAAGATGCACAATCTTCAAAGGTAACAAGCGTCGGTTCCACACAGGAACACTCTCTTTAGTGATGCTCAATCACTATGGGTTTTAGGTGTTGGGTTTTTCCTCACTTGATGACTTTTGCTCAAATTCCTCGGAGGATGGGTTGCTCTAATGACAAGTGTCAGTTTCTCTCGGAGCAGCCAACTAGCTAGTGGTTGAGGGGGGCGGCTATTTATAGCCTAGGGAGCAGCCCGACATGATAAGACATAAATGCCCTTCAATGATATGACTGTTAGGTGGATAAGATATTTTGGGACAGCTGGCGCATAGCAAAACAACAGTCGGAAATTTGAGCTCTCAAATTCCATGGGGTTATCATGTTCCTCACTTGTAGGTAATCTACACTGGTGAATTCTGAAGTCCTTGATACGTCTCCAAGGCATCTATAATTTATGAAGTATTCATGTTCTTATATTATCATTCTTCGATGTTTTACAATCATTTTATAGCAACTTTATATCATTTTTTGGGACTAACCTATTGACCCAGTGCCTAGTGCCAGTTGCTGCTTTTTGCTTGTTTTTTACATCGCAGGAAATCAATATCAAACGGAGTCCAAACAGTGCAAAACTTTCTGTGGATTTTTTTTGGACCAGAAGACTCCCGATGTGCCAGAGAAGCACCTGGGAGTGCCCCGAGGGGGGCACAACCCACCAGGGCGTGCCTGGGGGCCCAGGCGTGCCCAGGTGGGTTTGTCCCACCTTGGTGACCTCCTGCACCCCTTCTTCGCCCTATAAATTCCCAAATATTCTGAGAGCCTTCGGGGTTAACCTAGATCAGAAGTTTTGCCACCACAAGGCTTTGTAGTCCCCGTGATCCAATCTAGAGCCCTTTCTGGCACTCTGCCGGAGGGGGAAACCATCACCGGTGGCCATCTTCATTATCCCGACGGCCACCATGATGAGGAGGGAGTAGTCCACCCTCGGGGCTGAGGGTTTGTACCAGTAGCTATGTGTTTAGTCTCTCTCGCTCTCTCGTGTTCTTGAGATGCACAATCTTGATGTATCGCGGGAATTTTTAATATAGTCGGATCATATGGTGTTTTCCCCTCTCTATATTGTGATGAACTGAGTTTTCCCTTTGAGATTTCGTTTTGTTGGATTGAATAGTTTTATGGATTTGAGAACACTTGATATATGTCTTGAAATTGAATACTCGTGGTGACAATGGGGTATCATATTGATTCACTTGATATGTGTTTTGGCACTCAACTTGCGGATTCCAGCGGTGACATTGGGGTAATCTATGCATATGGGTTGATGCACGTTCATGTCTTTGTTTCTCCGGTAGAAATCTTGGGGCACTCTTTGATATTCTTTCTGTTGGATTGAGTATTATAAATCTGAATTTGTTATGGTGTTAGTTTAGTACGAACGCTTCATAGATCGATCAGAAAGAATAACTTGTGTTATTTTAGTACAAACTCTTGGATAGATCAATCGGAAAGAATAGCTACAAACAATTCTTTCTTGCATTCTTTGCTTGATAGGAACTTTGGAGTGATTATTCATCGCACTTTGAGGGATGGTTATATGATCCAATTATATTAGTATTGTTGATATATTGCACTAGCGAAAGTACGGACCCTAGGCCTCATTTTGAAGCATTGCAATACCGTTTGTGCTCCATTTTATCACTTTCTACCTTGCTATTTTTTATTGTCACTATTACAAAAGTCAATATCTACTATCCATATTACACTTGTGTCAGCATCTCTTCGCCGCACTATTGCACCTATACAATTTCCCATTGTAATTGGTGTGTTGGGGACATAGGAGACTTTTTATTATTTGGTTGCAGGGTTGTTTGAGAGAGACCATCTTCATCCTACACCTCCCATGGATTGATAAACCTTAGGTCATCCACTTGAGGGAAATTTGCTACTGTCCTACAGAACTCTGTGCTCAGAGGCCCAACACGAGTCTACAAGAACAAGTTGTGTAGTAGACATCAAGCTCATTTTTGGCGCCGTTGCCGGGGAGGTGAGTGCATGAAGGTATATCTATAGATATTGTAGTCGATTCTTTTAGTTTCTTGTTTTATCACTAGTTTGGTTTCGTAAAAGAAAACAAAAAATGGAATTGAGGTTGCATCATATTATCCATCTTTATAATGTCTTTCTTGAAAATGATGGATTGGAAAATTGTGCTCAATTGTTAGAAGAAGAAGTCAATAAAAATATTTGTCACAAAATATTTGAATGATGAGCATGATTGCAATGTTGTTAGTATGAATTCCTTAAATATCCATGATGCTAACGATATGCAAAGCCATAAGCTTGGGGATGCTATATTTGATGAAGTTGATATTTTTAGTCCCCCATGTTTTGATGGGAAACTTTATTACGATGATAGCATTCCTCCTATTTATGATGATTATATTGATAAAAGTGGATTTGGAGAGGTCATGACTTTATTTAGTGATGAATCCACTACTTTGAATGATGTTTCAATTGACTATGATAACAAAGTTGATATCTATGATGATTATGGTGATGACATGTATGCTATATTGAATAATGATAACCATGAAACTTGTCATCATGACTTTAATTTTCAAGCTCATGATAGTTATTTTGTTGAGTATGATCCACCACCATTCAAGCGAATAAATTTGCTTATGCGGAGAGTAGCAAAATTTCTATGCTTTTGCATCACGAAAAGAATGATTTATGTGATGGCTATATTGTTGAATTCATTCATGATGCTACTGAAAATTAATACGAGAGAGGAACATATGCTTGTAGGTATTGCAATAATATCAAGTTTACTCTCTATGTGTTGAAAATCTTGAAGTTTCGCTTGTTTTGCCTTCCTATGCTAGTTGATTCTTGCTCCCATTATTTGTTTCCTCAAAAACTCCCTATGCATAGGAATAGGGTTAGACTTAAATGTCCTCACCATGTGATTCATCATGCTCTCTTGCATGTTTCAATTGATATATCTTTTATGTGAGCATCATTGAAATCATCATGCCTAGCAAAAATGCATTAAAGAAAAGCGCTTGTTGGGACACAACCCAACACTTATACCTATTGTTTTTGTGTGTTCACATGGTTAAGCTACTTTAGTAATCATGTTTTACATGTTTTGTTTCAATAAAGTGCTAAGTAAAGCCTTTGGGATAGTGTGGATGATAGTTGATTTGATTCTGTGCAAAAACAGAAGTTTTGCGTCCAATGCAGAAAATTCAATAAATCACTAGAACGTGATAATTAGCTGCAATTTTTCAACATGATTGGTATACAAATTTCCTATCTTGACCAAATTTTTCAGAATTTATAGAGTTGAATAAGTATGGTGGTTATCCAGATTATTACAGACTATTATATTTTTGACAGATTCTGTTTTCAATGCATAGTTTGCTCGTTTTCTAGTTTGTATGGCTTATATTGATCAATATAAATTGTAGAAATGATATGCTATAGTAGGCATTGTGTGGAAACAACTATGAATCTTATCTTTGACAGTACCAAAGTGAATGATTTGTTTTATCATACTAACCTATCTCATGAAGTTCCGTTAAGTTTTGTGTGATTGAAGTTTTCAAGTTTTGGGTGAGATGTCGATACAAGGAGAATAAGGAGTGGCAAGAAACTAAGCTTGGGGATGCCCAAGTCACCCCAAGATAATATTCAAGGAAGACCCAAGCAACTAAGCTTGGGGATGCCCCAGAACGCATCCCCTCTTTCTTCTCCAACATTATCGGTAACCTCACTTGAAGCTATATTTGTATGCGTCACACGATATGAGGTTTGCTTGGAGCGTCATTTTATTTTGTTAGGATTTGCTCGTTGGTATTTAGAATAATGTTTTGCATCGTTTATTTCAAAAAAAAATGTCAGGGATAGCCTTTACCATCCTTATTTTGCAAGTCTATATGTTGTTGTTTGAAAACAGAAAGTTTGTCGCTTTTGCAAAAATTACCGAGAAAAGTCAGAATGTGAAAAAGGTTGATTTTTTTTTTTGCATTGAAAGCTATGATAAATTTCCTACAACATGTTAAAATTTCAGAATTTTTTGAGTTAGGGAAGTATGGATCCTCTTGCATTCTTTACAGATTGTACTGTTTTGACAGGTTACTGTTATGTTTGCATTGTTTGCATATGCTAGCGTGTTTAACGATTCTATTAAATGATAGGCTTATTAAATATGCAGAGGCATTTAGTATGCAATGTTAAATTATAATTTTAGTGATTTTCTGCTGTTACAACCCTAGAATTTGTTTATAATTAGTTACGTCAGTGAGCTTCATGAATCATCTTTTAATTCAAATGAAATCGAATTGAGGAATAATCAAGCCTCAATTTTTTTAATAAAGGGCAAGAACCCTTGAAATGTGATTCAATGTTTCCAATAATCTCTTCATTGATGTTTGCTATTTTTGGCAAGGGCTTTGACCCAAACCAAAAACAATGAACGTTTTTAAGAAATATTATGAGACTTTGAATTTAAATCAATAAGTATTTGAGTTGGATTTCTATCCATAATATTTAGGATATGAGTTCAAATATTCTGAAATTCAGTATGTGGTTTTGGTTTTGTCCATTAAAGCCACATATAAATTTTCAAAAGTTTATAAATTGGTTTGGTTTGAAATCAAATTAAAACATGATAAAAGAAATAGAAAACGGAAACAAAATAGAAAATAAAGCAGAGAGAGGGACTAACCTGGCCCTGCACTCTGCAGCCCAACTGGCCCACAGTGCCAGTCATCGCCTACCTCGCGCCAGAAGGACGCGAGGCGTGTGGCTGATGCACACGCGCACGCGCCGCGCCACCTCATGCCTCCTTGCTTCCTCCCACGCCTCCTTGGTTACGCCGCGCACCCCGTAGGCCCCTCTCACTCTCTCCCATGCTCATCCCCTCCTCTGCCGCTCTCTCTTGCCCGTGATCGAGCGCCACCATTGCTGCTGCTCAGCATTGCAATGGCCACAGCCACCGCCTCGCCTTCCTGAGTTATCCTCTAGCTCCGCCACCACGTTGTCATCCTCTCCAGCGAGTCAACCGGCGCCAGGAGCTCTTCTTCATCCCCAACACCGCCATTTTCCTCCTCGGCCGTCTGAGATCGCCGGTAACGCCATGTTGCCGTCCGTGCCTCCCAGAGCTGACTAGGACCGCCTACGAGACTGTCGTGAGCTCCTCTTCCTTCCCTCCCTGTGCTCTCGCTCGCACGCCTGCTCCAACCGCTCTAGTTGCCGCACCCATGAGCTTACCCTTGCCGTCCATGTCGCAGCCGTCGTTGCAGCCACGTCAGCTCGATTCTGCGCTATTCACCGTTCTCAGCACGTATTCAGGGGCATGTAGCACCCCACCGCTCGACCTACCGTGCACCACAACGCCACTTCCGAGCTTGGCCGAACTCCGGCCGCCACACCTGTCGACGCCACCGTCGTTCTAGTCTACCCCAGCACGAGCCAACCGCACCAGCGGACGCGGCGCACGCCCAGCTGCACAAAGAGCCCCTTCGCAGTTCTTTTCGTCACCGGAGAAGCGAACCCGAGCCTCTCCGCCATGTCTGGCCTCGCTGGCATTGAGTTGCTGGCGGGTTTAGCCCAGGTGGACCTGGGATTTGACCATGTGGGTCACTCACATGTGGGCCCAGCCCCTGCTAATCACGTAGTTAGGTTTAAGTAAATTAGGATTAGCCACAGAGTCATTGACACGCGGGTCCCACAGGCCAGGTTTGACCTGGACCGCCCAGTTGACCTGCTGACATCACCATGATGCATTGCTGACGTAGTAATGTTTTCTAGATTTTAAATAAATATAAATGATTTATTTATTTTTAGAAATAACCTAAACTTTGAAAAATCATAGAAATTCAACTATAACTCCAAATGAAATAATTTATATATGAAAAATGATCAGAAAAATATGAGGAATCTATTTATGGCATTCTCATGCATGTTTGAACAACTTAAAGTTGCTGTATATGACAATTTGATTAAATGGCATTTGAAATGCCTTACATGGAGTTTGAATTTGAATCTTGTGTTCAAATCAACTTCATTAAAATTGTTGCTAGCTGCATTAGCTCAAATCACGGCATGGCATTGAATATGTTCTCTCTAGTTTGCAGGTGTTTGTTCACCCTCAGTAGACACTGTTCCGACGATGAGTTCCATGACACCGATGAAGAACTATTACTTTCTTCAAAAGTGCGAGGCAAGCAAACCCCCATTGAGCATCCCGATAAAATCCCACTCTCTCGCTCTTGCTCTCTTTTACTGCATTAGGACAACAACGATTCAACTGCTATTTGTTGCGGTAGTTGAACACCCTTTCCTCTGCATGACCTGTCATTGCCATAGTAAATAGTTGAAACCCACTAGCATGAGTAGGAGTTGTTTGAGCCATGATGTGCCTACTCATTCATGCTTGTTTGTTATGCCTGCTATGCTTAGAGTTGTGTCGGGTCTGATTCATCTGGGATGGATTGGAATAGAGGTGAACATGTCCTACTGATGAGAGCTAAGTGTGTGAACACGATTTGGTAAATGTAGCGATGAGAGGCCATGTACGAGTACATGGTTGGTTGTCTCATTGAAGCCATCCTCAGGAACAGAGTTCTGTGTTTGGGATCCAAGACAGTTACTACCACACATTGGGATCCTTAATTGACTCTCTCGACTTATTAGCTGCCTTGATCTCTGTCCAGGAGTTGCAACTAGTTTCATGTGTTTGTAGGATATGTGTTGGAGGTCGTGCGTAGCGCTGACCCTGGGGTGGGCTGTGATGTGGTAGATACACCGTGGAACGGTGTACCGAGTCGCCTTTTTGGTGTCTCGGGAACCCTGCAGACATCGTTTGGGGCCATGAGTGAAACCTCGGCTAGACTTCCTTGTGGATGGAACCTGAATAGGCGATAAACCTGGACTAGAGACTTGTGTTGTTAGTCAGGTCGTGGCCGAGACCCTCGCTGGGTTTCCGCTTGAAGGTTGCCGAGTACATGTCGTGTAAACGACAATAAGTGGTGAGAGCGTGTGTCAAGAAGTACACCCATGCAGGGTAATATGATCTATTTGAATAGTCGCGTCCGCGGTAATGGACTACTGGGCTGCTTATGCAGTTCAAAGACAAGTGAAAGTGGATACTCTAAAATGCGCAAGATAAGCGTGAGTGCAATGGATGGCCTTCTCGTAGGGAGACGGAAGCGGATTCATAGTGGTGTATTGATATGGTGAATATGTAGCCTCATGTGCGTCACCTCCAAGTAGTTACCAACAGTCGTAGTACAGGATAGCCACTAAGTCAAAGCTGCCATGCTGCATTTAAACTCCACTACCCCTTTGTTGTTACTGATGCATATGTAGCTAGTTCTGATGTAAGTCTTGCTGAGTACATGTGTACTCATGTTTGCTTAATTTATGTTTTGCAGAGAGACTTCAGTCTCACTAGTGGTTCCATGTGGACTTCGATGTTTAGCTTGTTACCTCAGCTACGATCTTGTACCCTTGGGGTGGTCTTGTAGATATTCAGTCTCTAAAGCCTTCTTCATTTTCAGATGACTGTACCCCGATATGTTTTTGCTTTTGTTGCCTGTATGCTCTGTACATTGGGTTATGTGACCCCTGTTTGTAATAAATGCTATGACGGCTCTACACATATCATGCATGTTGTATCTACACATATCATGCATGTTATGCATACATGTAACGTGTATTGGTATGTGTGGGATCCGACACCTAGTTGTTTATTCTTGGTAGCCTTTCTTATGGGGAAATGCCTCCTAGTTCTTCCACTGAACCTTGGTAGCTTGCTACTGCTCCGTAACACATGGATTGACCGACATGTGTCCTTCTTTGCTCCTGTGTCTGTCCCTTCCGGGGAAATGTCACACGGTGTATACCGGAGTCCTGTTAGCTTGCTACAGTCCGATAACACTCGCTGCTGACCAACACATGCATTGTTGGGTCATGTATGCATGTCCCTGTAAGTTTGTGCCATCTTGGGTTTATGACTAGTCTTGTCGGCATGGGTTCTTTTTCATATGGATGCTAGCGACACTATCATATACGCGAGTCAAAAGGCGCAAATGGTCCCGACCCAGGTAAGGTGGCAGCCATGAGAATACCATGCGTGAGGACGCAAAGTGATATAATGTGTTACATGCAAGATCGGTGTGAATTAGGATCGAGGTCCCGATAGCTGTGGTAACAGAGCCTGACTGCCTATAGGATTACCTAGCCATACTGGTCGAAGTTGTGTCTAGAAATTCTTTAGTTATATAAGGGAATTGATTGTGGAAGCGAAAGCAAGGCTTTTTTACTCCTTTACCTTATGACCTTCTGATCTGAGTCACATTCTTCTTTTCTACGGGGATTAAGAACTAGGCTTGTCATCTATCTATCAGGATCACGTTAATGGTGGATTCAACTGTCATTTCAGCTTCAAGTACTTCCGTGCGTTAAACCATTTTTCTCAGAACCTTGACATTATGATGTTGAGTGGTTATGCTATCATTTTTCATGAGTCTCAAAAATCGTTTTGGAGCAAGTACAGCCGTTATGCTGTCCGAGTTACCCAAGGTCTCCAAATAATCTGATGCATTTGCAAATCCCTCCTTTCCATTCCCGATGTCCTTTTAGGCCAGATTAACCACACTAGTCGGTGTGTTGAGGTACTCCGTTGCCTCGACATATATGTTGGAGCTATTATTATGATCCTAGGCTTCTTATAGAACCACCTAGTAATCTAGCCATGTTTTGTGTTCCCAGTGTGATGATTCTGGCCATCATTCTCGAAAGCATCCCGTGATGCCATTTAGTTAGTAGGCATTCTATTCCTGGGTTCTTGAACCCAAGATTCACTCCACTTACCTCCTATTGATAGTGTTTTCTCATTCCTTTAGGATATTAGTAACCTCTGTGATACTATTCGAGGTTCGTGGTATATCATTCTTCCAAATACCATGAACCGTCCTTGGCAGGAGTTCGTTTGGACAAAAAGATCACAACAAGAGTGCTCTTAATGAGTTCTCCATTATAATTATGACTCTGTCACTCCTTCCATTCCGTGTGGGTTATCTGGAAGAAATATGTTGGAATTTTTCGACATGCTAATACATGCATTCACAACTTAGAAAATCATATGTGCTTTTGAGTTGTCCCTCTTCAGTCATAATTCCGACCTTTGTCTATCAATTAATAGTCAAGGGTATGTGTGCATTTATGTTCATTGATGCCTTTTACTCTTGTGGTCCATCAAGACATTCTATTTCAGAATGACTAGGAGAAACAAACTCCAGTACCTTATCCATATCCAGGATAGGGTCAATGTAGTTGTACTCCGCAGATGAAGAATGCCAATCCAGCTTGTAATTTGTTCTACCTTGGAATATTACCATCTTTATGTCAAGAATGTCATGGGAATTGCACCACCTCCTATGAACTCTTGATACAGTGATACTTCTCGCCATCATTATTCATTCCTCAGTTTCCCATGTTATTGTAACTGGAATGCCGACAAGTGAACTGTGATGAGCAAACTCAAAATTCCTAGCAACCATGTTGCATGGTAGTTAATGGATGATTATCTCACTGTTAGCGTGTTGGTTACTGAATTACCATTCTAAGATTGATCGTGCTACCTAGTCTATCTGCAATGGTGCACTCTTCGATCAATGAGTTGGGATTGCATGAATCCCTCACTCCTTTGATCATGTCATCTTGCCCTAAAAAGCAAGATTGTTCTTAAGCTTAGTAAAATATCGGTGGTTCGTGTTTTCCGAATATCTTCTCGGAAGTATCATCAGGTTGACCCTTGGCCGTTATGTTGAGCTCGTGATTGAGTTGGTTATACAAAAATTCACCCCTTCTGCAAGAATCTGTGTTGGATACCCCTGAGCTAGTTGGTTAAGCTAAACATCAACTTGGAGAGTTGGAAGACAAAAGCTTGGCCGGCTTCGTTCGTTCCAAAGGGATATCTTTTGTGTGTGTGTTGAAGAAAGACGATATTTTCATCGATTGATTCTTGTGATCAATTGTTGGCGCTATTATCTTGTCCAATCTTTGATTTGAGTGTGGGCTATCCTCAAACCAAATCATAATCAACGATGTTCGTAATGTTGTCTTACTCGTGGTTGATCCCTCGAGCATACACCATTACATATTTTGGTCCTTTAATTGTGGATTTCCATCTATATGGAAACCTGGACGAATTGTTGTTGGTGATGTCTACTACAAAACTTTATTCTTGTAGACACATGTTGGGCCTCAAGACGCAGAGTTCTGTAGGACTGTAGCAATTTTCCATCAAGTGGATGACCTAAGGTTTATCAATCCGTAGGAGGTGTAGGATGACGATAGTCTCTCTCAAACAACCCTACAACTAAGTAATAAAAAGTCTCTTATGTCCCCAACACACCAAATACAACGGGAAATTGTATAGGTGCACTAGTTCACCGAAGAGATGGTGATACAAGTATAATATGGATAGTAGATATGAGTTTTTGTAGTGCGCACAATAAAAAACAGCAAGGTAGCAAGTAACAAAAGTGAGCACAAACGATATTGCAATGCTTGAAAACAAGGCCTAGGGTCCGTACTTTCGCTAGTGCAATCTCTCAAAGATGCTAATTTAACTGGATCATATAACCACCCCTCAACATGCGATGAAGAATCACTCCAAAGTTCCTATCTAGCGAAGAACATAAGAAGAAATTGTTGGTGGGGTACGAAACCACCTCAACGTTATTATTTCCAATCAATCTTTCCAAGAGTTCGTACTAAAGTAACACAAAGTTACCCTTTCTGATTGATCTATCCAAGAGTTTGTACTAGAATAACACAAGGTTATGTTTTCCGATCGATCTTTCAAGAGTTCGTACTAAGATAACACAAAGTTATCCTTCCCGATCGATCTATCAAGAGTTCGTACTAAGATAACACCAAAACATATTCAGATTTGTAATACTCAATCCAACACAAAGAACCTTGAAGAGTGCCCCAAGATTTCTACCGGATAAACAAAGACAAGAACGTGCATCAACCCCTATGCATAGATTACCCCAATGCCACTTTGGGAATCCGCAAGTTGAGTGCCAAAACATATATCAAGTGCATCAATACGATACCCCATTGTCACCACGAGTATTCAACTGCAAGACATATATCAAGTGTTCTCAAATCCATAAAAGTATTAAATCCAAAGAAATCTCAAAGGGAAAACTCAAATCATCACAACAAGAGAGGAGAAAACACCATATGATTCGACTATATTAACAAAGCCCGCGATACATCAAGATTGTGCATCTCAAGAACACGGGGGAGAGAGATTAAACACATAGCTATTGGTACAAACCCTCAGCCCCGAGGGTGGATTAATCCCTCCTCATCATGGTGGCCACCGGGATGATGAAGATGGCCACAGGGGATGATTTCCCCCTCTGGAGGAGTGTCGGAAAGGGCTCTGGATTGGATCTCGTGGAGTATAGAGCCTTGTGATTGCGAAACTTCTGATCTAGGTCTTCCCCGAAGGGTTTCGGAATATTTGTGAATTTATAGGGTAAATTGGTGGTGCAGGAGGCCACCGAGGTGGGCACAACCCGCCTGGGCGCGCTAGGGGGGCCTGGCGCACCCTGGTGGGTTGTGCCTCCTCGGGGCACCCCCCCAGGTGCAGCTTCAGCACATTGGGTGTCTTCTGGCCCATAACAAATCTCCAAAAAGTTTCGCGGTGTTTGGACTCCATTTAATATTGATTTCCTGCAATGTAAAAAACATGCAGAAAATAGCAACTGGCACTTGGCACTATGTCAATAGGTTAGTCGCAAAAAAATGATATAAAATGACTATAAAATGATTGTAAAACATCCAAGAATGATAATATAATAGCATGGGACAATCAAAAATTATAGATACATTGGAGACGTATCAGCATTCCCAAGCTTAATTTATGCTCGTCCTCGAGTAGGTAATTGATAAAAAAAAATTGATGTGGAATGCTGCCTATCATGTCATATCATATTCTTTTCTTTATAGCATGGACATTTGGACTTTTATATGATTCAAAGCAATAGTCTAGTTTTGACATGAGATTTAAATACTCAAGCATATCAACAAGAAACCATGTCTTTCGAAATATCAATGCTAAAATAAGTTAGCCCTAGCCCATCATGCTCATCCATTGATCCATTCATGAAACACATTCGCATATTAGTTACACCCAATGCTCAAGTACGATCATAGTGCCTCCTGGTTGGTTCTTTATAAGAGAAGATGGAGACTCAAATTCAAAATAAAAATTGCATAAGTAAAAGAAAGGCCCTTCGCAGAGGGAAGTAGGGATTTGTAGAGGTGCTAGAGCTCGAAGCTTAAATTGAGATATAATATTATTTTGGGAGGTATAATTTTCCCACCAACGAAAACGACTTAAAGTTCACAACACTTTCCATGCTAGATATATCATAGGCGGTTCCCAAACATAAAATAAAGTTGATTCCTTTTCCACCAAACTTTCACAAGCCATGGCTAGCCGAATCCACGATTGCCCTCCATACCAACACTCTCCAAGGAATTTATTATTTGACAACGTAAAGTAAATTTGTTTTTCATTTCGGGACAGGGCATCCCTAATATCTTTGCCTTACTCTCGCGCAATTACAAGTGAATAAACACTCATTGTGAGAATAACACGTCTAGGATGGAAAATATTAGCCACTCCTCACCGCCTCGCGAGCGGTATGGGCGCACAAAAGGGAAATTTATTTTGAAAATTAGAGATGACACATACAAATTTTCTTAGAACGGCAAGGGAATACCGCCTATAGGTAGGTATGGTGGACTCATGTGGCAAAACCAGGATAAAGGATTTTGGATGCACAAGTAGTGATCATACTTAGTGCAAAATGAAGGCTAGCAAAAGACTGGGAAGCGACCAACCATGAAACGAATAATCTCATAAGCAAGCATTGAGCATAAATAACACCGAATAATGCACAACAAGTAGGATGTAATTTCATTGCATGATTATTGACTTTCGTGCTTGCATAGGGAATCACAAACTTTAACACTAATATTCTTACTAAAGCATAATTACTCATTAACATGACTCACATATCACATCATCATATCTCAAAACTATTACAAGGAATCAAGTTTATTTTGTCCAATGATCTTAATGAAAGTTTTTATTATATCCTTCTTGGATATCTATCACTTTGGGACTAATTTTCATGTGTTGCTTTTGATAAGCTCAAACAAATATAAGTGAAGAACATGAGCATGATATTTCTTTCTCTCAAATTAATTTAAGTGAAGCAAGTGAGAATTTCTTCAAAAATCCGTGCTCAAAAAGATATAATTGAAGCACTAGAGCAACGGTGCTAGAAAAGAGCTTCTTTGACCGGATGTGAATGCCGCTTATCTAGCTTTTCCGGCAACTATTTGGGGGCTCTATTTTATTTAAAAACTTTCAGATCTAAGTATTTTATTAAAACAGAAAGCAAAAAAAAATGACATTTCAAGAATAGCACATCTCATGTGAAGAAGCAAAAACTTAGGATCAACCAATACTAACCGATAATTGTTGATGAAGAAAGGTGGGATGCCCATCTGAAAGCACATTTGCTCTCCGGGTGGTTTTGGTAATTAATGACAACATACTTTGTGGTTGGACTAATACTTTTATCAAGTATGTTTCAGGAAACCCAATCACATTGGTATGGCAAGATGATTGAAGAAGTGGACCCCTCAAGTGCTAAGACAAGCATTGGCAAAAGCTCAAGACTCCATTTCTGGTTTAGTGATCAAAGATCACATTGAGTCCATAGGAAAAGCCAATACTATTAAAAGGGGATGAGGTTATGTTAATGTTCTTGTTGCTCAAGTGCTTGGTGATCTAACTCCCTCAACTATCAGCACTATTCACTACTTAACACACACCCATAAGTAATCTCGGTCAAACCAACTCAGTTCCACCGAGATGAAGTTATTTCTACAAACCCTAACATCTCGGTCACACCGATTTCTCCAACTCAGTCCCACCGAGATGAACCACTTCAGCCATTTTCCAAACCCTAGAAAAATCGGTCTTACCGAGTTTGAGATCGGTCACACCGAAACTGAACTGCCAACCTTCTGTAACCATTTCACATCATATCGGAATTTCCGAGTTTGCATTATCGGTCTCACCGAAGTGGGCAAGGTTCTGCCTTGACTCAAATCGGTCGCACCGATAATTCATTTTCGGTCAAACCGATTCTGGCATGTTCCTACTCTTTCTCAAATCGGTCCAACCGAGTTTTCTTTCTCGGTCTCACCGAAATCTCCAACGTTCATATCAGATACACTTTCGGTCTCACCGAGATGGTATTTTCGGTCCCACCGAAAATCCCAACGTTCACTATATTTGAACTTTCGGTCTAACCGAGTTTCACTTCGGTCTGACCGAGATTGGTCAAATGTGTGTGTAACGGTTGGATTTTGTGTGGAGGCTATATATACCCCTCCACCCCCTCCTCATTCGTGAGGAGAGCCATCAGAAAGTACCACCACTTCTACCATACACTTTCTGAGAAGTGAACCACCTACCCTTGTGTTGAGATCAAGCCATTCCATTCCTACCATATGAAACTTGATTTCTAGCCTTCCCAAGTTGCCTTCCACTCAAATCTTTCTTCCACCACAGCCATATCAGTGAGGAGAGTTGAGTGTTGGGGAGATTATCATTTGAAGCACAAGAGCAAGGAGTTCATCACCATCAACACCGTCTATTACCTTTTGGGGGGTGGTGCCTCCTAGATTGGTTAGGTGTCGCTTGGGAGCCTCCGTCTTTGAGATGTGGAGTTGAACCAAGAAGTTTGTAAGGGCAAGGAGATCGCCTACTTCGTGAAGATCTACCCCGAGTAAGGCTAGTCCTCCGTGGGCGTAGGCCGTGATGGAATAGACAAGGTTGCTTCTTCGTGGACCCTTCGTGGGTGGAGCCCTCCGTGGACTCGCGCAGCCGTTACCCTCCGTGGGTTGAAGTCTCCATCAACGTGGATGTACGATAGCACCACCTATCGGAACCACGACAAAAATCTCCGTGTCACCAAACTGCGTTTGATCTTCTCCACTTCCATTTACTATATATGCAATTTACTTTCCGCTGCCCATACTCTAGAATTGCATGTGTAGTTTGTTACTTGACTTGATCTTAATTGCAAAACTGCCTAAAACTTTGCACACCCAAAAGGCAGATTTTTTTATCTTGTCAAGTAGTCTAATCCCCCCCTTCTAGACCTACTTCTTCGATCCTACAATTGGTATCAGAGCTTTGGTCTCCATTGCTTTGGTTTACACACCATTGGAGGAAGATGGACGTGTCTACGGATGGGAGTGTTAGCCATAGAGTGCCTGTTCTTGATGGAAGGTTTTATAACTCTTGGAGGTCTGAAATGCTTAGTATCTTTAAAATGTACAATTTGTGCAAATATGTTAAGACCCCCTATGTGCCTCATGTTGATCCTTTGCACCCTACCATGGATGAAGAGCTTGATTTGCTTTGTAACCTTAGAACTGTGAATCTTATCATTAGAGGGTTACCTGATGACTTGCTTAATCTTGTTACAAATTTTGAGTGTGCCTATGCTATGTGGAAATTCTTGGAAGAACTTTATCCGGACTACTCTATGAGAGGTCTTGATGAAATTCTACACAAGACTATTGAATTTGATAGGTTGCACCCCAATGATCCTAACTTTGACAAATGCTTCTTTGAGCTTCGTGATCTTACGAAAAAGAAGGGTGATCCCGGTCTTATCAATATTAGAGTTAGAAATGCTCTTGCATTGCATTCCGAAGATTATTATTCCATTGACCAAACTAATGCAAATACTTATCAAATTGACCTAGGTGTTGATGATGAACAATCTATGGGTCAATATGATGATGAGCATGAGCAAGACGATGATTATTCCGATTCGGACACCGAGCTAGACAAAGTCATGAAGAGTCTCAATCTCATGGCAAATATGAGAGACTACATGTCCGGTGGAAAAGAGTGGATTCTTGATAGTGGATGCACCGATCACATGACCGGAGACAAAGACATGTTTCGAGAGCTTGCAAAGAATGATGGTCCACGCAAGTATGTGACTTTTGGAGACAACTCCAAGGGTAAGGTACTTGGCCTTGGTAAGGTGGCCATATCTCATGATAGCTCTATTCAAAATGTCATGCTTGTAGAATCTCTTGGATACAATTTACTCTCCGTGTCTAGATTAGCTGACTTTGGATTCAATGTGCTATTCACCAAAGTAGATTGCCAAGTCTTTCGTCGTGATAATCAAAACATGGCTTTTACTGGTATTCGTAGAGGTGATCTATATATTGTTGATTTCACTAAGAAAGCCCAACCTAGAGCTTGTTTCATTGCTAAATCCTCTAAAGGTTGGTTATGGCATAGAAGGCTAGGACATGTTGGTATGCGTAACCTAGACAAGCTAATCAAAGGTGATCATATTCTTGGTGTTAAAGATGTTTTCTTTGACAAAGATAGACTTTGTAGTGCTTGTCAAGCAGGAAAACAAGTTGGTGGAAGTCATCCCGTGAAAAACATCATGACCACTAGGAGACCGCTTGAGCTTCTTCATATGGATCTCTTCGGTCCCAATGCTTACAAAAGCCTTGGTGGTAACTCCTTTGGTCTAGTTATAGTTGATGATTATTCCAGATTTACGTGGGTATTTTTCCTTGATGATAAACCGCAGGTTCAGAAAATCTTCAAGACCTTTGCCAAAAAGGCCCAAAATCAATTTGAGGTGAAGATCAAGAAAGTTCGGAGTGACAATGGAACGGAGTTCAAGAACGCCAATGTAGACTCTTTTCTCGATGAGGAAGGAATTCTACATGAGTTCTCGGCTACGTACACTCCTCAACAAAATGGAGTTGTTGAGAGGAAGAACCGAACGCTCATTGAGATGGCAAGAACGATGCTTGATGAATACAAGACACCGAAACATTTTTGGGGAGAAGCGGTCGAGACAGCTTGTCATGCTATCAACAGGCTTTATCTTCATAAGCTTCTCGGCAAGACATCATACGAGCTTCTCACCGGTAACAAACCCCAAGTGGGATACTTTCGTGTCTTTGGTTCAAAATGCTATATCCTTGATAAGCATCGTCGGTCTAAATTTGCTCCTAAATCTCATGAAGGCTTTCTTCTTGGTTACGGATCAAACTCCCACACCTACCGTGTCTACAACAATTTCACCCGAAAGGTTGAAGAGACGGTAGACGTGAAGTTTGATGAATCTAATGGCTCGCAAGTAGAGCAAATGCCTATTGATGTAGGAGACAAGGACCCATCGGAAGCAATCCAAGATTTATCTATTGGAAAGATTCGTCCCATGGAAGTGAAGGAGAGTACCTCATTACATATGTGGAGCCACCTACCTCACAGAGAGATGAACCTCAAGGCAACATGGAGGCCTCCACAAGTGGAACTCACCAAGATGAGGAAATGCAACAAGAAGATCCACCACAACCTCCTTCTCCACCACCTCAAGACAACACCAACAACAATGAAGAAGAAGAAGAAGAAGATGAAGATGATGAGGAAGCTGAGCCACAACATCAACAAAAGCTATCCCGAGTTCGAGCAAGAGTCAAGAAGAATCATCCCGTGGAACAAATGATGAACGACATCAACTCCGGGAGAATTACTCGCTCTAAAACTCGCTTAGCTAACTTTTGTGAGCATTACTCATTTATCTCTAGTATTGAACCTATGAAGGTAGAAGAAGCACTTAAAGACCCGGATTGGGTGAACGCTATGCACGAAGAACTACACAACTTCGAGAGGAACAAGGTGTGGACTTTGGTAGAGAAGCCCAACGATGATCAAAACATCATTGGAACCAAATGGGTGTTTCGCAACAAGCAAGATGAAGATGGACAAGTCATCCGCAACAAGGCTCGTCTCGTAGCTCAAGGTTACACACAAGTCGAAGGTATGGACTATGGTGAGACCTATGCTCCCGTTGCTAGACTTGAGTCCATTCGCATTCTTCTTGCTTATGCCAATCATCATGATATTACTCTCTATCAAATGGACATCAAAAGTGCTTTCCTAAATGGTGAAATTGAGGAGGAAGTATTTGTTAAACAACCTCCCGGTTTTGTGAATCCCAAAAAGCCTAATCATGTTTACAAGTTGCATAAAGCTCTTTATGGTCTTAAACAAGCCCCTAGAGCTTGGTACAAATGCTTAACTAGCTTTCTTCTTGAAAAAGGGTTTGAGATTGGGAAGATAGACTCAACGCTGTTCACGAAAAGGGTTAATGGTGAACTATTTGTGTGCCAAATATATGTTGATGATATTATCTTTGGTTCAACTAACCCCCATTTTAGCAAGAAGTTTGGACAGCTCATGTCGGAGAAGTATGAAATGTCCATGATGTGTGAACTCAAATTCTTCCTTGGGTTGCAAATCAAGCAATCTAAGGAGGGTACTTTTGTCTCACAAACAAAGTACACCAAGGATCTCTTCAAGAAGTTCAACATGCAAGAAAGCAAAGGTATGAGTACCCCCATGCCTACTAGTGGACATAATGACTTGACAAAAGATGGAGAACCCGTTGATCAAAGGGTTTATCGTTCTATGATTGGTTCTCTACTATATCTTTGTGCTTCTCGTCCTGACATAATGCTAAGTGTATGCATGTGTGCGCGATATCAAGCAGCCCCGAAAGAATGTCATCTTAAAGCTGTTAAAAGGATAGTGAGATACTTGATACACACACCAAACTTTGGCATTTGGTATCCTAAGAGAGCTTCTTTCGATCTTGTTGGCTACTCCGACTCGGACTATGCCGGTGACAAGGTTGATAGAAAGTCAACTTCGGGTACATGTCAATTCCTTGGTCGATCCCTTGTATCTTGGTCCTCCAAGAAACAAAATTCGGTATCTTTATCCACTGCCGAAGCAGAATATATTGATGCTGGTTCGTGTTGTGCTCAATTGCTATGGATGACACAAACGCTTAAAGATTATGGGATACATGTGAGACGTGTTCCCTTGCTTTGTGACAATGAGAGTGCAATCAAGATTGGACACAATCCCGTGCAACACTCTCGAACAAAGCATATTGAAGTTCGTCACCATTTTATTCGTGATCATATTGCCAAGGGTGATATTAATCTTAAGCATGTTCGTACTGACAAACAACTTGCTGATATCTTTACAAAACCTCTTGATGAGAAACTGTTTTGTCGCTTGAGGAGTGAGTTGAACATCATTGATGCTTCAAACTTGGAGTGATAACTCCTTTGATGCATGCAAGGCATGAGCCTCCTGACTAATCCTTGATATTTCTCTTATGATGATGATCATATGTCTTGGACACATTTGCCTCCTTGTATTGCATCTAACTCTTTGCAGGTACTTGGATGATCTACATTCCACAAGATTACCACACACTCAAATCATGAGTAATCTTGTCATTGACCAAGTATCTAGCCCTTTGGGATGTTGAGTTCAAGGAACAAAATTCCACATATCCTTTTTGACACCTTATACTTCTAGTATTTCACTCTTGTCATCTTGGATATTCTTGAGTATTTCCTTGCTTGCCTAACCCATGTAGGAAGACGTACTACACAAGTAGAAATGGCGCTCCAACTTCACATTCAATGAGCACCTACATCGAGCTTACCTACATGAACAAAGCATCAACAAGCCCAAGGTATGTTCTTCACATCTTTGAGGAGCTTTACTCAAAGTCATGAGTACAAGCAGCTTCATAAGATGTGATCACATCAAATGCTTAATCGAAAAATGGCAACCCCATTTTGAGCTTAAACGATGAGTATGACCTATGATCAAATGTCCTCATTTGACTCCTAAGTCAATATACTCAAACATAGGTGACTTTGTCGCCGACCTTTATCTAGATGAAGTACATATGTTTTTGGAGTTTTTCTGTTTTCTCTTTTGTTCTCTCATTGAGTTTTCTTTCAAAAAAAAAAAAAAAAAACTTCATCTAGAAATCTTCTTTATTTTTTTCTTTGTGAATATCCTTCTGGAAATCTTTTTTCTGGCTCTGATCAATTCCTTGAAAATCTTTTACAAATTCATTGCAAATTCTTTGAAACATCCCTCGCAGAGTGAGCTGGATTATTTCTGTGTTTCCTTGGATTTCTTCCAGGACATCACCTTCTGCAGCTCCACTCAGACTTAAATCTCAAAGAGGGAGAGGACTCAAATTTGGACTAAAATTGTTTCTCTATGAATGTTCTTATTTGCCCTGTTGTGATTCTTCAGGATCCCACTTCTTTCTTTCTTTCTTTCCATCCTTCCTGCCCTACCTAGTTTGCTGCCCTTTTCGGCACTTGATGTCAAAGGGGGAGAGAACTTAGGGGGAGAGGACTTAAGGGGAGTAGGGGGAGTAGAGGGAGAAGAGAAGACTTAGGGAAGAAAAGCAATCCTATCTTAAGGGGGAGAGAATCACATCAAAGCTTTGTCGTGTTTTACATTGGACATTACAATTAGCATCTTTCTTTTGATTTTGCTTTTTCCATCACACCCCTTATTATCACAATTGGTATCATATTCACAATTGGTATCTCATGAAATCTTTTAGCTTAAGGGGAGAAGACTTAGAGGAATCTTCACAATTGATATCCTATGAAAAGCAAAATCTCTCAGAGTTCATTGAAAATCTTTTAGCTTCGGAGACATGTTTGCTGATTCAAGCCTGTGCTCAACATGAGACACTCTTTATACATGTCCTCCCTGGCTTGGTACTCTTGATGTTCTTGCAGTTGGTTGAAGGAATACTCTTGTGTTATCTAACCCTGTTTTCTCAAGTTTATCCCTTCAGGTACAAATGCCAAGGAACCTCAAGGTAAGTATATGCATCTTGCAGAATGTGCATGATGGTGACTTGCTTGTAAATACTTGTTTGCAAGAAATCACCATGCACATATGCATTATCACTCAATTCCTTTTCTTCTGCTCTGATGCATATAGCCAAGCTGCATGTAGCACATCTTGCTTATCTCTCTTGTGTGCTTGTGGTAGTCCAAAACCATAATCTATGAAAATCTTGCACACTTGTAGGGGGAGCCTGTGTACTACATGCTTGTCAAAGCTTTCATAATAATACTGTCTTTCTTTCAATAAACTTTGATGTCTCGTTCAATATAATTTCAGTGTGTTGCCATCAATTACCAAAAAGGGGGAGATTGAAAGCACATTTGCTCTCTGGGTGGTTTTGGTAATTAATGACAACATACTTTGTGGTTGGACTAATACTTTTATCAAGTATGTTTCAGGAAACCCAATCACATTGGTATGGCAAGATGATTGAAGAAGTGGACCCCTCAAGTGCTAAGACAAGCATTGGCAAAAGCTCAAGACTCCATTTCTGGTTTAGTGATCAAAGATCACATTGAGTCCATAGGAAAAGCCAATACTATTAAAAGGGGATGAGGTTATGTTAATGTTCTTGTTGCTCAAGTGCTTGGTGATCTAACTCCCTCAACTATCAGCACTATTCACTACTTAACACACACCCATAAGTAATCTCGGTCAAACCAACTCAGTCCCACCGAGATGAAGTTATTTCTACAAACCCTAACATCTCGGTCACACCGATTTCTCCAACTCAGTCCCACCGAGATGAACCACTTCAGCCATTTTCCAAACCCTAGAAAAATCGGTCTTACCGAGTTTGAGATCGGTCACACCGAAACTGAACTGCCAACCTTCTGTAACCATTTCACATCATATCGGAATTTCCGAGTTTGCATTATCGGTCTCACCGAAGTGGGCAAGGTTCTGCCTTGACTCAAATCGGTCGCACCGATAATTCATTTTCGGTCAAACCGATTCTGGCATGTTCCTACTCTTTCTCAAATCGGTCCAACCGAGTTTTCTTTCTCGGTCTCACCGAAATCTCCAACGTTCATATCAGATACACTTTCGGTCTCACCGAGATGGTATTTTCGGTCCCACCGAAAATCCCAACGTTCACTATATTTGAACTTTCGGTCTAACCGAGTTTCACTTCGGTCTGACCGAGATTGGTCAAATGTGTGTGTAACGGTTGGATTTTGTGTGGAGGCTATATATACCCCTCCACCCCCTCCTCATTCGTGAGGAGAGCCATCAGAAAGTACCACCACTTCTACCATACACTTTCTGAGAAGTGAACCACCTACCCTTGTGTTGAGATCAAGCCATTCCATTCCTACCATATGAAACTTGATTTCTAGCCTTCCCAAGTTGCCTTCCACTCAAATCTTTCTTCCACCACAGCCATATCAGTGAGGAGAGTTGAGTGTTGGGGAGATTATCATTTGAAGCACAAGAGCAAGGAGTTCATCACCATCAACACCGTCTATTACCTTTTGGGGGGTGGTGCCTCCTAGATTGGTTAGGTGTCGCTTGGGAGCCTCCGTCTTTGAGATGTGGAGTTGAACCAAGAAGTTTGTAAGGGCAAGGAGATCGCCTACTTCGTGAAGATCTACCCCGAGTAAGGCTAGTCCTCCGTGGGCGTAGGCCGTGATGGAATAGACAAGGTTGCTTCTTCGTGGACCCTTCGTGGGTGGAGCCCTCCGTGGACTCGCGCAGCCGTTACCCTCCGTGGGTTGAAGTCTCCATCAACGTGGATGTACGATAGCACCACCTATCGGAACCACGACAAAAATCTCCGTGTCACCAAACTGCGTTTGATCTTCTCCACTTCCATTTACTATATATGCAATTTACTTTCCGCTGCCCATACTCTAGAATTGCATGTGTAGTTTGTTACTTGACTTGATCTTAATTGCAAAACTGCCTAAAACTTTGCACACCCAAAAGGCAGATTTTTTTATCTTGTCATGTAGTCTAATCCCCCCCCCCTCTAGACCTACTTCTTCGATCCTACACCATCGGGGCATCCCCAAGCTTAGATGCTTGAGACTTATTGAAATATTATCTTGGGGACCCTTGGGCATCCCCAAGCTTGAGCTTTTGTGTCTCCTTAATTCTTCTCATATCACGGTTTCCCTAAATCTCAAAAGCTTCATCCACCAAAACTCAACAAGAACTCGTGACATAAGTTAGTATAAATCAATGCAAAACATTATCATCCTATACTGTAGCAAATCCCTAAAATTATTATTCAACGTTGCATACTAAATGCCTCTGCATATTTAATACTCCTATCCTCAAATAGAATCATTAAACAAGCAAACATATGCAAACAATGCAAATATAACAGCAATCTGTCAAAACAGTACGGTCTGTAAAGAGTGGAATTGTTCTCATAAGTCCCTATCTCTAAAACTTCTGAAAAACTACCACATTACAGAGAACTTATTCATGCTAACTTTGTAAATTCAAGAATTTATCATGTTCTTACTATCCAGAAGAATTCAGAAAATGATAGAAAACTTTCTGTTTTCAAACAACAACATATAGACTTGCAAAGTAAGCATGGGAAGGGCTCTCCTTGACACTTTTATATTGAAATAAAAGATACAAAACATTATTCTAAATACCATCAAGAAAATTCTAACAAAATAAAATGATGCTCCAAGCAAAACACATATCATGTGATGAATGAAAACATAGCTCCACGTGAGGTTACCGATAATGTTGGAGACGAAAGAGGGGATGCCTTCCGGGGCATCCCCCAGCTTAGTAACTTGGATCTTCCTTGAATATTACCTTGGGATGCCTTGGGCATCCCCAATCTTAGGGTCTTGTCACTCCATATTCTCCTCATATCGACATCTCACCCAAAACTTGAAAACTTCAATCACACAAAACTTAACAAAACTTCGTGAGATGGGTTAGTATGATAAAACAAATCATTCACTTTGGGTACTGTCAAACACAAGATTCATAATTGTTCTCACACAATTCTTACTTTATCGTATCATTTCTACACTTTATATTGATCAATGTAAGCCATAGAAACTAGAAAACAAGCAAACTATGCATTGAAAACAAAATCTGTCAAAAACAAAACAATCTGTAAAGATCTGAACATTCACCACACTTGTACAACTCTAAAATTCTTAAAAAATAGGACCACGTGAACAATTTGTATAGCAATCCTCTGAAAAAAGAATCAACTTAAAAGCACTCTTCTCTTAAAAATGAGAATTTTTCTCGTGAGCGCAAAAGTTTCTATTTTTCAGCAAGATCAAATCTACTATCACCCAACAAGATCCTAAGGCTTTGCTTGGCACTTTATTGAAACAAAAGCTATAAAACATGATTACTACAGTAGCATAATCATGTGAAAACACAAAAATAGTAGGTATAAGGGTTGGGTTGTCTCCCAACAAAAACTTTATTTAGTGATGAATCCACTACCTTGGAGGATGTTTCAATACTGTTTGCTATCCACTACCTTGGAGGATGTTTCAATACATTCATCACTAAATAAAGTCATGACCTCTCCAAATCCACCTTTATCAATATAATCATCATAAATAGGAGGCATGCTACCATTATAACAAATTTCCACATCAAATCGCTAAAAATATCATCTTCATCAAACATAGCATCCCCAAGCTTATGGCTTTGCATATCATTAGAATCATTGATGTTTAAAGAATTCATACTAACAACATTGCAATCATGCTCATCATTTATGCCAAACATTTTATAGCATTCTTATTCTAACAACTGAGAACAATTTTCCTTCCCATCATTTTCACGAAAGACATTATAGAGATGAATAATATGATACAACCTCAATTCCATTTTTTTGTAGTTTTCTTTTACAAAACCAAACTAGTGATAAAACAAGAAACTAAAAGATTCGATTGCAAGATCTAAAGATATACCTTCAAGCACTCATCTCCCCGGCAATGGTGCTAGAAAAGAGCTTGGTGTCTACTACGCAACTTTATTCTTGTAGACACATGTTGGGCCTCCAAGCGCACCGTTTTGTAGGACAGTAGAAATTTTCCCTCAAGTAGATGACCTAAGGTTTATCAATCCGTAGGAGGTGTAGGATAAAGATAGTATCTCTCAAACAAGCCTACAACCAAATAATAAAAAGTCTCTTGTGTCCCCAACACACCAAATACAATAGGAAATTGTATAGGTGCACTAGTTCAGCGAAGAGATGGTGATACAAGTATAATATGGATAGTAGATATGAGTTTTTGTAGTGCGCACAATAAAAAACAACAAGGTAGCAAGTAACAAAAGTGAGCACAAACAGTATTGCAATGCTTGAAAACAAGGCGTAGGGTCCGTACTTTCGCTAGTGCAATCTCTCAACGATGCTAATATAATTGGATCATATAACCACCCCTCAACGTGTGATGAAGCATCACTCCAAAGTTCCTATCTAGCGGAGAACATAAGAACAAATTGTTGGTGGCGTACGAAACCACTTCAAAGTTATTCTTTACGATCAATCTTTCCAAGAGTTCATACTAAAGTAACACAAAGTTACCCTTTCCGATCAATCTATCGAAGAGTTCGTACTAGAATAACACAAGGTTATCTTTTCCGATGGATCTTTCAAGAGTTCGTACTAAGATAACACAAAGTTATCCTTCCCGATCGATCTATCAAGAGTTCGTACTAAATATCACCAAAACATATTCACACTTGTAATACTCAATCCAACACAAAGAACCTTGAAGAGTGCCCCAAGATTTCTACTGGAGAAACAAAGACAAGAACTTGCATCAACCCCTATGCATATATTACCCCAATGTCAATTCGGGAAACCGCAAGTTGAGTGCCAAAACATATATCAAGTGGATCAACACGATACCCCATTCTCACCATGAGTATTCAATTGCAAGACATATATCAAGTGTTCTCAAATCCATAAAAGTACTCAATCCAAAGAAATTTCAAAGGGAAAACTCAAATCATCACAACAAGAGAGGGGAAAACACCATATGATCCGACTATATTAACAAAGCCCGCGATACATCAAGACTGTGCATCTCAAGAACACAAGAGAGAGAGATTAAAAACATAGCTACTGGTACAAACCCTCAGCCCCGAGGGTGGACTATTCCCTCCTCATCATGGTGGCCGCCGGGATGATGAAGATGGCCACCGGTGATGATTTCCCT
>LR738714.1:198976127-199033591 GCA_902687465.1 Secale cereale
TTTCCCCCCCCCCCCCCCCCCCGACGGAGTGCCGGAAAGGGCTCTAGATTGGATCTTGTGGAGTATAGAGCTTTGCGGTGGTGGAGCTTCTTATCTAGGTCTTCCCCGAAGGGTTTCGGAATATTTGTGAATTTATAGGGTAAAGAGGCGGTGCAGAAGGCCACCGAGGTGGGCACAACCCACTTGAATTTGAATCTTGTGGTCAAATCCACTTCATTTAAATTGTTGCTATCTGCATTAGCTCAAACCACAGCATATTGCCATGCCATGACCATGCATCATATTGTTGCATTGCATTGATTATGTTCTCTCTTGTTTGCCGGTGTTTGTTCCCCCTCAGTAGAAGTTGTTCCGACGATGAGTTCGATGACACTGATGAATAACTATTGCTATCTTCAAAAGTGCCAGGCAAGCAAACCCCCATTGAGCATCCCGATAAAATCCCACTCTCTCGCTCTTGCTCTCTTTTACTGCATTAGGACAACAACGATTCAACTGCTATTTGTTGTGGTAGTTGAACCCCCTTTCCTCTGTATGACCTGTCATTGGCACAGTAAATAGTTGAAACCCACTAGCATGAGTAGGAGTTGTTTGAGCCACGATGTGCCTACTCATTCATGCTTGTTTGTTATGCCTGCTGTGCTTAGATTTATGTCGGGTCTAATTCATCTGGGATGGATTGGAATGGAGGTGAACATGTCCGACTGATGAGATCTAAGTGTGTGAACACGATTTTGTAAAGGTAGCGATGAGAGGCCATGTAGGAGTACATGGTGGGTTGTCTCATTGAAGTCGTCCTTAGGAAGAGAGTTATGTGTTTGTGATCCAAGACAGTTACTACCACATATTGGGAACCTTAATTGACTCTCTCGACTTATTTGCTGCCTTGATCTCTGTCCAGGAGTTGCAAGTAGTTCCATGTGTTTGTAGGATATGTGTTGGAGGCCGTGCCTAGCGCTGACCCTAGGGGTGGGCTATGATGCGGTAGATACACCGTGGAACGGTGTACCGAGTCGCCCATTTGGTGTCTCGGGAACCCTGCACACATCGTTTGTTGCCACGAGTGAAACCTTGGCTAGACTTCCTTGCGGAGGGAACCCGAATAGGTGATAAACCTGGACTAGAGACTTGTGTGGTCAGTCAGGTCGTGGCCGACACCCTCGCTGAGCTTCCGCTTGAAGGTTGCCGAGTACATGTCGTGTAAATGACGATAAGTGGTGATTGTGTGTGTGAAGCAGTACACCCCTGCAGGGTAATATGGCCTATTCGAATAGATGCGTCTGCAGTAATGGACTACTGGGTTGCTTATGCAGTTCATAGACAAGTGAAAGTGGATACTTTAAAATGCGCAAGATAAGCGTAAGTGCAATGGATGGCCTTCTCGTAGGGAGACGGAAGCGGATCCATAGTGGTGTATTGATATGGTGAATATGTAGACTCGTGTGGGCCACCTCAAAGTAGTTACCAGCAGTCGTAGTACACGATAGCAACTGAGTCAAAGATGGCATGTTGCAGTTAAACTCCACTACCCCTTTGTTGATACTGATGCATATGTAGCTAGTTCTGATGTAAGTTTTTCTGAGTACATTTGTACTCACGTTTGTTTAATTTATGTTTTGTAGAGAGACTTCAGTCTCACTATTGGTTTCATGTGGACTTCGATGTTTAGCTCATTACCTCAGCTACTTTCTTCTACCCTTGAGATGGTCTTGTAGATAGTCAGTCTCTACAACCTTCTTTTTTTGTCAGATATCTGTACCCAGACATGTTTATGCTTTCGTTGCATGTATGCTCTGTACATTGGGTCATGTGACCCCTGTTTGTAATTGTAACATCCCAAATTTTCAATTGGGAATGTTATACATAGATCATACTGCATTGCATGCTCTTTGCATTTTTGTTGTGGCGTTCCTCGAAATTCTACGCAACTCAAGGACCTACGGACAGAGTTGGGAATTTTACCGTTTTCGTATTTGATTTCGCTCGAATACCGATACGAGGACAGTGTAGTTTTAAATATATTTTTTCTCTCCTAAAAATATTTCTAAATGCATTATATGAGAGGAGATAACGTGACTTCTCCAAAATAACAGAGATATTGGAGGAAAAATGTTAAAATCACTTTTGGAATATTTCTGCATTTTTTGAGATTTTATTTGCATAGGAAAATGCGCATTTTTCAAAATTGCATTTAGGTCCGGGAAAAATGTTCACTTTGTCCTAAATATTGTTAGAGGACGGTGAAAATTTATTTCAGGATTTTTGGAGTTGGTTTAGTATTTCTTTCGTTAGTTTTGCTACGTCAGGACTCTTTTAGAAAAAAAATGAACCGACTCCGGGCCGTGTTCGGCCAGTACTCTGGCCTTTATAAGCGCCCTGCCACCGGCCCGCTAGCCCGCCACCCCAGCCGCCAGCCCCGCCCTAACCCTAAGCCACGCCGCCGCCGCGCTACCCCGCCGCCGCTGCGCCCCGCCGCCGCATCCCGCCGCCCCACAGCCGCCGCGCCGCTGCGCCGGAGCCGCCGGACTCCCGCCGCCGCCAAGGTAACAACCGCCGCCGCCATCGGTTTTTCTCCAAAAGCCGATCGATCTTTTTTTAGGAAAACCCTAGATCTGTTTTTTTAGGTTTTAGATCAGTTTTCTTCGGTTTAGTTATTTAGAAGACGTTCGTCCGTACGTTCGTTTTAGCGAACGTTGTTCGTCCGTTAGCTGCAGACAGCGAACGTTCGTTCGTTAGCCTGTTCGTCGGTTTTCTTTTTCGGGGTTTTTATCCGCGATTATTCCGATCGCGATTTCTGCCCTCATCTTGTTTTTCGTTTTTCTTTTAGCTCGAGAGTCGGAATCAGGTGATTCAAAATCCCAGATCTTCATCTCGACGCCCTCTTTCCATTGAATCAATTTAAACAAAGTTTTGGCTACTGTAAAATTTGACTTTAGACCAATTAGTAACCGGAGGTCGTTTCTTTCGCAGTTTGAGTTTCGTTGCTTCTTTCGATTTGATTCTTTTTGCAAACCGGAGTTCTTAAGTTGAACTTTCTGGTTAGATCATATCTTTTTGGACTTTTTGTATCATTGCTTGTTTGCTTACGTATGCTATTGTTTGCTTGCGATAGAATACCCGGACTGTGAAGCGTGCTATTATGAGTCTCTAGGTTTTGCGAATCGTCAGCAAGGCAAGTAACACTTTGATCATACTCTTATTACCCAGTTTTTATGCATTAGTTCAAACCCTCACACATTGCATGAGTAGGATCTCTTAACTTGTGGGACTGGGAAGTAGATTGAGGTAGAACCTATTTCCTGTATTATTTTCAAACCCCTGGGAGTTCCTTCTACGTTTCCTTAGGTTGCTATGCTATGCTCGTAGCTGTGGTTTGGGTTTGAGTGAAATCCATGACATATGTGAGTTGTTAATTAAGGATTCAACTTAAGGTGGCTACTTGAATACGCATCTAGGTGGATTGGTTGTAGGGAACCTGGAGAATCCAGTGTTGTCCTAGGAAATCCCGGGGTTCCGTGTGATTTTTCCTATGGAATGCCACCCAGGCTCAAAGGGATCATAAAACTATTCATGCTAGAAACTTCCGTGTGCAGCCACATGCCAATATGGGTTCTGGCATAGTTGAGTAAGTTGTGGGAAACCTTTCCGTGATGGGCTAGCAGATGTAGAGGGATTGTAGGTGTACCGGCCTATCTATCCGGTTAAGGGGACCTCTTCGGAAAGACTGTGTCTCGGTCATCCGTTTCTCAAACACCATGCAGTGCGAGAAACCAAACGGAGGCGATCTAGTCTTGTTGGAAAAGTGCACAAACCTCTGTAGAGTGTACAAACTGATCATGATTAGCCGTGTCCCCGGTTATGGACATCTTGAGTATCTGGTACTTGAATTATTGGTTGATCTCATCACTCTATAATTTAATTTGTTGGCTTAATGATTACTTTAATTTGGGATTGAGTTGGAGGTACCTTCTCAATGATTTTCAACCAACATGATAGTTAAAAAAGAAATTTATTCCTTTGTTGTAGGCAAAAATTGGCTTTACGCAAAAACTTTAACCTTAGAGCCTCCACCAGCCAAATATGCATATAGTATAGCCTTTGTTCTGTTACTTGCAATCCTCTGTGTTATCTTGCCATCATATTCCATGTGCTGACCCGTTTTCGGGCTGCAACATATTACGTTGCAGACTTTTCAGACGAGGAATAAGACGCGCTTGGTCGTTTGTCATGCACTCAGCTATGCCGTTGGAGTTGATGGACTCACTTATCTTCCAAGCCTTCCGCTATTATTTTCTTAGATGCCCTTAAGCCATAGATTTTTGTAATAAGTTCTCATTGGAGACATTCGATGTAATAAGTGTGTGATTGCTACTCTGTTATAAATCCTTTAGGTACTGTGTGTGTCAGCATTACCGATCCAGGGATGACACAGAACACAGAGACTTTATTCCATTCGGATCGTGGTCACTACAAAGATGGTATCAGAGCACACGCTGACTGTAGGACACGACCACTAAGACAGACCCTAGATCACTCTTCTCTACTCATTTCTGACTTCTCTCCATTTTCTACTTCTTTAGGATGGTGGACCCAAGGAACAAGTTCACTCAACCTGATGAAGACACGCCATTTGGACGACACTTGAAGGAAGTCACTAGGTACCGGAACATAGGAATACCAAGCTTCACCGGGACCTACACCGCCACTTTACCGGAGGAGGAGCAATGGAGCATTCAAGTTCAAATTCCCGGAAGAACCTTCGCACCATCCATTGAGCCAATAGAGTTTTCTTTTGATGCACCGACCTGGAGCCTAGGAAAGAGCATGGCCGCCCACATCATGATGGGAAGGATCGAAGAAGTCTACAAGCAGGAGCTGAAGGACACTATCTACCAGATTTGTGGACGCCGAGATGAGAGTAGGGATATGATCAGCACTCGGAAGGATAGGTCCATTGCCGCGTTCATCCAGGAGTTGAACCAGCACATTTGACGACAGGAGCACCAGATGTGCACTGGGATGATAGAATTGAAGAAGGCACTAAATAGGAATTTGGAGCTAGAAGGAGAACTTAAGTCTACTCGTGACGGATACAAGGAGGAGATGTTAATACTAGTGGATAAGAATGATGATTTGACCAGGAAGCTAGGACTATTCATGGGAGATCCAGCACCTGGAGGTGAAGAAGAGGAAGAAGAACCCAAGGAAATTCCTCCCGAAGATTATATCAACGACACGGATTCAGAACCCAATGATAGTAAAGACGAAGACTATGAAGATGAAGGTGGAGCAGACATCATGGAGTCTTCCGCCGATCAATATTTTTAGATGACCACCCTATGACTAGTAGTTTACCCCCACATATTAGTATTTAGAGCACTTTAGTAACGGTAGTTAGATTTGTAAGATCTTGCTTGAAATTGATTGGTGTGATATGATTGTGTTTGTCTCATGTGCATATGGGTAGTGATTTTCCCTTAGACCTCAATTCTATTCTAATCTCTTCCCTCTACACCCATCAGATGCCTCCAAGACGTGAGCCCGGATTTGAGTTTCCCAATGAGCTCACCCAGTTGATCCAGCAACAGAACACCCTGATGCAACTACTTGTCCAGAACACTCAGAACAACCAGAACAACAACAACAACCCTCCACCACCACCACCCGTGGACAACCTGACACGTTTCTTAAGGTTGCAACCACCAGTGTTTGCTAGCAGAATCGAACCAATAGTGGCTGATGACTGGCTACGTAAGATTGGAAGGCATTTGACCACCGCCAATTGCTCGGAAGCTGAGAAGGTGCAATTTGCCGCACACCAGTTGTCTGGACCAGCCGCAGCATGGTGGGAGAATTAGACAACCACTTTACCCATAGCCAATGTCACTTCGGAGCAGTTTCAGCAAGCTTTCCGTACTGCCCATGTCTCAACTGGAGCTATGAGCATGAAGAAGCGGGAGTTTCGCAACTTGCGCCAACGAAACCGTACTGTAGCTCAGTACGTGGATGAGTTTAGTACCCTGTCTCGTTATGCCCCAGATGATGTGGCCACAGATGCCGCTAAGCAGGAGAGATTTATGGAAGGGCTGAATGATGAGATGAGCGTACAGTTGATGGTGGCAACCTTCAACAACTACCAGTAGTTGGTAGATAAATCTCTTATGATTGAAGGGAAGCAGCAGCAGATTGAAAGTCGCAAGAGGAAGTATGGACAAGGAAGGAATAATTCTGGAGCCCAGCAGAAGCCCCGATTCACTCCGAATTCGGGAGCATATACCCATAACCATGGAATTCCCCACAACCATAATGGCCCTAAGAATGGAAATGGGAATGGAGCAAGTAGTAACCAGAGCCGCCCTACACCGTCCGCACCCGCCAAGAAGGATTTCAGCCATATCACCTGTTTCAAGTGCGGGAAGAATGGACATTATGCCACGGACTACCCTGAAGCTAAGAATGGGAATGGCAATGGAAGCACCGGGAAGAAGCCCAACCCGTTCAACAATGGACAAGTGGACCACGTGACCGTGGAGGAGGTAGAAGAGCAACTAGATGCTGTTGTCGATAAGTTTTTGGTTAAGACATTTACCGCGATAGTTCTTTTCGATACTGGTGCATCGCATTCATACATTTCAAGGGGATTCGTAAATAGACATAGGATGTCCACCCAAGTTCTTAAGACCCCCATGTTAGTAAGTTCACCAGGAGCACAGTGTATGGCACACCAAGGATGTTTTCAGACGCCATTGATCATAGGACACCATACTTTCCCCTCCGACCTAATCGTTCTGGAGTCACAAGGATTGGATGTGATATTAGGTATGGATTGGCTATCCAAGTAAGGAGGTAATATCGATTCTGCCACTAGGTCTATTTTGCTCACCACCCCGGAGGGAAAAAGGATTAAGTATGTATCTAGGCATTCGCCTATAACGACACAAGTACATTCTCTCACGGGAGTTGTTCAGGAGGAAGTGCCAGTAGTAAAGGATTATCCGGATGTGTTCCTAGAGGAGTTACCTGGCATGCCACCGGATAGAGATATTGAGTTTTTGATAGAGTTGTTGCTTGGCACCGGACCAATATCTAAGAGACCGTATCGGATGCCAGCAAATGATCTGGAGGAGATCAAGAAGCAGATTAAGGAGTTATTGGAGAAAGGATTTATTCGCCGAAGTTCATCACCTTGGGGAGCCCCAGTGCTTTTGGTCGAAAAGAAGGATGGATCATTAAGAATGGTCATTGATTATCGTGCGCCGAATGAAGTGACTATTAAGAATAAGTACCCACTGCTGATGATCAATGATTTGTTTGACCAACTCCAAGGAGCGAAAGTATTCTCCAAGATAGAACTATGATCTGGATACCACCAATTGAAGATCCGAGAGAAGGATATACCTAAGACAGCCTTCACCACACGGTACGGGCTATATGAGTATACGGTTATGTCATTTGGATTGACTAACGCGCCTGCCTATTTCATGAGCATGATGAACAAGGTGTTCATGGAGTTCTTGGATAAGTTCGTCGTGGTATTCATAGATGATATTCTGGTATACTCGAAGGATGAAGAGGAACATGCGTAGCATTTGCGTTTGGTTTTGGAGAAGCTCAGAGAACATCAGTTGCATGCCAAGTTTAGCAAATGCGAGTTTTGGTTGAAGGAAGTAGGATTCCTAGGGCATGTTATATCAGGAGAAGGTATAGCAGTGGATCCCTTCAAAGTGCAGGCAGTCACGGAGTGGTTGGCACCCACTTCAGTTGGAGAGATCCGCAGTTTTCTTGGACTCGCAGGATACTAACGGAGATTCATAGAAAATTTCTCCAAGATTGCAAAGCCAATGATGACATTGTTGAAGAAGGAGACAAAGTTCGATTGGACTGAGGAGTGTGAAGAAAGTTTCCAGGAGTTGAAAAACGGTTGACGACAGCCCCAGTGCTGATATTGCCAGATATATGCAAGGATTTCCAAGTGTACTGCGATGCTTCACACTTAGGACTTGGAGGAGTACTTATGCAGGATGGAAGAATTGTTTCCTACGCATCCCGTCAACTGCGACCACACGAGTTGAATTACGTGATGCACGATCTGGAGTTAGCAGCTATAGTGCACGCACTGAAAACCTAGAGACGTTTCCTTATTGGAAATCGTTGTGATGTGTACACGGATCACAAGAGTTTGAAGTACATTTTCACACAGAAGGAGCTGAACCTCAGACAGAGGAGATGGTTGGAGCTTATAAAGGATCATGACATGAAGCTGCACTATCACCTAGGAAAGTCCAACGTCGTGGCAGACGCTTTGAGCCGGAAGAGTTATGCAAATACCCTAATAAAAGGGGGATTGCCATAGGAGATAGCAGAATATCTCAGGGAACTTCGTTTGGAGATAGTTCCTAGAGGTTTCGTTGCAACGTTGGAGGTTCAGTCGACGTTACTGGGAAAGATATGTGAAGCCCAGAAGGATGATAAGGAGATTGCCGAGATAAAGAGGAGGATGAGTGAAGGAAAAGCCAAGGGATTTTGTGAGGACGAACACGACACCTTGTGGTTTGAGGATTGAATCTATGTGCCCAACGACCCGGAGATCAGAAAGTTGATACTGCAGGAAGCACATGATTCGCCATACTCGATACACCCCGAAAACACCAAGATTTATTTGGATTTGAAAGAACGTTTCTGGTGGACGGGAATGAAGAAGGATATTGCCGAGTATGTAGCCGTATGTGATGTATGCCAAAGAGTAAAGGCAGAACATCAGAAGCCAGCAGGATTGTTGCAGCCTATGTCGATACCCAAATGGAAGTGGGAGAATCTTGGCATTGATTTTATCACTGGATTGCCCAGGACCAAAGCAGGATATGATTCAATCTGGGTAGTAGTGGATCGATTGACGAAGGTAGCCCACTTATCCCCGTGAAAACCACATACACCAGTGCAAAGTTGGCCGGATAGTATGTCTGCACGGAGTTCCGAGGACCATTGTATCAGATAGAGGAACACAATTCACCTCAAAGTTTTGGCATCAGCTACACCAAACTTTGGGAACGAGGCTGGAATTCAGCACCGCTTTTCATCCGCAGACCGATGGACAGACCGAGAGAGTCAACCAGATCCTGGAGGACATGTTGAGAGCCTGCGTGTTAGATTATGGATCTAGTTGGGATGATATTTTGTCCTACGCGGAGTTCTCGTACAACAATAGTTACCAGGCTAGTTTGAAGATGGCACCGTTCGAGGCATTGTATGGAAGGAGATGCCGAACACCGTTAATGTGGGATGGAGTTGGAGACCGACAGTTGTTTGGACCAGACTTGATCAAGGAGTCTGAGGAGAAGGTTAAGTTGATTCGAGATAGATTGAAGGTAGCTCAGTCCAGGCAGAAGAGTTATGCAGACTCGAAGCGCAAGGAGATATCCTATGAGATCGGAGATAGAGCGTACTTAAGAGTATCGCCTCTACGAGGAGTTAAACGTTTCAGAGTTAAAGGAAAGCTAGCCCCGAGATTTGTGGGACCTTACCGTGTTTTGGAACGCATGGCAGAGGTTGCCTACAAGTTGGAATTGCCTGAAGGATTGTCAGGAGTGCACAACGTGTTTCACGTTTCACAGCTTAAGAAGTGCCACGCGGAGATGGCTGATATTCCGCTCAGAGACACAGTACCCCTGGAAGCAATTCAGTTGGACAGTGACCTGACCTACGAGGAGAAGCATGTTAAGATTCTCGAATTTTCGAGCAGAGTCACCCGCAGTAAGGTTATCAAGTTTTGCAAAGTTCAGTGGAGTCGCCACACCGAGGAAGAAGCCACCTGGGAACGAGAAGATGATCTACGCAAGGACCACCCACACCTGTTCTCTAGCCAAGTCGAATCTCGAGGGGGAGATTCATTCTAAGGGGGGTAGGTTTGTAACATCCCAAATTTTCAATTTGGAATGTTATACATAGATCATACTGCTTTGCATGCTCTTTGCATTTTTGTTGTGGTGTTCCTCAAAATTCTAAGCAACTCAAGCACCTACGGAGAGAGTTGGGAATTTTACCATTTTCGTATTTGAGTTCGCTCGAATACCGGTACGAGAATAGTGTGGTTTTAATTATTTTTTCTCTTCTAAAAATATTTATAAATGCATTATATGAGAGGAGATAACGTGACTTGTCCAAAATAACAGAGATATTGGAGGAAAAATGTTAAAATCACTTTTGGAATTTTTCTGGATTTTTTTGCGATTTTATTTGCATAGGAAAAAATGCGCGTTTTTTAAAATTGCATTTAGGTCCAGGAAAAATGTTCACTTTGTCCTAAATATTATTAGAGGAGGATGAAAATTTATTTTGGGATTTTTGGAGTCCGTTTAGTATTTCTTTTGTTAGTTTTGCTACGTCAGGACTCTTTTAGAAAGAAAAAAACGAACCGACTCTTGGACGTGTTAGGCCAGGACTCTGGCCTTTATAAGCGCCCCGCCCCCGGCCCGCTAGCCCGCCACCCCAGCCGCCAGCCCCACCCTAACCCTAAGCCACGCCGCCGCCGCTGCACCCCGCCGCCGCATCCCGCCGCCCCGCCTCCGCCCCGCCGCCCCACAGCCGCCGCGCCGGAGCCGCCGGACTCCCGCCGCCGCCGAGGTAACAGCCGCCGCCACCATCGGTTTTTCTCCAAAAGTTGATCGGTCTTTTTTTAGGAAAACCCTAGATCTGTTTTTTTAGGTTTTAGATCGGTTTTCTTTGGTATAGTTATTTAGCGGTCGTTCGTCCATACATTCGTTTTAGCGAACGTTGTTCGTCCTTTAGCCGCAGACAGCGAACGTTCGTTCGTTAGCTTGTTCGTCGGTTTTCTTTTTCGGGGTTTTTATCCACGATTATTCCGATCGCGATTTCTGCCCTGATCTTGTTTTTCGTTTTTTGTTTCGCTCGAGAGTCGGAATCAGGTGATTCAAAATCCCAGATCTTCGTCTCAACGCCCTCTTTCCGTTTAATCAACTTAAACAAAGTTTTGGCTACTGTAAAATTTTACTTTAGACCAATTAGTAACCGGAGCTCGTTTCTTTCGTAGTTTGAGTTTCGTTGCTTCTTTCGATTTGATTCTTTTTGCAAACCGGAGTTCTTAAGTTGAACTTTCTGGTTAGATCTTATCTTTTTGGAGTTTTGTTTGTGCATCATTGCTTGTTTTCTTATGTATGCTATTGTTTGCTTGTGATAGAATAGCCGGACTGTGAAGCGTGCTACTACGAGTGTCTAGGTTTTACGAATCGTCAGCAAGGCAAGTAACACTTTGATCATACTATTATTACCCAGTTTTTATGCATTAGTTCAAACCCTCACACATTGCATGAGTAGGATCTCTTAACTTTTGGGACTGGAAAGTAGATTGAGGTAGAACCTATTACCTACATTATTTTCAAACCCCTGGGAGTTACTTCTACGTTTGCTTAGGTTGCTATGCTATGCTCGTAGACGTGGTTTGGGTATGAGTGAAATCCATGACAGATGTGAGTTGTTAATTAAGGATTCAACTTAAGGTGGCTACTTGAATATGCATATGGGTGGATTGGTTGTAGGGCACCTGGAGAATCCAGTGTTGTCCTAGGAAATCCCGGGGTTCCGTGTGATTTTTCCTATGGAATGCCACCCAGGCTCAAAGGGATCATAAGACTATTCATGCTAGAAACTTCCGTGTGCAGCCACATGCCAATATGGGCTCTAGCATAGTTGAGTAAGTTGTGGGAAACCTTTCCGTGATGGGCTAGCAGATGTAGAGAGATTGTAGGTGTACCGGCCTATCTATCCGGTTAAGGGGACCTCTTCGGAAAGACTATGTCTCGGTCATCCGTTTCTCAAACATCATGCAGTGTGAGAAACCAAACGAAGGCGATCGAGTCTTGTGGGAAAAGTGCACAAACCTCTGCAGAGTGTACAAACTGATCATGATTAGCCGTGTCCCCGGTTATGGACATCTTGAGTATCTGGTACTTGAATTATTGGTTGATCTCATCACTCTATAATTTAATTTGTTGGGTTAATGATTACTTTAATTTGGGATTGAGTTGGAGGTACCTTCTCAATGATTTTCCACCAACATGATAGTTAAAAATAAAATTTATTCTTTTGTTGTCGGGAAAAATTGGCTTTACGCAAAAACTTTAACCTTAGAGCCTCCACCAGCCAAATATGCATATATTATAGCCTTTGTTCTGTTACTTGCAATCCTCTGTGTTATCTTGCCAGCATATTCCATGTGCTGACCCGTTTTCGGGCTGCAACATATTACGTTGCAGACTTTTCAGACGAGGAATAAGACATACTAGGTCATTTGTCATGCACTCAGGTATGCCGTTGGAGTTGATGGACTCACTTATCTTCCAAGCCTTCCGCTGCTATTTTGTTAGATGGCCTTAAGCCATAGATTTTTGTAATAAGTTCTCATTGGTGACATTCGATGTAATAAGTGTGTGATTGCTACTCTGTTATAAATCCTTCAAGTACTGTGTGTGTCAGCATTACCGATCCAGGGATGACATAGAACACAGAGACTTCGGTCCATTCGGATCGTGGTCGCTACAGTAATAAATGCTATGACGCCTCTTCTGGGCCTTTATCTATATGAGTTGTTGAGTTATGTTCTGATGCAATGTTGTATCTACACATATCGTGCATGTTATGCGTACGTGTAATGTGTATTGGTATGTGTGGGATCTGACACCTAGTTGATTATTCTTGGTAGCCTTCCTTATGGGGAAATGCCTCCTAGTGCTTCCAGTGAGCCTTGGTAGCTTGCTACTGCTCCGAAACACATGGATTGACCGGCTGTGTCCTTCTTTGCTCCTGTGTCTATCCCTTCCGGGGAAATTTCACACGGTGTATAACGGAGTCCTGTTAGCTTGCTACATCCCGGCAACACCCGTTGCTGACCGACACATACATTGTTGGGTCATGTTTGCATTTCCCTGTAAGTTTGTTCCACCTTGGGTTTATGACTAGTCATGTAGTCCCGGGTTCTCTATCCTATGGATTCTAGCGACACTATCATATACATGAGCCAAAAGGCGCAAACGGTCCTGGCCCAGGTAAGGTGGCAGCTGTTGGAAATATGCCCTAGAGGCAATAATAAAATGGTTATTATTGTATTTCCTTGTTCATGATAATTGTCTAGTGTTCATGCTTTAATTGTATTATCCGGAAATCGTAATACTTGTGTGAATACATTGACCACAACATGTCCCTAGTGAGCCTCTAGGTGACTAGCTCGTTGATCAATAGATGGTTACGGTTTCCTGACCATGGACATTGGATGTCATTGATAACGGGATCACATAATTAGGAGAATGATGTGATGGACAAGACCCAATCCTAAGCCTAACACAAGATCGTGTAGTTCGTATGCTAATGCTTTTCCAATGTGAAGTATGTGTTCCTTAGACCATGAGGTTGTGCAACTCCCGGATACTATAGGAATACTTTGGGTGTGCCAAATGTCACAACGTAACTGGGTGGCTATAAAGCTCTTGTGACACCCCGAGACCGATGCGCCAGGTGTCAGCCAGTTATTCGTTGTCGTTGCCATGCCATCTGCTTGCGAGTTCCATTTTGCCATGTCTTTGTGTGCATTGCATCATCATGTTTTCAAAACTTGCATCCGTCCGAGCCCGCCCGTCCTTTGCGTTGTCCGTTCTGAGCCCAGACACACTTGCACGTGCCCGTGACACCTCCGTTTATTTATTTTATGAGTGGCCGGAAAATGGTCTCGGAATGGGATGAAACTTTGCGTGTGGTCTTATTATAGTGTAGACAGGCCGCCTGCCAAATTTGATTGCATTCGGAGTCCGTTTGATAGCCCAACGAATAATTATAGCGACACTAGTAGCCGGTCTAAACGTCGGACGTTTTCGGTCTCCGAAAACCCCGCGAGCTGCACTTCTCTCCTCTCCTATCAGCTCTTGGCCTCTTTGGCACATCCCATTAGCCCACCTACACTCTCCCTCCGCTCCGGAGCCGTCTGATTGGCATCTGATGGCTCCATTGTGCCCCAAAACCCCCCAAACCCTAGCAATTTTGCTATAATTAGACCCCTCCCTTGCCATTTTGGGCATCCCCTAACCTCCACCTACCTCTAGCCTCCCTCCTCCATCAAATTTTGTGCGAAACTGCTGCCCCGCCGCCACTTGTCGCCGGCCCAGAGGCCAGCCGCCACCAGCGCCGCCACCACCTCAGCACAGGGGCCACTCGTCAGCCTCCCGCAGCGCCCCCTGGCTCCCTCCATCGCGCCAGGCCCGTAGGGCCCAGCCACGGCCCGCCCCCGGGCCGGAGTGGGCCCGAGCCACCGCCGCAGCCTGCAGGCGCGCGCGCCCGAGCCGCTCGTCGGGTCCCTCCGTCGCCGGAGAGCGCACCCGCGCCGAGCTTCGACCTCGGCCGCCTCCGCTTCGACCTCCGCCACCGGGCGCCGGAGAGCTCGCCGCTGGCCAGATCGGGGGCGCCCACGGCCGGATCCGCCTCCTCCCGTGCCTCCAGCGCCGTCGCCGACGTTCCCCCTCCGCTGCACCTCGCCGGACCAACGTGCGCCGCTGCCCTGCCTCGTCTCAGCGGGTCGATCTGATCTGGATCTGACCGCGTTGACTTCCCCGGTGCCACTGGTAAGTGGGCCCGACGCCGCCGCACCGACGGACATGTCCGCCTGGTGCTCGGACATGTCCGCTTCCTCCTCCTCCCCGTGTCACTGACGTGTGGGCCCATGGGGCCGCACCGACGGACACGTTCGCCTGACCCGGACAATGTCCACCCGAGGTTGCCTCTTTTTCCACTAAGTCCCTGGCCGTTATGTTAAAATGTATGCATGTTTGCATGGCTGTAACTTTTTGTGTGTATGTCCAAATTGAGTGAATAATATGTCAAAATGATCGTGGTGATATGCTCTTGACTTTGTTCGATTGTGACATGCTTGTTTGACTTCATCTTGATGCCCTAATCATTGTTGCAAGAGTTCTATATGTTTAAAACTGCTGTTATCTGTAATTTTGTTGCATACTTGTGATGCTTGTAACTTTGTGCATGTTGGTCCGAATGGAGCATATGATATGTCAAAATGTTTATTGTGAAGTGCTCTACATGTTGGTTGCTGTAGCATTCATGTTAGGTGCTATATTTCCATGTTAATCTCTGTTAAGTGCTTGTGGCTGTTAAGTGCTGAAACTTGTTATGAGATGCTGATTTCACTTGTTCATTGCTATTGGTGTGTTTGTCTTCATGCCACATGTCTAGATGTTTTAGAAGCACAATCATATGGTCTTTGCTGTGGTGTATTCCACTTTCCATGATATGCCTTGAGGTGACTTAAACAAGCTTGTAAACATGCAATGCCAATGTTGCTGTTTTATACTTAGTGAAAAAAACTACTAAGTCTGGAATCTGTTAAACCTGATGCTATGTTTGCTTGATGCCCCACTCAAATCCATGCTTGTTTTGGAGTGGCCAATGATCATGTCTTGTTGTCCATGTTATTGTCTATCCATCCATGCCTTAGTCTGCCTATATGGACTGCTGTAGCTTATTTATTTCTTGCTCTCAAGTTGCTATAAAATTTACCTGTGAGACTTTTATCAGCATGATCAATTTGGTGAAGCTTGTTGTTATTGATCCATGCCTCCTATGGAGTTTCTCTAATGGAGTTGTTTGAGCTATGTTATGTCTACTACATGTCCATGATCTTTATATACTTAGTAGAGTTGATATGATTGTTGTTTTGTGCCTCCGAAGGCAGCATCATGATGATGTTTTTGCCTTCCCAGATTTTGACTAAGTCTGGATAAATTTATTAGAACTTTCCAAGCTTGTTTAATTGTGTTCCAGCAAGTTTTTGGGTGTGCTCTAAGTTCATGCTTGTTAAGTATCATGCTTGGGTGCTATAGTATATATATACCTTGCTCCCAAGTTGCTATGTGGCTGATTGTGGACAGCTTGTTGTTATATCTTGTTTCATGTGTATGTGTTGAATCGTTGCTCCGTTTTGAGCGTGCTTTATATGAAACTTGTGTGATTTTGCATGTAGAAGCATAATATCATGTTGTTTACATGTTTGGATTGTGTTTGCTTGATGTTTGGGTGCATCTTGCACCGTTTCCATGCTTGTCTTGTTTTGCTCATATCTTCTATGCCGTAGCTCCGAATTAAATAAACTTTAGATGAAACTTGACTAGAATTTCGAGTAGATCATCATGGTGCATGTTAACCTGTTGTTTAACACCTCTAACTTAAGGTTTGTTCAGATATGGACTAATTTCAAAATGTGCATATGAGGGCTTACCGGATTTTCTATATGTTGATTCCGGCCTCATTTAAACTTGTTGGCTTGTGTTGTTATTGTGTGCTTCATCCCTTGCCATGTTTTGCATCATATAGTCTTGTCTTGCATCATACTTGGTTGAGCATCTTGTCATGTTCTTGTGTTGTGTGTTTACCTTGTTGTGTGCTTCTTCTCGCTAGTTCTTTTCCGTTGCGATCGTGAGGATTCGTTCAACTACACGTGGTTCGTCTTCAAGGCTTCTTCTTCGTCTACTTCATGGACTCATTCTTCTTCCTTGCGGGATCTCAGGCAAGATGACCATCACCTTGGATACCTTTACTATCATTGTCATGCTTAGTTGTCTCGATGCTATCGTTACTTGTCGCGCCACCCATCATTTATTGTCAGCCCCTCTCCTTGTTGCCATGAAACCTCTAATCCTTGACACCTTCCTAGCAAATCGTTGTTTGTCTATGTTACACGCTTGCTCAGCCCCTCTTATAGCGTTGTTAGTTGCAGGTGAAGATGAAGATCGTTCCATGTTGGAACTTGTTGTTGGAATATCACAATATATATTGTTATTATTAACACACCTTTATACTTGACAATGGGTGGATGGCTTGGACTTTTGCTCGGTGTTTTTTTCCACTCATGCCACCTTAGGAGCCGATAAACCGGCGTTATGTTCCTTGATTTTGCATTCCTTACACGGTTGGGTATATGGGGACCCCTTGACAGTTTGTCTTTGAATAAAACTCCTCCAGCAAGGCCCAACATTGGTTTTAATTTGCTCATAATAAAAACTTAATTAATCAATTAATTGCATAGGGAGTTAGCGCTACCCGAGGATTCTTTCTATATAGCAGGGGGGCCAGTGCTGATGGTGTTGGTCCCAAACGGGGGTCCTGCAGGGCCACCTTGGGGAAACCCGAGGGCTGGTTTTACCTGTAGCATCACCCATCCGGTCGTGGCCAAAGACGAGATACGCACGGCTACTATCAGGGTGTCGACACACCGGGAGGTCTTGCTGGACTTGTTTTACCATTGTCGAAATGTCTTGTGCACCGGGATTCCGAGCCTGATCGGATTGTCCCTAAGATAAGGGGTAATATTATTATTATCTCAGCTGATCGTGAGAGCTTGTGATGGGCTAAGTTGGGACACCCATGTAGGGTTATGATCTTTCGAAAGCCGTGCCCGCGGTTATGTGGCAAATTGGAATTTGTTAATGTCCGGTTGTAGAAAACTTGACAAAGGATCCAAAGTAAAACACACAACCGTGTGAGTAACCGTGACTGTCTCTTTTCACTTTGAGAATAGAACACGATGGGGTTATGTTTGACTCGTAAGTAGTTCAGGATCTTTAGCGATCACTACTAGTTTGCGACCGTTTGCGTAGATGCTCATCTTATTCTTGTACTCGTAAGTTAGCCACCATATATATTGCTTAGCCGCTGCTACAACCTCACCACTTTACCTCTTCCTACCCATTTAATCTTTGCTAGTCTTGTTACCCATGGTTATGGGATTGCTGAGTCCTCGTGGCTCACAGATACTACAACAACAGTTGCAGGTGCAGGTTTCCGATGTTTTGACGTGAGAGCAATGTTTGTTGTGTTGAATTTCTTTCTTCTTCTTCTTCTTCGGTCTTGGGTTAGGTTCCGGTTCGGCAGCCTGGGATAGCAGATGGATGTCGTTGTGCTTTTCATGTTTGCATCCGTAGTCAGATGCCTTGTATTGTTGATGTTGTATTCATGTGTCTTGTATGAAGTGTTGTATCCCCCATGTATTTATGTAATGGTACTATGTAATGATATCCATCTTGCTAAGCGCCCGAAATGCAGTTGTGCCCCAATCACGTAAGTGTCACATGATCGGGAAAGAATCGCATCTTGGGCCTGATAGCTCTATGTGACTAAGGAGTTGGTCACGTGATGATGTGTTACTGAACGAGTAAAGAGACTTGCCGGTAACGAGATTGAACAAGGTATTGGGATACCGACAATCGAATCTCGGGCAAGTACTATACCGATGGCAAAGGGAATCGTATATGGGATTGTTGAATCCCCGACATCGTGGTTCATCCGATGAGATCATCATGGAACATATGGGAGCCAACATGGGTATCTAGATCCCGCTGTTGGTTATTACACGGAGATATGTCTCGGTCATGTCTGCATGATTCCCGAACCCGTAGGGTCTACACACTTAAGGTTCGATGACGCTAGGGTTAGAGGGAATGGATGTGCGTGCTAACCGAATGTTGTTCGGCGTCCCCGATGAGATCCCGGACGTCACGAGGAGTTCCGGAATGGTCCGCAGGTAAAGTTTACATATGGGATGTCATCATACGGTCACCGGAAGTGTTCGGGGGTATGCCGGTATTGTACCAGGGCCACAGAAGGGGTTTCGTGGGTCCACCGGGAGGGTCCACCTACCCCGGAGGGCCCTATTGGTTGTTTGTGGAGAGGGACCAGCCCCTAAGTGTGCTGGGCGCCTCCCCTCCTAGGGCCCATGCGCCTAGGGTTTGGGGGAAACCCTAAGGGGGGCGCCCCCCTTGCCTTGGGGGGCAAGCCACCCCCTCTAGCCGCCGCCCCTCCTCAGATTAGATCTGAGGGGGCCGGCCCCCCTCTCCCTTGCCCCTATATATATGTGGGGGGTGGGAGGGCAACCTCACCTAATCCCTAGCGCATCCCTCCCCCTCTCCCAACTACCCCTCCTCTCCTGCAAAGCTTGGCGAAGCCCTGCCGGAGTACCGCGCTCCCCCATCACAACCACGCCGTCGTGCTGCTGCTGGGCGGAGTCTTCCCCAACCTCTCCTTCTCTCCTTGCTGGATCAAGGCGCGGGAGACGTCACCTGGCTGCACTTGTGTTGAACGAAGAGGCACCGTTGTTCGGTGCTTAGATCGGATTCGACCGCGATCTGAATCGCTTCGTGTACGACTCCATCGACCGCATTCTTGCAACGCTTCCGCATCGAGATCTTCAAAGGTATGAAGATGCACTCCCCTCTCGTTGCTAGTAAACTCCATAGATATATCTCGATGATGCGTAGAATTTTTTTGAATTTATGTAATGATACCCAAAAGTGTGATCAGAGCTAGGTCTATGCATAGTTACTATGCACGAGTAGAACACAATTTGTTGTGGGCGTAGATCATGCCAATTTACTTGCCGCTACTAGTCTTATCTTGATTCGGCGGCATCGTGGGATGAAGCGTCCCGCACCGACCTTACACGTACGCTTACGTGAGATAGGTTCCACCGACTGACATGCACTAGTTGCATAAGGTGGCTAGCAGGTGTCTGTCTCTCCCACTTTAGTCGGATCAGATTCGATGAAAAGGGTCCTTATGAAGGGTAAATAGTAATTGGCATATCATGTTGTGGTTTTGGCATACGTAAGAAACGTTCTAGCTAGGAACCTATAGAAGTCGTGTAAAAAACTTGCAACAAAAATTAGAGGATGCCTAACTTGTTCTTGGAGCATGTGCCGTGTGATGTGATATGGCCAAAAGGATGTGATGAATGGTATATGTGATGTATGAGATTTATCATGTTCTTGTAATAGGAATCACGACTTGCATGTCGATGAGTATGGCAACCGGCAGGAGCCATAGGAGTTGTCTTATTTTATTTTATGACCTGCGTGTCATTGAAAATGCCATGTAATTACTTTACTTTATTGCTAACCTTTAGCCATAGTAGTAGAAGTAACATTTGGCGAGACAACTTCATGATGACATGATTATGGAGATCATGGTGTCATGCCGGTGACAATGATGATCATGGAGCCCCGAAGATGAAGATCAAAAGGAGCAAAATGATATTAGCCATATCATGTCACTATTTGATTGCATGTGATGTTTTACACCTTATTTTCTTAAAACGACGGTAGCATAAATAAGATGATTTCTCACTAAAATTTCAAGAATTTTGTCCCCCCTAACCGTACCCCGTTGCAAAGGTTCGTTGTTCCGAAGCACCACGTGATGATCGGGTGTGATAGGTTCTAACGTTTGCATACAAAGGGTTGTTGGGGAACGCAGTATTTCAAAATTTTCCTACGATCACGCAAGATCTATCTACCAGATGCATAGCAACGAGAGGGGAGAGTGTGTCTACGTACCCTTGTAGACCGAAAGTGGAAGCGTCAAGTGACGTGGTTGATGTAGTCGAACTTCTTCGCGATTCAACCGATCAAGTACCGAACGTACGGCACCTCTGCGTTCAGCACATGTTCAGCTTGATGATGTCCCAAGAGCTCTTGATCCATTTGAGCTTCACGGGAGAGTTTTGTCAGCACGACGGCATGGTGATGGATATGATGAAATTACCAGCACGACGGCATGTGTTCTACTCGTGTGATGGTAACTTCATCATATCCATCACCATGTCGTCGTGCTGACGAAACTCTCCCGTGAAGCTCAAATGGATCAAGAGCTCTTGGGACATCATCAAGCTGAACATGTGTTGAACGCAGAGGTGCCGTACGTTCGGTACTTGATCGGTTGAATCGCGAAGAAGTTCGACTACATCAACCGCGTCACTTGACGCTTCCGCTTTCGGTCTACAAGGGTACGTAGACACACTCTCCCCTCTCGTTGCTATGCATCTGGTAGATAGATCTTGCGTGATCGTAGGAAAATTTTGAAATACTGCGTTCCCCAACAACCCGTTGTATGCGAACGTTAGAGCCTATCACACCCGATCATCACGTGGTGCTTTGGAACAACGAACCTTAGCAACGGTGCACAGTTAGGGGGAACACAATTCTAGAAATTTTTAGTGAGAGATCATCTTATTTACTACCGTCGTTCTAAGCAAATAAGATGTAAATCATCATAAACATCACATGCAATCAAATAGTGACATGATATGGCCAATATCATTTTGCTCCTTTTGATCTTCATCTTCGGGGCTCCATGATCAACATCGTCACCGGCATGACACCATGATCTCCATCATCATGATCTCCATCATCGTGTCTTCATGAAGTTGTCTCGCCAAACATTACTTCTACTACTATGGCAAACGGTTAGCAATAAAGTAAAGTAATTACATGGCGTTTTCAGCGACACGCATGTCATACAATAAAATAAGGCAACTCCTATGGCTTCTGCCGGTTGTCATACTCATCGACATGCAAGTCGTGATTCCTATTACAAGAACATGATCAAACTCATACATCACATATATATCATTCATCACATCCTTTTGGCCATATCACATCACACGGCACATGCTGCTAGAACAAGTTAGACGTCCTCTAATTTTGTTGCAAGAGTTTACGTGTCTGCTATTGGTTTCTAGCAAGAACGTTTCTTACCTACGCCAAAACCACAACATGATATGATAATTTCTATTTACCCTTCATAAGGACCCTTTTCATCGAATCCGATCCGACTAAAGTGGGAGAGACAGACACCCGCTAGCCACCTTATGCAACTAGTGCATGTCAGTCGGTGGAACCTATCTCACGTAAGAGTACGTGTAATGTCGGTCCGGGCCGCTTCATCCCACGAAGCCGCCGAATCAAGATAAGACTAGTAACGGCAAGTAAATTGACAAATCGACGCCCACAACTACTTTGTGTTCTACTCGTGCAAGAAACTACGCATAGACCTAGCTCATGATGCCACTATTGGGGATCGTAGCAGAAATCAAAAAAATTCTACGCATCACCAAGATCAATCTATGGAGTAATCTAGCAACGAGGGTGAGGGGAGTGCATCTGCATCTACATGCCCTTGTAGATCGCGATGCGGAAGCATTGCAAGAACGCAGATGAAGGAGTCGTACTCGTAGCAATTCAGATCGCGGTTGATTCCGATCTAAGCGCCGAACAATGTCACCTCCGCGTTCAACACACGTGCAGCCCGGTGACGTCTCCCACGCCTTGATCCAGCAAGGAGAGAGGGAGAGGTTGGGGAAGACTCCGTCCAGCAGCAGCACGATGGCGTGGTAGTGGTGGAGGAGCGCGGGACTCCAGCAAGGCTTCGCCAAGCACCGCGAGAGACGAGGAGGGAGAGAGGTAGGGTTGCACCAAGAGAGAGAGAGAGATCCAATCGTCTGTTGGGCAGCCCCATACCTCAAGTATATATAGGGGGGAGGGAGGGGCTATGCCCCCACCTAGGTTTCCACCCCTAGGGGTGGCGGCCTGCCCTAGATCCCATCTAGGGGGGCGGCCAAGGGGGAGAGAGGGGGGGCGCACCACTAGGTAGGCCTTAGGCCCATCTGAGCCTAGGGTTTCCCCTTCTTCCCTTCTCTCTTTCCCTTGGGCCCTGGTGGGGGGGGGGGGGCGCACCAGCCCACCTAGGGCTGGTCCCCTCCCACAATTGGCCCACGCGGCCCTCTGGGGCCGGTGGCCCCACCCGGTGGACCCCCGGGACCCTCCCGGTGGTCCCGGTATGCTACCGATAGCGCCCGAAACTTTTCCGGTGACCAAAACGGGACTTCCCATATATGAACCTCCGGACCATTTCGGAACTCCCCGTGACGTCCAGGATCTCATCCGGGACTCCGAGCAACATTCGGTAACCACGTACATACTTTCCCTATAACCCTAGCATCATCGGACCTTAAGTGTGTAGACCCTACAGGCTCGGGAGTCATGCAGACATGGCCGAGACAACTCTCCGATCAATAACCAACAACGGGATCTGGATACCCATGTTGGCTCCCACATGTTCCACGACGATATCATCAAATGAACCACGATGTCAAGAATTCAATCAATCCTGTATACGATTCCCTTTGTCTATCGGTATAGCACTTTGCTCGAGATTCGATCGTCGGTATACTGATACCTTGTTCAATCTCATTACGGCAAGTCTCTTTAATCGTTCTGTAACACATCATCCCGTGATCAACTGCTTGATCACATTGTGCACACTATGATGATGTCCTACCGAGTGGGCCCAGAGATACCTCTCCATCACACGGAGTGAAAAATCCCAGTCTCGATTCATGCCAACCCAATAGACAGTTTCGGAGATACCTGTAGTGCACCTTTATAGCCACCCAGTTACGTTGTGACGTTTGGTACACCCAAAGCATTCCTACGGTATCCGGGAGTTGCACAATCTCATGGTCTAAGGAAAAGGTACTTGACATTTAGAAAAGCTTTAGCATACGAACTACACGATCTTGTGCTAGGCTTAGGATTGGGTCTTGTCCATCACATCATTCTCCTAATGATGTGATCCCGTTATCAATGACATCCAATGTCCATGGTCAGGAAACCGTAACCATCTATTGATTAACGAGCCAGTCAACTAGAGGCTTACTGGGGACATGGTGTTTGTCTATGTATCCTCACATGTATCTGAGTTTCCTATCAATACAATTCTAGCATGGATAATAAACAATTATCATGTACAAGGAAATATAATAATAACAAATTTATTATTGCCTCTAGGGCATATTTCCAACACCAATATGCATCCAGATCGAGACTCAGAGTCATCCAGATTGGTGTTAAAGCTTTGATCACCTCATCAAAGCGTATATTCCAACTCCGAGATGCTTGCACCCGTCCATAGATGGATTGCTGGAGCTTGCACACTTTTTTAGCACCATTAGGATCGACAAAACCTTCTGGTTGCATCATATACAACTCTTCTTTAAGATATCCATTCAGGAATGCAGTTTTGACATCCATTTGCCAGATTTCATAATCATAAAATGCGGCAATTGCTAAAATGATTCGGACAGACTTAAGGATCGCTACGGGTGAGAAAGTCTCATCGTAGTCAACTCCTTGAACTTGTTGAAACCCTTTCGCAGCAAGTCGTGCTTTTGTAAACAGTAACATTACCGTCTGCGTCGGTCTTCCTCTTGAAGTTCCATTTATTTTTGATGGCTTGCCGATCATCGGGGAAGTCAACCAAAGTCCACACTTTGTTCTCATACATGGATCCCATCTCAGATTTCATGGCCTCAAGCCATTTCGCGGAATCTGGGCTCATCATCGCTTCCTCATAGTTCGTAGGTTCATCATGGTCTAGTGACATGATTTCCAGAACTGGGTTGCCGTACCACTCTAGTTCATCTACGAAGTTTAGCAGTAACTCGATCCGAAGTTTCATGATCATCATCATTAGCTTCCTCACTAATTGGTGTAGGAATCACTGGAACTAGTTTCTATGATGTACTACTTTCCAATTCGGGAGAAGGTACAATTACCTCATTGTAGGATCGAAAGTATGTCTAGAGGGGGGGTGATTAGACTACTTGTAAGTATAAAAATTCTGCCTTTTGACAAAGAACAGTTTTTGGCAGATTCACAATTATGATCAAGTCAAGCATCACCCTACACATGCAATTCTAGAGTATAGGCAGCGGAAACTAAATTGCACATGTAGTAAAGAGAGGTGGAGAAGAGCAAACGCAATTTTGGAGACGCAATGATTTTTCCCGTGGTTCCGATAGGTGGTGCTATCGTACATCCACGTTGATGGAGACTTCAACCCACGGAGGGTAACGGCTGCGCGAGTCCTCGGAGGGCTCCACCCATGAAGGTTCCACGAAGAAGCAACCTTGTCTATCCATCATGGCCTACGCCCACGGAGGGCTAGCCTTACTCGGGGTAGATCTTCACGAAGTAGGCGATCTCCTTGCCCTTACAAACTTCTTGGTTCAACTCCACATCTCGACGACGGAGGCTCCCAAGAGACACCTAACCAATCTAGGAGGCACCACCCTCCAAAAGGTAATAGATGTTGTAGATGATGATGAACTCCTTGATCTTGTGCTTCAAATGATAATCTCCCCAACACTCAACTCTCCTCACTGATTTGGCTGTGGTGGAAGAAAGGATTGAGTGGAAAGCAACTTGGGAAGGTTAGAGATCAAGCTTCATATGGTGGGAGTGGAGCAACTTGATCTCAACACAAGGGTAGGTAGTTCTCTTCTCAGAAATGTAAGGTAGGAGTGGTAGTTCTTTCTGATGGCTCTCTCCACGAATGAAGAGGGGGTGGAGGGGTATAAATAGCCTCCACACAAAATCCAACCGTTACACACATTTGAGCAATCTCGGTGGGACCGAAGTGGACAACTCGGTGAGACCGAAAGTTCAAATAATGTGAACGTTGGGGTTTTCGGTGGGACCGAATATACAATCTCGGTTAGTCTGAGTCGTGCAATGACAAGAGCATACCAGTTTCGGTGGGACCGACTTCATCATCTCGGTGACACCGATTTGATGACAGAAGGTTACAGAACCTTGGCAACTCATGTTTCGGTGAAACCGATTTCAGAATTGGAAAATCCGAGTTTACTAGGGTTTGGCTTATGGCTGAGGTGGTTCATCTCGGTGTGACTGAGTTTGGAATATCAGTGGGACCGAGATTATTTATGAGTGTATATGGCAGTGAAAGTTGCTGATAGTTTAGGAGATGTATCACTAAGCACTTGAGCAACCAGATCATCATCATAACCTCATCCCCTTTTAATAGTATTGGCTTTTCCTATGGACTCAATGTGATCTTGGATCACTAAACCAAAAATGGAGTCTTGAGCTTTTGCCAATGCTTGCCTTAGCATTTTGAGGGGTCCACTTCTTCAGTCCTTGCCATACCCATATCACTGAACTTCTCTGAAATGATTCTCAAGTAACTATTAGTTCAATGATATATATGTTATTATTAATTGCCAAAACCACCCGGGGATTAGTTGCACTTTCAATCTCCCCCTTTTTGGTAATTGATGACAACATATAGATCAAAGCTTCGACAAAGGATATAATCAATGAATAATATCGTCGCTTTGAGAAGTATGTGATAAGCAAGAGCTCCCCCTAAATTTGTGCATTATATAAGATTTGCGTTTGAATGCAAATGCACAATCGATTAGGATCATGGGTCACTCTTCCATGTCACATACATCTTGGTGGAGTGCACAAAATGATAAGAATGAACAGCATGCACCCAATCACCAAGACATGAGTAAATAGTCATACGAGATAGGAATGGCATATGATAAGCATTAAGCACACATTAAAGCATAGTACGACCAAGCACTCATTAAGGTAGCATCAAACGGAGTATCAAGCACACTGAAAGTCTCGAAAACCAAAAGTATCTCAAAGAAACCGCAAAAGAACGAAAGAGCAAAAGCGCAAAGACAACAGCACTCTCTCTCTCGAAGCCCTATGATCTATACAATTTCTCCCCCTTTGGCAACAAATTACCAAAAAGTTCGAAAAAGCATAGAGCTAAGCGTCACTGTGGACTCTGCTGGCGGCTCCTGGGTTGATGTCGGAGTGGATATGACAGCATCGGCGAAGACTTCAGCTGATGTCTGTGCTGGAGGAGTGGACACTGGAGCTGGATCTGGAGTAACTGCTGGAACTGTGGGAGGTGCTGAAGCTGTAGTCCTGGTGTCAGTCACTGGAATAGCAGCTGATCGGGATCCTTTGGGAACCGGAGCAGTCCGTCGATGAGAATCCTGGACTAAGTCATCCTGCAACTCACGCATAAGCACTACCTTGTCCTGCTTTGCTTCCTCAATGTCTGCCTCTAGCTTGTTGACGGTCACTTGTATTTCAGTCAGCTTCACGTCCAAAGCGTGGATCTTCTTGTCAACAATCCTCTCTAAGCTCTCCTGAGACTGTTCAATGCTGGCCAGGCGTTGTTCAATCCTTTGAGTAGCTTCAAGAATTTGCTCTCCGAAACTCTTTGGTTTAGCTGCTGCTGCTGCTGCTTCCTTGTCAGCTTTGGCTTTCTTAGCAGCTTCGATCTTGGCTTGACCTTCAACAGATGTCGGATCCTCCTCATCCATCACAACAACATTGTCTTCATGCTCTGGCTGTAGCGGTAAATGTTTTCTATCCAACAAGAATTTGCCCGTGCCAAACTTGGCATTGATAAGCATCTGAATCTGCGGGGCAAATCCACATGACCTTTTCTGGTCAGCTGCAGTCCTCTTAATGGTCTCTACCATTAAGTCCATCACCTTGAAAGGTGCTTTCTCATCAAGTATATGCAGCATGTTGATAGAATATCCTCTGATCATGCGATGATCTCCAGACTTGGGCATCAAGGTATGCCTCAAAATGGTATTAGTGGTAGGTAAGCCTGCCTGGAGATGGTAGACTGAGCCGAGCTTCCAGACTTCCAAATCCTCTGCTGGAATCTCTTTGTACATGTTTTTCATGGATTCATGATTCTTCTTTGGAATCCCATATACATCAATATCATCTTCTCGTTGCACTGGAGCATTCAGAATTTCTGCCCATTCTTCAACAGAAGAAGAAAATCTTTGACCTTCAGTCATCCACGTAATCTTTCCATCAGGATAGAAGTGAGCTGTGGCATAAAATTGCATTATCATCTCATCGTTCCAACTGGTCAATTTCTGACCTACAAAATCTGCAACGCCACATGCAGTGAAACTTTCATGCACATGTGGAAAGAAATCTTTGTGCTCTTCGCTGTCAATGTACTCCCAGTCGACATATCTGGTGTCTGCGACTATGGGCTTCTTGTCCATCAGCACGGTCTCATAGAAATCCTGCTGCTCTCTGGTGTGAAATCTGGGGTCTACAGCAGTTCTTCTCCTCACGGCATATGGGTCAGTTTGTCTCCATAGCCTGAGACCTCTATCTTTCCTTGCCTTCATGTCCTCAGCTTGAGGATGAGCATCATTATGGAGTGGCAGTTTTGGACGAAGTTTCAGCAACACTTGTCCTTCATCATCAGACTCAGCTGGTGGCACATCATCCTTGTTCTTTTCAGACGCTGGAATGTTTCTGATGGTCCTCTTGGGCTTGGCAGCAGGCTTTGCTGGAGCTGCCCTAGCTGGAGCAGATTTCTTGGGCTTGGATGTGGCTCCAGCCTTAATGGCATCACCCATGAGCTTCTGCTTCTGAGGAGGAGGCTGGGGTGCTTCCGCATCCTCATCCTCGACTGCTGCATCTGCATGAGAATCAACATACATATCTGCTCGAGCTTCTGATACATGCACTACCCTCTTTCTCTTGGTGGTTTTCTTCACTTTGCTTGGAGCTGCCTCTCCCAAATTCAGCTTCTTAGCAACAGTTGACTGCTTGACTTTGCTGGTGCCCTTCTTAGATTGCTGACCTTGTTGCTCTTTGGCAACAACCTTCCTCTTAGGCTTGGAGGTCACCTCTTCCTCAACAACAAAATCTGAATCCTCATCATCTGAATTCTTCTCCTTTCTAGCTCTGGTGGCTGCAGGAGGCATGCCACTTGGTGTACTCCTCTCACCATCATCAAATGGGCTACTAGGATCAGGACTAGTGTCTGCCTCTGGAATGTCTGCAATGGGTGTCTCGGACCTGTTCTGACTGTCACTGGTATCTGACATGGCTGACAACCTGTGAATAGATAAGGTATAGGCAGAGAAGAAGAGTCATCACAAACTGCAGAAGTTTTTGCAAAAAAAATGAGTTCAAATTCTAGTTTTAAGTTTTCACAGAAGACATTTCGGTCAGACCGAGTTTAAGTTTCGGTGAATCCGAAGTGTTAAACAGGAGCTTGGCACACCACTTTCGGTTTGACCGAAGTGGGTTTCGGTCCTGCCGAAAACACTAGGGTTTCACAAAAACTTCATTTCGGTCACACCGATTTTGCACAACTCGGTTGGACCGAAGGGTGCAGTGCAATGGCCATAGGCCAAATTGGTCACACCGAAATTATAAAATCGTTCTCACCGAGATGTGTTCAGTGGAAACCTAACCCTAAAATTTTTACTCGAATCTAGTTCAAACGAACCAATCTGGTGTACAGGAGGATTTCAATCGTGGCAAGATACTAGGCAATCCAAACGTGCATTGAATCGGAGATGGGAGCACGAGTGGGATCAAAACTCACCCTAACTTGGTGGAGTTTCTCTACGGCGGCAACGGCGCGGAGGAGATGCCCGTTGACGGCGACGGAGACCTGCGGCGAGGGCGCACAGGCGACGACGGCGACGATCCGGAGACCAAGGCGACGGCAGCAGGAGATGTGGGGGCGAAACGTTTGAAGGAGGAATCAACGCGCGCGGCCCTTGGAATATATACCCCTTTGCTGTCGGTGGGACCGAGTTGTAAAACTCGGTGGCACCGAGATGGATAACTGCTAGGCAGTTATGCACTTCGGTCACGCCGAAAATCACAACTCGGTTTCACTGAGATGAAAACCTAGATTAGTCTAAATGCTTTCGGTTCGACCGAGTTTGAGTGAGTTGGTCTGACCGAAATCAATTAGAAGGTTTTGGAAATTAGCCCTAGACGGATCGGTGGCTCCGAGTGCTCCTGACCCGGAGGGTCCGAAAATGACTTGTTCAAAGTTTGTGATGTAAGCATGAATAGAATTTGAGACAAGAAAGCATAGATAGCTAGGGGAGGTACTTAGGCATTCTTGTCCATCCATTTGGTCAGAAAAATCAAAACGACAAAAACAACAAATGGATGTCCTCGAATGGATAAAATCATGCATCCAACATGCTCACACAGTAAGATAGCAAATGAAATATGTGTCAAACATGCACAACCAAAACTCTAGCAACTAACACACAATTTGTCGATGACTAGGTCATCTTTATATGAGTATTTTGACTTGGGAGCCAAATGAGAACATTTGATCATAGGTCATACTCATCGTTTAAGCACAAGTGGGGTTACCACTTTTACATAAAGCATTGATGTGTTCACATCATTTGAAGATGCTTTAGCTCAATTTTTAGAGCAAAGCTCCCCCTAGATGTGAGAGCGCCTTTTAAAGGGTCAAACTAACCTTGGGTTGTCATAGAAGACTTCATGTAGATGTTGAAGATGTGGATGCTCAATGTTGATGGAGATCATAAAGAGTTGGGAGCTATCCTTTGGATTCGGGCACTTTCAATACCTACATGGGTTAGTCCCACAAGGAACAAACAAGGATATCCATGGACATAGATTGAAGTTCACAATAGATGATGTCCATGAAAGCAATGATTACCTTGTCCCTTGACTTACCAACAAGAGGTTTTGTGACTCCATGAACTAGTGCATGATGTAGAAGTTGATTGCACAAGTTCTTTGCCAAAATGAATGTGAGTGAAGTATGTTGGCGGAGTCACCCTCAAGAACTTTCTAGTTCTTCTTCTTCGGGATCCACATCATCTTGATGGGAATCCTTGGGGTTGTAGTTGAGTTTGACGAAGTAGAACTTGACGTTTCCTTGGGAACCCACTTGACCATGGCTTGAGGTGCTTCAACGAATGCATCAATCTCCTCTTGAAGCTTGTCCTTGGCTTTTAGCTTGTGGTCTTGTGGTGGAAGGTCATCTTGAGCTTGTTCCACATTGGAAGAAGTAGGATCATACTTCTCCTTTTGAGAAACAAACTGTGGAGTAGGATATTGACCTTCTTCCCACTCAACACCTTCGGCGTTGAACTTTCGCTCAAAACCAATTCCTTGATTCTTCCGGTGCCTTCCTTGCTTGCGAACAATTTCCTCAAAGTTCTTGCTTCCGGCAAGGCTCTTGTAGACACCATTCTCTATGATCCCTTTCAATAAACTATTCTCTTGCTCAAGTGTAACTTGGCTTGAAACATTGTTAGTGGAATCAAGAGAACTACTAGAAGCAACAACATTGGATTTAGCATGGTTATTGTTACTGCTAGAGGAAGAATTTTTCTTATGCTTGTCATGCTTAGTCTTAATGGGTGGCAAGAAATTAGACAAGAGAAGTCGTTTGGCAAGATATGAAGAACTCTTCTTTCGAAGATCGTCATTGATTGCTTTTAGAAACTCATGTTCTTGCTCTAGAGTGAGCTTCTCGAAGCGTAGCTTCTCATGAGATCTTAGGAGCTCTCTATGATCTTCTTGAGTTGTTTCATGAGCTAACTTAAGAGTGTTTAGTTCTTTAGTTAGACGCTCAATCTCCTTCATAGCATTGTCATTCGACTCTTCTTGGCTATAAAGACTACTAGCATGTTCATCGTTACTAGGCTCATTTGATTTATCATGCAAGAGCTCATCTTCACCAAGCAAGTCATCCTCATCACTATTGAAGTCAATGAATTCAGGGTGTGATACCTTGGGGCCTTTAGCCATGAAGCATCTTCCAATTCCCTCATTTGGTGAATCAAATAAGTCGTAGGAGTTGGAGTTGGAGGACACGAGAGCAAGACTGGCAACACCTTCATCTTGACTGTAGTCGGAGTCGGAGTGATAGCTTCCATCGGATTGATAGTCGGAGTCGGAGCCGGAGACCCATTCACCTATATGAGCTTGATGTTTTCTTCTTGTGTAGCTCCTTGATGACTTGTCTTTCCTCTCCGAATCCTTGCTTCTCCAAGAGGGTCTTCGTTCATAACGATCATCTCTACTCCTTCTCTCTTTCCGAGGTGACTCATCTCTTGAACTTCTTCTTCTTGGAGATTCTTCTCTTCTCTTGTGGGGAGCCGTACACTCATTTGAGTAGTGTCCGGGTCTTCCACAATTGTAGCAGTTTCGATCACGACTAGAAGATCTCTTTTCAGCATATGATCTAGACTTTGAGCTTCTCTCTTTGCCTCTATTCTTGTAGAATTTGTTGAAGTCCTTAACCATTAGGCTTATCTCTTCATTGGAAACTAACTTGTCACTTGAGGTTGTGGGAGCATCACTTGTAGCTTTATAAGCACCACTCGACTTGTTGTGAAGCTCTTCCTTATCCTTAAGTGTCATCTCATGAGCAACAATTCTTCCAATGACTTCGGTTGGCTTGAGAGTCTTGTAGTTTGGCATCATTTGGATCAAAGTGCACACGGTGTCATACTTTCCATCCAAAGCTCTAAGAATCTTCTTGATGATGAATCGGTCGGTCATTTCTTCGCTTCCTAAGCCGGCAATCTCATTTGTGATGAGAGCAAGCCTAGAGTACATTTCAGCGACTCCTTCACCATCCTTCATCTTGAACTTGTAAAGTTGACCTTGAAGAATATCTAGCTTTGATTCCTTCACAGACTCGGTACCTTCGTGCATTTCAACCAAAGTATCCCAAATCTCTTTTGCATTTTCAAGACGGCTGATTTTGTTGAACTCCTCGGGACACAAGGCATTGAAGAGAATGTCACAAGCTTGAGCATTGTTTTGCAACATCCGCAATTCTTCCGGTGTAGCATCGCGATCCGGAACTTTTCCTTCCTCGAAGAATTCACCTTGCATACCAACACAAATAATGCCCCATGCGGCTGGGTTATGACCAAGAATATGCATATTCATTTTATGCTTCCAACTAGCAAAATTTGTACCATCAAAGTAAGGACCTCTACGAAAATTACCCTCACTAGACGCCATACTCTCCTAGGTTGTGAAACCAAGCTTATGGAGTCCAATGCAATGGAAACCAAAACAATGGAGACCAAAGCTCTGATACCACTTGTAGGATCGAAAGTATGTCTAGAGGGGGGGTGATTAGACTACTTGTAAGTATAAAAATTCTGCCTTTTGACAAAGAACAGTTTTTGGCAGATTCACAAATATGATCAAGTCAAGCATCACCCTACACATGCAATTCTAGAGTATAGGCAGCGGAAACTAAATTGCACATGTAGTAAAGAGAGGTGGAGAAGAGCAAACGCAATTTTGGAGACGCAATAATTTTTCCCGTGGTTCCGATAGGTGGTGCTATCGTACATCCACGTTGATGGAGACTTCAACCCACGGAGGGTAACGGCTGCGCGAGTCCACGGAGGGCTCCACCCACGAAGGGTCCACGAAGAAGCAACCTTGTCTATTCCATCATGGCCTACGCCCACGGAGGGCTAGCCTTACTCGGGGTAGATCTTCACGAAGTAGGCGATCTCCTTGCCCTTACAAACTTCTTGGTTCAACTCCACATCTCGACGATGGAGGCTCCCAAGCGACACCTAACCAATCTAGGAGGCACCACCCTCCAGAAGGTAATATATGTTGTAGATGATGATGAACTCCTTGCTCTTGTGCTTCAAATGATAATCTCCCCAACACTCAACTCTCCTCACTGATTTGGCTGTGGTGGAAGAAAGGATTGAGTGGAAAGCAACTTGGGAAGGTTAGAGATCAAGCTTCATATGGTGGGAGTGGAGCAACTTGATCTCAACACAAGGGTAGGTAGTTCTCTTCTCAGAAATGTAAGGTAGGAGTGGTAGTTCTTTCTGATGGCTCTATCCACGAATGAAGAGGGGGTGGAGGGGTATAAATAGCCTCCACACAAAATCCAACCGTTACACACATTTGAGCAATCTCGGTGGGACCGAAGTGGACAACTCGGTGAGACCGAAAGTTCAAATAATGTGAACGTTGGGGTTTTCGGTGGGACCGAATATACAATCTCGGTTAGTCCGAGTCGTGCAATGACAAGAGCATACCAGTTTCGGTGGGACCGACTTCATCATCTCGGTGACACCGATTTGATGACAGAAGGTTACAGAACCTTGGCAACTCATGTTTCGGTGAAACCGATTTCAGAATTGGAAAATCCGAGTTTACTAGGGTTTGGCTTATGGCTGAGGTGGTTCATCTCGGTGTGACTGAGTTTGGAATATCGGTGGGACCGAGATTACTTATGAGTGTATATGGCAGTGAAAGTTGCTGATAGTTTAGGAGATGTATCACTAAGCACTTGAGCAACCAGATCATCATCATAACCTCATCCCCTTTTAATAGTATTGGCTTTTCCTATGGACTCAATGTGATCTTGGATCACTAAACCAAAAATGGAGTCTTGAGCTTTTGCCAATGCTTGCCTTAGCATTTTGAGGGGTCCACTTCTTCAGTCCTTGCCATACCCATATCACTGAACTTCTCTGAAATGATTCTCAAGTAACTATTAGTTCAATGATATATATGTTGTTATTAATTGCCAAAACCACCCGGGGATTAGTTGCACTTTCACTCATCAAGTCCTACTGTCGGGAGAAACTGTCCGCCACGAACACCTATGGGACCGGAGCCCCTTGTCTGTGCGGTACGAGGGCGGAGGGAGCACAAAGAGCAGATTGTAGCGGGCACGCGGGCAGTTTTACCCAGGTTCGGGCCGCGGTAGACGCGTAAAACCCTACTCCTGCTTAGTTGTGTATTGAGTTGGAGTGCTCGGGAGCTTGAAGAAGCAGCTACACCGAGCGTATGAGTGATCTAGGTTCCGAACCCCCTCCACGTTGTGCATGGGCCTCCTTTTATAGTGCAAGGGGTCACCGACAGGTGTCAACGTAGGAGAAAGGGGTAAAAACGTAAAAGAGGTGGTAGTTGTAACAGTGCGGGAACAGTGGAGCTACAGTGCGCGAACAGTGGTCGCTACCTACTTTGACAGTGGGGGACAAGGGCATTTAATACCCGTCGCCGTCGACCCCAAAAGCTCCCGCCCTTGCTTCTCCGTTTGCCACGGCGATGGCTTCACCACCGTGGGGTGCCACCGTGTCCCCCAGGCTGCACAGCCGTCCGCCACGCATCTCTGGATAGGCCCCAGGGCGACGCGTGGGCCGATGAGCTGGAGCGCGGGCACACAGCGCAACTCTCCCGGCAAGCACCTTGCCGGGGCCTTGATCTTGCCGGGCCCGGGAGCTTGCCGCTCCCCGGGCCCTCGCCGGGGCGCGTATAGCGCCGAGGCGTGTCTTCTATGATGGAATCTTCTAGTCTTCCTGGCAAGCTCCTCTTGCCAGGGCCTTGTGCCAGTGAGGAAATCTTGAGCCTGGTACGGCCTTCCCGGCAAGCTCCACTTGCCGGGGTCTCGATCTTCTGTCTTGCATACTTTGTTTTTGAATGGTTTGATATGGATCAGGGAGGTCTCCGGCGAGCGCGTGGTAAACCCTGCCGCGGGAAGCTGCAACTGCCCGTGCACAAGTTGGGGTACTGAGGTATCCCTACCTTAGTACACCGACAGGAGCCCCCGGGCCTGGGCCACACACGGTGCCGAGCGCTGTTGGGCCAGGCCCAAAACAGTGCATGGGCACACGTGGCCCACGGCGCGCCGAATCCACTTCCGTATCCGCCGCATCCCCCCGTAACGGCACGCGTCGATTGCGGCGTCGTGGGATGGGACGTGCCGACGTTCTCTTAATGGAAAGAGCGAAACGCCCCCCACTTCCCCATAAAAGCAGAGGAAGCAGGAGCGATTCCCCTCCTTGCACTTTCATTGCATCTTCTTCTTCCTCCAGAGATCCCTTTGCGCTCCGCCTCCACACCTCCGCAGCCGTCGTCTGCATCTCCGGCGTCGCCGGGCTCTTCGTCCCCCTTCCTCCGCCGCGTCCGCCATGGCCCCGAAGACCGACAAGGCGAAGGCGGAGAAGGCCAAGAGGGAGAAGTCGGAGCAAGCGGCGAAGCTCGCCGCGTATCGGAAGCGGAACCTCGTCTTCCCGCCGAAGCTCGGCGCGCGGGAGCTCTGGAACAAGTATTACTTGTTCTGGGCCAAGGAAACCAAGGCGCACCCCCGCACTCAAGCTTATCCGGCCGCCGCCAAGGACATCTACCCCGGCGGGTACTACTTCTTCGCAGCCTTCTTCCACTGCGGTCTTTGCCCTCCTTTCTCTGATTTCTTCTGCGACATCATGCACACCTACGGCTTCCACCTTCTTGACTTCACCCCCAACGCCATCCTCACCATGGCGGTTTTCGCACACATGTGCGAAAACTTCATAGGGATACACCCAAACGTAGCGCTGTTTAGGCACTTCTTCACTCCTAGAGCAGAGGCCGGCGCCCCCCTCTCCGGAGGAATTTCTTGGGTTTTCCGTCTGAACAAGAAGGAGTCCTACTTACCGGGGGAGCTCCGCGGCAAGTGGGAGGAATGGCGTGCGGAGTGGTGCTGGATTGTTGAGGACGAGCCGCAGCCCTTCACCGCGCCGCGCACAACGCCCATCGTGCGCGGCAGGGATTGGAGCGAGCTGGACTCGGACGACATCAAGCTCGACGTCGCCCTCGTCCGGATTCTTCGTCTTTGGACCGCCAGGCTGTCCGTTGCAGAGGTAGGCGCAGATTTCCTCCGCCGCCGCATCGCCCCTCTCCAAGACAGGAAAAGGCCGGCCTGGGAGTACGGCGGCCCGGCGGATATAATGAGGCTGCGCCCCGGGCTAAACTTCAACTTCACGACGCTGGAGCTGAAGGGGATGGTCCGGGAGCTCTTCAAATATGACCCGGCCCACCCTGAGTGGTTCAGACCTCCCCGGGGAGTGGTGCCCCTCTGCAACAGCTCAGTCCGGGACCGTCTCTGCGCCATGATGCCCGCGTGTGATTCGCACGGCGTGGACCGCACGTGGATTCCGCCCAAGCCCATAGACATCCTCAGCTTCTTCGACAACCTCGTGGAGGTGGCGAAGAACAAGGATGACATCAAGGAGCACACGCGGGACACCACCGAACAGGAGCTTGCATACATGGCTTCTCGGGCTGAAGAGGCCGCTGCAGCCGCAGCGGCAGGAGATTTTGGATATACGCCTGAAGAGGCGGAGGCTGCGGATGCGTCCAGCTAGGCGGAGGAGGCGGAGATCCGCAGACTGCTGCAACTTCCTCCTGATGCGCTCGCCGGGGTCCCCTCTCTGAGGCACTCCGGGATCCACGGAATCGTGGCCGAGGCCGCGGCAAGGGATGGCGCTGCCGGAGGGAACAGAGGCGCCGCGGGGAGCGGAGGCGCCGGAGGGAGCGGAGGCGCCAAAGGAAAAGAGGCCGCAGCGCAGGGCACTGGGCCCAGCGAGCCAGCCGGGGAGGAGGAGGAGGAGGAGGCCGAGGACTCCGACGGATCTACGGAGCTCTACGCCGACGACCTCTCCTCGTCGGAGACTTCCCCGCCCCCGGCAAGCCCAAGGCGGTCTCCACCGAAGCGTCTCCGCAAGACGGCGACGGGAGAGAGGGCGCAGGCGCCCCGGCAACAACCAGCTCGCCGGGCAGCTCCCCGGGGGAGCCAAGCTGCGCCGGGGGCGACCGGCGCACCAGCCACAGCGGAGGCGGCCCGCGCGCGGGCCACGACGGAGGCGCCCCGCAAGCAGGCGTCGAGCCGACAGGGGTCTTCTCGGAGCGGAGCAGCAGCTCCGCCCGCTCCCCGGGCTCCGGCTACCACAGGGGCTGGGTCTTCGCAGCACCCAGCCCCCGGGACCGCCAAGCGCCCGAGGGAATCTTCGTCTTCCGCTCCTCGTGCAGACGCGCCCCAAGTGGAGTACGACTTCTCCGCCTTGAGCGAGGACGACGAGGAGGATCAGGAGTAAGAATCCGAGATCTTACACCTTCTCAAGTTTCGTCTTGATTATTGTTGATGCTAATTTTGTTTGTTGCTTTAATTTCAGGACCTTGGTTCAGCGCGTGGCGAAGAAAGCCAAGGCGCCTGTGGTCGAGGTCGCGGAAGGCTCGGCCATCGCGGCAACTGGGGACGTGCCGGAGCCAAGCCTGCCGGACCCGAGCGCTGCTCCGAGGAGCAGCCCCCAGCGCAGCCCCCAGCGTAAGTCTGGGTTCCATCTTCCCGCTCGTCGGGATGCGCTTGGGGATTTTGTCTTGTTTCAATATCTTGATGTCTTTGTCTTGGCTTGTGCAGAGGTGGAGCCACAGCTGCAGGAGCGCCCGGAGACCATCCTCGAGGAGCCGCAGGCCCCGCCGTCCCCGCCAAGGCCGAACTCTCCGGCAAGGGAGAGTGCTCCGCCAAGGGCGGGTACTCCGCCAAGGGCGAGTACCCCGCCAAGGGCGAGCAGCCCGGCGAGGGCGGCCACTCCGCCAAGGCAGAGCTCCCCGGCGAGGGAGCCCGCCGCTGATGACGTCCGCCAAGGTAAGTCTGGTACTTTGTCTTCTTGGCGTTGTTTCTTTTTGGATATTTGCTTAAGCTTCTTTTTCTTCTTCTAGATCCTCCTCCCCCCGAGCACATGGAGACGGAGGTCATCAACCTCGAGGAGGAGGGCGCGCAGGACGGCGGCGGCGACGCTCCTGTCGCCGAGGACACGGCGGGAGCCGCCGAGCCGGCCGCGCAGGAGACCGCTCCGGCTGCAGACGCAGCGGCCGGGGAGGGGGACGGCGACCGCACCGCCGACCCGGAGGCGGCGGGAGCGTCAAGTGCTGCGCCGGCCGCCGACCCCTCCGCCGGCAAGGAGCAGGGCTACTATCTTGAAGCCCCCAACGGTGTCTTCATCCAGGTGCCGTGGGGTTATTCGTCGCGAGCTCCCGCGGAGGGCGAGGCATTTGACGGGGAGGTCCTCGCCTCCGCGGGCTTGAAGATTGTCGAGGCGCCCGGCGGGAGTGAAGGGCCCGAGGAGGAGAAGCTGCTTCACCAGCTCCTGGCCCTTTACCGGGCCAGGCAGGCGAAGCTCGCTTGTCGGGAGGCCCTCGCCGCCAAGGCCGCCGCGGAGATGGAGAAGCGCGCGGCGGAGCTCAGCGCCGCCAACCAGGAGGCCCTCCGCGAGGTGGCGGAGGAGCGCGAGCGACTCGCCGGCGAATACCAGGAGTGGGTGCTGGAGAAGGCCGAGGCCGAGGAACAGCAGCGGCTCGCCGGGGTGGAACTGTCCCGGCGAGAGGGAGAACTCGCCCAGCGTAAGGTCAACCTCGACTCCCACGAGGAGGACCTTGCCGCTCGGGAGGAGGCCCTTGGCGGGGAACTGAAGGAGGCGAAAGCCGCCGCGGTTGCCGCGGAGACCGCCAAGAAGGAGTTTGCCGCCAAGGTCGCACAGCTGGAGAAGTCGCTGAAGGTGAGCGCGGAGAAGGTCGCCGCGCTCATCACGGAGCGCGAGAAGGACGCCCATACCAATTCAGAACTCCAGGTGCGTCTTTCTGAGAGGAGCGACGAGTTGAAGGCCGCCAAGGACTCCATCGAGGACTTGGAGTTGAAGGTCTCTACACTGAAGGATTCACTCGACGCTGCCCGGGCTCGGGAGACCAAGTTGAAGGAGGAGCTCCGCAAGGAGAGGACCTTGGTGGACAGCGCCAACCAAGCGGCTGAGCTCTTCTGCAAAACCGTTGAGGTATGGACCGAGGACTTAGTGTCTTGTGCGTCCAACATCGACCAGGAGCTGCTGGCATTGAAGCTGGAGCACCTCATCTACTCCCCGGATCCAAACCTCCCTCACAGCGCCAAGCTCAGCCTCTTCTTCAGGGGAATCGCGCCGGCCCTTGCAGATCTGCGGAAGAAGATCCCCGCGCAACTGGCCGAGGAGACGCGCCTACTCTGCAGGGGAACTCTGGAGCGCGTGCTGACGAAGATCGTATACCGCAATCCCGGTATAAATCTCACCAACGTTCTTCGCAGCTTGCCGACTGACGCGAACATGGAGGCTCTGAAGGAGCAGGTCGCCCACATCATAGCCAAGGTGGCTAAGATCTCCAGGATTGAGGTCGACCGCGTAGATTAGGCCTCCATTATCTTTATCTCTTTTCGTTGCTGCATAGGGTGTTACGAACTCATTAGTCTATTGCGACAAGCTATCTTTTGTAAGATATTTATCTCATTTCGATCAATCAGTGCAATGTTATCTTCCTTGTCTTAATCCTTGACTTTGTATGTTTTTCACCCTACGCTCCCGGGGAGCTTGCCGGCAAGGGGCCTTTGCCGCGAGCGCTGAGTGCTGGACTCCGAGCAGCCTGCTGGCCAAGGTCTCACCGGCAAGCAACCTCGCCGCAGCTAGTCGCAACGCACTTAGCTTGCTGAGCGTACTCGGAAACGAAGCAAGGGCGCGACACTTGTCGCAGCTCACTTAAATCGTTGAGCGAACTCGGAAACAAGATAAGGGTGCGGCAAGCTACGGGTAGGTTCCTCCGCGCACAGGTTTTCCATACAAAGTGTGAATGTTCAAGGAAGACAACTAAAATTTTAAAATTTGAACTGTTAAATTCTAACAACTTAGCTTTCATATATTGCTTGCTTCCCGGTAAGGCTTCTCTTTCTTGAACAGCACTTGGTTCCTCCTCCACTTCCTTCCCCCCGGCAAACTTGTACGCGAGGAACGTTCCTTCTTCTTAGGAGGCAAGGAAAAAGAAGAGGGAAACAAGTATATGGCCTTTCGGCGTGCTAATGCTTACCGGTTACTTGAGTGTTGCACCAAATGCCAAACAAAACATGCAAATAGCAAAGAAAAGCATGCAAAAGGCAATCAGCGCAAAACACGAAAACTTTACTGATGCACGGGGTCTGCGCCCGGCTTTGTACAAAGGGTTACATGCAACAGCGGCAAAGCTTGTACAAAAGGTGGTTGCCGGAGCGGATCACGGCAACCGCGCCTTATGGGTGAAACTTGCGAAGATGCTCTATGTTCCAGGAGTTGCTCACCGGTAAGCCTTCTTCGGTCTCGAGGCGGACAGCGTCGGGCCTCGTGACTTGTCTCACCCGATAAGGGCCTTCCCACTTCGGCGTCAACTTGTTGGAATTCTTGGCGGACTGAACACGCCGAAGAACAAGGTCGCCTTCCTCGAGACTCCTGGCATTGACCTTGCGGCTATGATAGCGGCGCAAGGCTTGCTGGTATCGAGCAGCTCGTACAGCAGCCTGCAGACGTCCCTCCTCGAGGAGCAATGCATCATCTTGTCGCAGTTGCTCTTGCTCGAGCTCATCATAAGCGAGCACTCGAGGAGATCCGTATACGAGTTCCGTGGGGAGAACTGCCTCTGCTCCATAGACTAGAGCAAAGGGTGTCTGTCCGGTGGCTCGACTTGGTGTCGTTCTGATTGACCAAAGAGCCGCCGGTAGCTCCTCTATCCAATTTCTTCCGCACTTGCGCAGCCTGTCAAAGGTCCTTGTCTTGAGTCCGCGCAGCACTTCAGCATTTGCCCTCTCCGCTTGACCGTTGCTCCTCGGGTGAGCAACAGAAGCGAAACAGACCTTGGTGCCAAGGTCTTGGACGTACTGCATGAAGGTGCGACTAGTAAATTGTGTACCGTTGTCGGTGATGATCCTGTTAGGGATTCCGAAACAGCAAACAATCGACCTGAAGAACCTGACCGCTGACTGTGCTGTCACCTTTCTCACTGGCTCCACTTCTGGCCACTTTGTGAACTTGTCGATTGCAACGTACAAGTACTCAAAGCCCCCGACAGCTCGGGGGAAGGGGCCGAGGATATCGAGCCCCCAGACCGAGAAGGGCCAGGACAAAGGGATTGTTTGGCGAGCTTGAGCTGGCTGATGAATCTGCTTTGCATGGAACTGGCACGCTTCACACTTGGTTACTAGTGCAGTTGCATCTTGGAGGGCTTCTTGCCAAAAGAACCCTTGCCGGAAAGCTTTCCCGGCAAGCGCCCTTGCGCCAATGTGGTGGCCGCATATGCCTCCGTGTATTTCTGCCAACAGCTTCTGTCCATCTTCCCTGGAGATGCACTTCAATCTGACACCATTGAGCCTTCTTCTGTACAGCTCGTTATCCACGAACTGGTACATACTTGACTGCCTGGTTATCTTCTCTATTTCTTCTGGGTCATCGGGAAGTTCTCCAGTTTGAAGAAAACGGACGATCTGCTGCGCCCATGCCGGAGCCTGAGGCTCGACGGCAAGGACTAAAGGCTCGAGGGGCGCTGCGGGAACCTCAGCTTCTACGGCAAGGACCTCTGGTTCTGCCGGAGCTGATTGTCCCCCGGCAAGCTCGCCGGGGCGAGGCTTGTCGGGAACGCTTGCTTCAACTGTACAGACCCGAAGATCTGCAGGAGCAAACTGTTCCTCAGCGTTCTGGTTGTTGATCTTGGGGACCTTGGCGGCGGTTTCTGGAAGATCCGCCGGCAAGTAGTCGCCGGAGACCAACTTTCTCTTCTTGGATTGCCCAACTGATGGCGTAACGGATGGTTGAGTCAGCTTGAGCAGGAAGGTCCCTGGTTCCACAGGTAACTTCATCGAAGCACACTTTGAAAGGCCATCTGCTATTTCATTTTGAGCTCTCGGGACGTGCTCCATCTGCAGACCTTCAAAGTGCTCCTCAAGCTTCCTCACTTCATCGACATAAGCTTCCATCAAAGGGCTCTGATAGCTCTTGTTAACTTGCCGGACCACCAGCTGAGAATCTCCCCGCACAATCAGCTTCCTGATCCCAAGTTCGGCCGCAATCCTGAGGCCGGCAAGCAAGCCTTCATATTCTGCGGTGTTGTTTGTCGCTTGCTCCCTGGGAAAGTGCATCTGGATAACATATTTGAGGTACTCTCCGGTGGGCGCGATGAGTACCACGCCGGCACCGGCGCCTTGCAGCGAGAAGGCACCGTCAAAATACATTACCCATTCACTTGTCGCTTCTTGTACGGGTGCACTTGTTTCTTGGACTTCTTCGTCGGGTGTTGGGGTCCATTCAGCTATGAATTCTGCCAAAGCTCGGCTCTGTATGGTTGAAGTACTTTCAAACTTGAGCCCAAAGCATGACAGCTCCAGTGCCCACTCAACGATCCTGCCTGTTGCTTCTGGGTTGTGCAATATCCTCTTCAGCGGAAAGCGAGTGACCACTGTTATCTCATGTGCTTGGAAGTAATGGTGCAGCTTTCTCGAGGCCATGAGGAGGCCGAAAAGCAAATTTTGAACACCAGAGTATCTCGATCTAGCCCCCTGGAGAAGGGAACTTACAAAATACACTGGGCGCTGCACCATCTTCTTCCGCGCTTCATCTTGTTCCTGCGCAGAGTTGTCCTTGTCGGGGCCAGAGCTTGCCGGAGCAGCCCCCTGCTTGTCGCTGGACTCGCTTGCCGGTGGTGTTGACTCCTCGTCGGACTCCCTCTCCGCTACTAACGCAGCACTAACCACTTGGTTGGTTGCCGCTAAGTATAGCAACAACTTTTCCTGTGGTCTAGGTGCGACAAGTATTGGAGTGGAGGACAGGTACCGTTTCAAATCCTGCAGCGCTGCTTCCGCTTCCGGAGTCCACTTCATGGGACCTGCCTTCTTCAAGATTTTGAAGAAAGGTAGGGCGCGTTCTGCAGATTTTGAAATGAACCTACTGAGGGCAGCCACACAACCTGCAAGCCTTCTGACATCCTTGACGCGCTTCGGGGCCTCTATCTGCTCAATGGCTTTAATCTTGTCGGGGTTGGCTTCAATCCCCCTCTGCGATACAAAGAATCCGAGAAGCTTGCCGGAGGGAACTCCAAAGACGCACTTCTCGGGGTTCAACTTAAGCTGTATTCTGCGCAGGTTCTGAAATGTCTCCTCCAAATCCTGGATCAGGGTATCCTTGCTCTTGCTCTTCACCACGATGTCATCCATGTAAGCTTCTACATTTCTGTGGATCTGTGGCTCAAAAGCAGTGTATACTACCCTTGCAAAGGTTGAGCCTGCATTCTTCAGTCCAAACGGCATGCGTATGAAGCAATAAGTGCCGCATGGAGTGATAAACGCAGTCTTCTCTTCATCCTCTTTGGCCATAAAAATCTGGTGGTAGCCTGAATATGCATCAAGAAAACAGAGTAGCTCACATCCGGCAGTGGAGTCAACAATCTGGTCAATGCGCGGCAAAGGGAATGGATCCTTGGGACATGCTTTATTCACATCGGTGAAGTCTATACACAGTCTCCACTTCCCATTGGCCTTGCGCACGACGACTGGGTTTGCCAACCACGTCGGATGGATCACACCTCTAACTAGGCCTGCTGCCTCTAGCTTCTTGATCTCTTCGTTGATGAATTCTTGGCGCTCCATGGCTTGCTTCCTCACTTTCTGCTTGATGGGCCGCGCATGAGGACATACAGCAAGCTTGTGCTCAATTACCTTCCTGGGAACACCGGGGATGTCAGATGGTTGCCAGGCAAACACATCGACATTCGCCCGCAGGAAGGCAACGAGCGCGCTTTCCTATTTGCTGTCAAGTGTGGCACTGATGGTGAAGGTACCACCAGTGCCGTCCTCCTTGGCGGACATTCTCTTGGTTGCCGGAGGAGCGGCCATCCCTTTCTTACTCTTGCCGGTGGAGCTCGATGGAACGTCCTCGACGGCAGCGCAGCACTCCGAAGAGGTGCGGTTGCCGGAGTGGGCCCCAGAGCACTTGCCGGACTTGGTCTTCGTCTTCTTCCCCCCGGGAGCTTCAGCGGCAAGTGTGTCCTTTTCTGCCGCAGCTGCCGCATCCCGGTAGATCTTGTCGGCGCAGACAAGCGCATCCTTCTTGTCGCCGTGGACAGTGATGACGCTTATCGGCCCCGGCATCTTGAGTACGTTGTAAGCATAATGGGAAGCTGCCATGAACTTGGCGAGGGCAGGACGGCCGAGTATTCCATTGTAGGGCAACGGAATATCGGCGACGTCGAAAGTGATGCGCTCAGTTCTGAAGTTGAGCTCCCCGCCAAAGGTCACCGGCAGAGTGATCTTTCCCTTGGGCTTGCTCCTTCCCGGGTTGATTCCTTGGAAAGAACCGGTTTCTTCGAGCTCGCCATCTGGAATCTGGAGTTTCTTGATCACAGCAGAGGAGATCAAGTTCAGCCCGGCCCCGCCGTCAACCAGCATTTTGGTGACCTTGAGGTTGCGGATGGTGGGAGAAACCAGCATCGGCAAGCACCCGACCGCTGTGGTGCGGTCAGGGTGATCCTCAAGATCAAAAATGATGGGCGTGCTGGACCATTTGAGGAGCCTGCGCGACTCCACGGGCGGCTCTGCTGCATTCACCTCACGCACCCACTGCTTTAGTTGGCGGTGGGAGGTGTGCAAAGAGGCGCCGCCGTCGACGCACAGGACCTCCGTGGCCTTCTGGAACTCCTGCTCGCTGTTATCCTCGTCCTCCATGTCTTCGTCGTCATCTTCGTCCTTGTCGCGGCCCCGGGGAGGTCGATCTCCTTGCCGCTGCTTAGCCTTGCCGCGGCGTCCTCCCCGGCCATTAAACGGCCGCTTCTTGCTTGGCTCTCCGCCACCACCTTGGGCCTTCTCCTTGTCGCGCCTCTCGTACTCAGCTTTCTGCTGCTCGACGAGGTACTCGACGCGCTTGCAGTTGGAGAGGTCGTGGCCCTTGGTGCGGTGGATTTTACAGTATTGCTTGTCGGAGCCGTCCTGCTTGTCGGCCGCCGCTACAGGGGCAGGCTCCTTGCCGGAGCCGCCAGCCTGTGTTTGCTTGGCGGGAGCCTCCTTGCCGGACTTCTCGACGGCAAGCACCTCTTTCTTGCCCTTCCTTCTGTTATTCCGCCGCCGGCTCTTCTTTGCCGGGGCGGCGTCGTCGCTGTCGCTTCCTCCTGCGCCAGCATCCTCCCCGGGGAGTCTCCTCCCCTCTTCTGCGCGTGCGCACTTGTCAGCCAGAGCATAAAGCTCGCTGACATCCCGAATCTTGGTCATCGCCATTTCCTCACGCATGCGGCGGTTACGCACGTTCTGGTGGAACGCGCTGATAACCGCGGCAGGGTGGACGTCGGGGATGTTGTGCTGTACACGGCTGAAGCGTTGGATGTACTTGCGCAGGGACTCTCCTTCCTTCTGGGCCAAAATGTGGAGATCGCTCTCCTGGCCGTGGGGTTTGTGGCCGCCGGTGAAGGCGCCAACAAACTGGTGGCAAAGGTCAGCCCAAGAAGAGATGGAACCTTCCGGCAAGTGCATAAGCCACGAACGGACGTTCGGCTTAAGCACGAGCGGGAAGTAGTTTGCCAAGATCTTCTCGTCGCGCCCCCCGGCAGCCTGCACCGCGATGGTGTAGACGCTGAGGAATTCCGAGGGGTGCGTCTTGCCGTCGTACTTCTCCGGTACGTCGGGTTTAAAATTCTTCATGCTGGGCCACTGGACGCGCCGCAGCTCGCGGGTGAATGCAGGGCAACCTGCCGCGTACGGCAAGTCGCCTGGTTCACCGGGCGCGCGCGCGTCGACAGCGTCCTCAGCCCTCTGGTCTGATTGTCGCCGAGCTTCTCGGCGGTGCTCGATTCTTGTTCGAGCGTCTTCTTGGCGCCGGTCGTCGAGGACCTGGCGCTGGTCCCGACGGGCCCGCGGATCCGACGATGCCGTGGAGCCGTCGTCGGCGTTGTTCCGGCGGGGCGGCGTCTTCTGCTTCCGCGGCGGGGAGTGCACGCTTGTCGCACCCCCGGCGGTCTTGTCGCCGTCGGCCTTCGTCTTCTCAGCTTGCCGCGGCCGCGAGGCCGTCGGCTGTTGTGGAGAATCGTTGTTGGCGAAGGCTATCAGGCTCTGGATGGTGGCCCTCCAGTCTTCGGCCTTGTCTGCCGCTGGAGGGAAGTCGAGGAGCAGTTGCGCCCTTGCGAGCGCTTCTGCTGGAGTGGAGGGGAACGCGGGCGAGCGGTGCGAGGAGCGGGATATGCTCGGACTCCTAACAACGTTAGAAGGAGCAGGGTCCCGCGCCGGCGCCTTCGCTTTGCTTGTGCCCGGACGGTGGTCCGGGGCGTCCCGCGAGCCTCCGGTTTGCCCTTGCCCCAGCAAGCGGATACCACCTCCTGTGGTATGGCGCTGCTGGGTTGTCGTGTGCTGAGATGGACGCGGCGCGTCCACGGAGACCGAGGTTCGGTCGTCCGTCCTGTTCTTGGATCTGGTGGCGCCGTGAGTGTCCTCGCCGGCGACCACCCTTCCGACGGCGTCTCCCCCGCCCACCGTTGGCTCTGGTGGCGGCGGATGAGACGCAGACGGGCCTCCGACCTCCGAAGCCTTCTTCTTCGGGGCCATGATGCTGTTGCTGATGAAGTTGCTGACGGAACTGGAGAGGTTGATGTAGAATGCGCCCGCGCGAACGCCGGATCAGGTTCGCACAACCTCGACGCCCCCTACCTGGCGCGCCAAAGATGTCGGGGGAAACTGTCCGCCACGAACACCTATGGGACCGGAGCCCCTTGTCTGTGCGGTACGAGGGCGGAGGGAGCACAAAGAGCAGATCGTAGCGGGCACGCGGGCAGTTTTACCCAGGTTCGGGCCGCGGTAGACGCGTAAAACCCTACTCCTGCTTAGTTGTGTATTGAGTTGGAGTGCTCGGGAGCTTGAAGAAGCAGCTACACCGAGCGTATGAGTGATCTAGGTTCCGAACCCCCTCCACGTTGTGCATGGGCCTCCTTTTATAGTGCAAGGGGTCACCGACAGGTGTCAACGTAGGAGAAAGGGGTAAAAACGTAAAAGAGGTGGTAGTTGTAACAGTGCGGGAACAGTGGAGCTACAGTGCGCGAACAGTGGTCGCTACCTACTTTGACAGTGGGGGACAAGGGCATTTAATACCCGTCGCCGTCGACCCCAAAAGCTCCCGCCCTTGCTTCTCCGTTTGCCACGGCGATGGCTTCACCACCGTGGGGTGCCACCGTGTCCCCCAGGCTGCACAGCCGTCCGCCACGCGTCTCTGGATAGGCCCCAGGGCGACGCGTGGGCCGATGAGCTGGAGCGCGGGCACACAGCGCAACTCTCCCGGCAAGCACCTTGCCGGGGCCTTGATCTTGCCGGGCCCGGGAGCTTGCCGCTCCCCGGGCCCTCGCCGGGGCGCGTATAGCGCCGAGGCGTGTCTTCTATGATGGAATCTTCTAGTCTTCCTGGCAAGCTCCTCTTGCCAGGGCCTTGTGCCAGTGAGGAAATCTTGAGCCTGGTACGGCCTTCCCTGCAAGCTCCACTTGCCGGGGTCTCGATCTTCTGTCTTGCATACTTTGTTTTTGAATGGTTTGATATGGAGCAGGGAGGTCTCCGGCGAGCGCGTGGTAAACCCTGCCGCGGGAAGCTGCAACTGCTCGTGCACAAGTTGGGGTACTGAGGTATCCCTACCTTAGTACACCGACACCTACTTTCCTCCCACTCACTTCTTTTGAGAGAAACTCCTTCTCTAGAAAGGATCCATTCTTAGCAACGAATATTTTGCCTTTGGATCTATGATAGAAGGTGTACCAAATAGTCTCCTTTGGGTATCCTATGAAGATACATTTCTCAGACTTGGGTTCGAGCTTATCAGGTTGAAGCTTTTTAATATAAGCATTGCAGCCCCAAACTTTAAGAAACAACAACTTTGGTTTCTTGCCAAACCACAGTTCATAAGGCGTCGTCTCAACGGATTTAGATGGTGCCCTTTTTTAACGTGAATACAGCTGTCTCTAATGCATAACCCAAAACGATAGTGGTAGATCGGTAAGAGACATCATAGATCGCACCATATCTAATAAAGTACGGTTACGACGTTCGGACACACCATTACGCCGTGGTGTTCCGGGTGGTGTGAGCTGTGAAACTATTCCACATTGTTTTAAATGAAGACCCAACTCGTAACTCAAATATTCGCCTCCGCGATAAGATCGTAGAAACTTTTATTTTCTTGTTACGATGATTCTCTACTTCACTCTGAAATTCTTTGAACTTTTCAAATGTTTCGGACTTGTGCTTCATCAAGTAGATATACCCATATCTGCTTAAATCATCAGTGAAGGTCAGAAAATAACGATACCCATCGCGAGCTTCAACACTCATCGGTCCACATACATTAGTATGCATGATTTCTGACAAATCTGTTGCTCGCTCCATTGTTCCGGAGAACGGAGTTTTAGTCATCTTGCCCATGAGGCATGGTTCGCAAGCACCAAGTGATTCATAATCAATTGATTCCAAAAGTCCATCACTATGGAGTTTCTTCATGCGCTTTACACCAATATGACCTAAATGGCAGTGCCACAAATAAGTTGCACTATCATTATTAACCTTGCATCTTTTTGGCTTCAATATTATGAATATGTGTATCACTACGATCGAGATCCAACAAACTATTTTCATTGGGTGTATGACCATCGAAGCCTTTATTCATGTAAACAGAATAACAATTATTCTATGACTTTAAATGAATAACCATATTGCAACAAACATGATCAAATCATATTAATGCTCAACGCAAATGCCAAATAACATTTATTTAGGTTCTACACTAATCCCCAAAGTATAGGGAGTGTACGATGATGATCATATCAATCTTGGAACCACTTCCAACACACATCGTCATTTCACCTTTAACTAGTCTCTGTTCATTCTGCAACTCCCGTATCAAATACGTAGGGGTTGCTATGAGCACTAGTAAAGAACACATCAATAATCTGTATATCAAATATACCTTTGTTCACTTTACCATCCTTCTTATCCACCAAGTATCTAGGGTAGTTCCACTTCTAGTGACCATTTCCTTTGTAGTAGAAGCACTTAGTTTCAGGCTTGAGTTTAGCTTTGGGTTTCTTCACGGGAGTGACAACTTGCTTGTCATTCTTCTTGAAGTTCCCCTTCTATCCCTTTTCCCTTTACTTGAAACAAGTGGTCTTGTTAACCATCAACACTTCATGCTCTTTCTTGATTTCTACCTTCGCCGATTTCAGCATCGCGAAGAGCTCGGGAATTACTTTCATCATCCCTTGCATATTATAGTTCATCACGAAGTTCTACTAACTTGGTGATAGTGCCTAGAGAACTTTGTCAATTACTATCTTATGTGGAAGATTAACTCCCACTTGATTCAAGCAATTGTAGTACCCAGACAATCTGAGCACATGCTCCCTGGTTCAGCTATTCTCCTCCATCTTATTGTAAAAGTACTGTCAGAGGTCTTATACCTCTCGACAAGGGCATGAGTATGAAATACTAATTTCAACTCTTGGAACATCTCATATGCTCCGTGGTGTTCAAAACGTTTTTGAAGTCCCGCTTATAAGCCGTAAAGCATGGTACACTAAACTATCAAGTACTCATCATACCGAGCTTTTGTCAAAACGTTCATAACGTTTGCACCTGCTCCTGCAATAGGTCTGTCACCTAGCGGTGCATCAAGGACATGATAATTCTGTGCAGCAATGAGGATAATCCTTAGATCACGGACCTAGTCAGCATCATTGCTACTAACATCTTTCAACTTTGTTTTCTCTAGGAACATATAAACGGGGAGCTACATCGCGAGCTATTGATCTACAACACAGATATGCTAATACTACCAGGACTAAGTTCATGAGAAATTAAATTTCAATTAATCATATTACTAAAGAACTCCCACTTAGATGGGCATCCCTCTAGTCATCTAAATGATCACGTGATCCAAATCAACTAAACCATGTCCGATCATCACGTGAGATGGAGTAGTTTTCAATGGTGAACATCTTATGTTGATCATATCTACTATATGATTCATGCTCGACCTTTCGGTCTCCAGTGTTCCGAGGCCATATCTGCATATGCTAGGCTCGTCAAGTTTAACTCGAGTATTCTGTGTGTGCAAATCTGGCTTACACCCGTTGTATGTGAACGTAGAGCTTATCACACCCGATCATCATGTGGTGTCTCGGCACGACGAACTTTCGCAACGGTGCATACTCAGGGAGAACACTTATACCTTGAAATTTTTTAAGGGATCATCTTGTAATGCTACCACCGTACTAAGCAAAATAAGAAGCATTATAAGATAAACATCACATGCAATCAAAATATGTGACATGATATGGCCATCATCATCTTGAGCTTTTGATCTCCATCTCCAAAGCACTGTCATGATCACCTTCGTCACCGGTGCAACACCTTGATCTCCATCGTAGCATCATTGTCGTCTCGCCAACTATTGCTTCCACGACTATCGCTACAACTTAGTGATAAAGTAAAGCAATTACATGGCGACTGTATTTCATACAATAAAGCGACAACCATATGGCTCGTGCCAGTTGCCGATAACTTTACAAAACATGATCATCTCATACAATAATGTATAACTCATCATGTCTTGACCATATCACATCACAACATGCCCTGCAAAACAAGTTAGACGTCCTCTACTTTGTTGTTGCAAGTTTTACGTGGATGCTACGGGCTTAGCAAGAACCGTTCTTACCTACGCATACAAAACCACAACGATCTTTCGTCAAATATGTGCTGTTTTAACCTTCACAAGGACCGGGCGTAGTCACACTCGATTCAGCTAAAGTGAGAGAGACAGAGACCCTCCAGTCACCTTTAAGAAACGAGTGCTCATAACGGTGAAACCAGTCTCGCGTAAGCGTACGCGTAATGTCGGTCTGGACTGCTTCATCACACAATACAGCCGAACCAAAGTATGACATGCTGGTAAGCAGTATGACTAGTATCGTCCACAACTCACTTGTGTTCTACTCGTGCATATCATCTACGCATAGACCTGGCTCTGATACCACTGTTGGGGAACGTAGTATTTCAAAATTTTCCTATGATCACGCAAGATCTATCTACCAGATGCATAACAACGAGAGGGGAGAGTGTGTCTACATACCCTTGTAGACCGAAAGCGGAAGCGTCAAGTGACGCGGTTGATGTAGTCGAACTTCTTCGCGATTCAACCGATCAAGTACCGAACGTACGGCACCTCCGTGTTCAGCACACGTTCAGCTTGATTACGTCCCACGAGCTCTTGATCCAGTTGAGCTTCACGGGAGAGTTTCGTCAGCACGACTGCGTGGTGAAGGATATGATGAAGTTACAGGTGCAGGGCTTCGCCTAAGCACTGCAACGGTATGACCTAGGTGTGTTTCTGTGGAGGGGTGCACCGCACACGGCTGGAGAGATCAACTTGTGTGTTATAGGGTGCCCCCTTGCCCCCGTATATAAAGGAGCAAGGGGGAGGCCGGCTAGCCCCTCTATGGAGCGCCAAGGGGTGCAATCCTACTAGGAATAGGATTGCAATCCTATTCCTAGTAGGAATCACCAAGAGGTAGAAGGGGGATGGAAAGAGAGGGAGAGAAGGAGAGGGAAAGAGGGGGCCGCGCCCCCCTCCCCTAGTCCAATTCGGACTGCCCCGTGGGAGGGGGTGCGCCACCTCCTGGCTGCTGCCCTCTTTCTTCCCTAAGGCCCACTAGGGCCGAACTTCCCCCCCCCCGGGGGGGGGGGGGGGGTTCCGGTAACCCCTCCGGTACATCGGTAAATTCCAAAACTTTCCAGAACACTTCCGGTGCCCGAATATAGTCGTCCAATATATCAATCTGTACGTCTCGGACATTTCGAGATTCCTCGTCGTTTCCATAATCTCATCTGAGACTCCGAACTACCTTCGGTACAACAAAACTCATAAACTCATAATACCGATCATCATCAAACGTTAAGCGTGCGGACCCTATGGGATCGAGAACTATGTAGACATGACTGAGACTCATCTCCGGTCAATAACCAATAGCGGAACCTGGATGCTCATATTGGCTCCTACATATTCTACTAAGATGTTTATCGGTCAAACCGCATAACAACATACATTGTTCCTTTTGTCATCGGTATGTTACTTGCCCGAGATTCGATCATCGGTATCTCAATACCTAGTTCAATCTCGTTACCGGCAAGTCTCTTTACTCATTCCGTAATACATCAACTTGTGACTAACTCATTAGTCATTTGCTTGCAAGGCTTATTATGATGTGTATTACCTAGAGGGCCTAGAGATACCTCTCCGACACTCGGAGTGACAAATCCTATTCTTGATCTATGCCAACACCACGAACACCTTCGGAGACACCTGTAGAGCATCTTTATGATCACCCAGTTACGATGTGACGTTTGATAGCACACAAGGTGTTCTTCCGGTATTCGGGAGTTGCATAATCTCATAGTCATAGGAACATGTATAAGTCATGAAGAAAGCAATAGTAGTAAAACTAAACGATCATAGTGCTAAGCTAACCACTACTAGGAAAAGGGCTATAGATGATATGGCCACTAATGGCGCACCAGACACTTGGTGCGCCACTACTATATAGTAATGGCGCACCATGAGTTGGTGCGCCATTAGTGTGGTAGACACTAATGGCGCACCAGACCCACGGTGCGCCATTAGTAACAAATGTTTTTTTTCCAAAAATACTAATGGTGCACCATGGCAGAGTGCCATTACTAGTTTAACTAGTAATGGCGCACCTCCAACACACTGCGCCACTACTATATTTTTTTTGCAAAACTACTAATGGCGCACCTCAAGCTGGTGCGCCAATAGTAACCAGGGTTACTAATGGCGCATTTGTGGGTGGTGCGCCATTAGTAACCTGGGACCAGCTAGATATTTTGGACAGCCACACCTACCCACTCACTTGGTTACTATTGGCGCATTTGTGTGTGGTGCGCCATTAGTAACCTGGGACCAGCTAGATATTTTGGACAGCCACACCTACCCACTCACTTTCCCCACTTCATTCTCTCCACCTCCTCCTCCAAGCTTGTGTCGGCTGCCTCCTCCTCCTCACCTCATTTGCACCATAGATTCATCAAAATTAAGTGGTTAAATTACCTTTTTTGATAGGTAACTAAGGGGAAAACTAACTTTATGCTGTAGATCTACATTTTTCTCCCTCGAGCTCCAACAACCGTGCACATGCACTTTTTATGGCCTAGCTAGATCTATGTATGTTTGTGGTGTTGCATATATGTTTGTGTTTGCAGGTACCGGTATTTGAAATGCGATAGTTGCCAATATTTTGCCGAAATGTTGATTCATTTCCGTTTCGGCGAGAATTTTGGCACTATGCATTCTTTTTGGTCCTATTTTTAGGGAAAGTCATGCCAAATTTTTTCTTGGTTCTAAAATATCGTTTTGCTCTACCCCACATGCGACCATGGTCTGCACGATGACCGAAGGCATCGTGAATAGGTTTTTGAGCTCTGCGATGGCCGAGATGCTTCAAAAGAATTAGATGGAGATAAGATGTCCGTGTCGAAGATGCAAGCTGAACAACCTTATTGCGGACCCGGATTCCGGGCAGGTGCAGGACCACCTACTCCTGCGTGGTTTCATGGATGGCTATTGGTGGCAAGGTGATGAATATGACTATGACGTCTTCCATGGCCGGGCAAGAAATGAGGAAGGGTAGCAAGACAACCACCGCGGCGAGGGCGGGCGAGAAGACGAAGAATCTCCAGGACATGATCACGACGGTGATGCTGTACACAGTCATCATGTAGAAGATGTCGGACATGATGATGAGGAAGATCAAGACGAAGGGCATGATCATGATCTAGATGAAGATGCCGAAGCAGACGACGATGGAGGCTGGGTGTAGGACCCTCATATTCAAGAGCTGCTTCTCAAGCAGACGGATAACGCAAGAGCTGCCGCCCGAGAGAAAGCCAACCTGGATCAACTGGAGATAGAGGCGGTTACTCCATTGTATGAAGGATGTAGGCCCAAGGATACCCGCCTGAAAGTAACGCTCACGGCTCTGGAGATGAAGGTAAAACACAAAATGACCGACGCATGCTTCGATGAGAACATGTCATTCTCGCACGAACGTCTTCCCAAGGGGAACAAGTGCCCGACCAGCTTCGAGGAGGCGAAGAAAATCGTGTGTCCTCTGGATTTACCGCACGTGAAATACCATGTGTGCATGAACAATTGCATCATTTATCGGGACGAGCACGCAGAGTCTACCATATGTCCGGTGTGCGGCGTCACTCGATACAAGAAGAGGAAGAAAGCTCCTCGAAAAGTGGTGTGGTACTTTCCGATCACTCCTCGTCTGCAGTGGTATTTCGCGGACCCTAAGGTAGCAAAGCTCATGTGTTGGCACGCGGATATGGAGTAGAAGAAGCGAGAAGATGACCGACATGATCCAGAGATAAATAAAAAAGATAAGATGCTGAGTCACCCTAAGGATGCGAGCCAGTGGCAAGCGTTGAACTTCGAAGACCCAGAATTTGGGAACAATCCAAGGAACATCATGCTGGGCGCGAGCACCGATGGAGTCAATTCGTTTGGCAGCCAGAGAAGCACACATAGCACCTGGCCTGTGTTTGTGTGGATGTACAACCTTTCCCCCTGGTTGTGCATGAAGAGGAAGTACATTCACATGAGTATGCTAATTGAAGGGCGGAAACAACCAGGGAATGACATCAATATGTATCTGGGGCTGCTGAAAGAGGAGCTAGACACGCTGTAGAAAACACCAGCGAATACGTGGGATGCCGCAAAGAAAGAATATTTCCCTATGAGAGCCGCACTGCTCACGATGGTGCACGACTATCTCGGTTACAGATATCTCACGGGGCAGGTGGTCCACGGATTTTCTGGATGCGTCAGGTGCATGGATGACACAACGTATCGCCAGCTAGATAGAGATCCCGGGTCTTCGAAAACCGTGTTCATGGAACATCGATGGTGGCTTCGTGACGATGACCCATGGAGGAAACGCAATGATCTGTTCGATGGTGAAACCGAACCCCGAAGATGCCCGCGTACGAGGAGCGGCGAGGAAATAGACGAGCTGTTGAAAAATTGGAAAGATTGCCCACTACCGGGAAAGAAGCAAAAGGAGCCAGAGCCGGGAAAGAAGCGAAAGGCACCAGAGCCGCTGCTGAAGGTATGGAAAACGAGGTCTGTTTTCTGGGACTTGCCGTACTGGAAGATCCACCATGTGCCTCACAGCCTTGATGTCATGCATATCACGAAGAACGTGTGCGAGAGTCTGCTTGGTACCCTGCTCAACATGCCACAGAGGACCAAAGATGGGCCGAAAGCAAGGGAAGACTTGAAATCAATGGGCATTAGGCAGGAGCTTCACGCTAATGATGATGATGATGATGATGATGATGATGATGAGACGAAGCAGGACACGGAAAGTCGTCGCAAAGGCAAAAAGGCCAAGAAGACCGGAAATGACTACCCTCCCGCGTGCTTCACTCTTAGTCAGGAGGAGATCGAGCAGTTTTTCACCTGCCTCGTAGGAGTGAAACTTCCTTACGGTTATGCGGGGAAGATAAGCAGATAACTAGACCCAGCGAAGTAGAAGTTCAGCGGGATGAAGTCTCACGACTGCCACGTGCTGATGACGCAGATACTTCCAGTTGCAATCCGTGGGATCATGGACGCGCACGTCCATGAAACGCAATTTGGCCTATGCAACTTTTTCGACGTCATCTCTCGGAAGTCGGTTGGCGTGAGGCAACTCAGAAGGCTAGAGGAAGAGATTGTGGTGATACTATGCGAGCTTGAGATGTACTTCCCGCCCGAATTCTTAGACGTTATGGTGCATCTGCTGGTCCATATCATGGAGGATATCATCCAACTCGGGCCGACGTTCTTGGACAGCATGATGCCGTTCGAAAGGATGAATGGTGTCATCAAAGGATACGTTTGCAACATGTCACGTCCAGAGGGAAGCATAGCCAGGGGCTTTCTGACCGAAGAGTGCATCTCCTACTCCACGAATCATCTAGGCATCAAGAACCCCGTTGGTCTGCCCGTCAACAGGCACCTCGGCAGGCTCGCTGGATGGGGTTACCGCGAGGGTCACCGCGAAATGCATGTCGAGTTCGAGGGTCAACTCGCCGACTTTGAAAGAGCAAACCTAGTCGCGCTACAACACATAGACGTGGTCAATCCTTGGGTGGTAGAGCACAAAACCTTTATTGAGAAGACGTACAATGACCGAGGCCAACAGAGGACGGACAGAGATATAATCAAAGAGCACAACTCATGTTTCACGCGTTGGTTCAAGCAGAAGCTTCTATCGTACCCTTTACATGAGGATTCTTCTGCGGAAGAACAACTCATATTCGCCTTGTCACAGGGCGCTGAGCACAACCTGATGACCTATGAGGCATACGATATCAACGGCTACACATTCTACACCGAGGATAAGGACATGAAGAGCGATGATTATCAGAACTCCGGGGTAACGATGGAATCCTACACCGGTAACGACAAGGATAGATACTACGGAATGATTGAGGAGATCTGGGAGCTAAGCTACGCTGGAGAGAAGGTCCCGATGTTCCGTGTCAGATTGGCCAAGAGCGTCCTAAAAGAAGACTGGTATTTCACCACCATGGTTATACCCGAAGCCAAATCCAAGACCGCGGGCACAAACTTCACCGCGAAAAATGAGCCATGGGTACTGGCTTCCCAAGTGGACCAATACTTCTTCATTACCAACCCGTCAAAGCCCAGTCGTGTTGTCGTGAGGAGAGGCAAAAGGAAGATCATCGAAAAGGATGGAGTCGCCAATGAGCAAGACTTCGACAAGTACGGCGACCCGAAGATGGAACATGACGACGACGATGAAGTAGCAACATACACCACAAGAAGAAGCAGGACCACCCTACCTAAAGGACGTCCGTTCCACAGAAGAACTCCATTTGCGAAAAAGAAGGGCAAGAAGATTGTGAACAGATAGCTAGCTAGCTAAGATCGATTGTATTTAAATTGTAGCCTTCATTTCTCGATTGTATTTCATGGGCACTTTTTGAACTATCATGAATATTTTTAAATTTCATGGGAACTTTTTGAATTCATGAATATTTTTTCAAATTTGATGATATTTTTTCATATTCAATATGAAAAAATATTGAATATTCATGAGGACACTCGATCTCGATCCCCCTCCATCTCGATCACTATCCCCCTCCATCTCGATCGCTATCCCCATTCATCTCGATCTCGATCCCCCCGCACCCTCCCCCTCTAGCTCCACCGCCACCGACGACCC
>LR738714.1:199033631-199065404 GCA_902687465.1 Secale cereale
CGACCCACCGCACCCTCCCCCGCTCCACCGCCGCCGCCGAGCACCCCCGTTTGATGATATTTTCAAATAAAAAATTTGATGATATTTTTTCATATTCATAAAAAAATTACTGTTTTATAAAAATATATTAAAAAATAGCAACAAAAAATAATAATAATAATAACATACTAATGGCGCACCGTTCGGCTAGTGCGCCATTGCTATCTAAAAAAATATTTCAGTGGCGCACCGCTATGGGGTGAGCCATTGCTATAAAAAAAGATTTCTAATGGTGCACTGCTCGGCGGTGCGCCATTAGTAAGCTCCCCCCTAGCTCTAACTCGCCCGACCCCTTCATCCCTCCCTCTCGCCAGATCCATTCCCCCCACCACCGCGCGCTGCCCCGACCCACGAGGCCACCGCCCCTACGTGCGCCGCCGCCCCCGCGCCCCCGCGCCCTCCACCATTGTAGATCCGCCATCGCCGACGCCTCCGCGACCTCGTCGTTGCCGATAGCCTCCCCGCGTCGGCCCCTGCCCTGCTCCGCCTCTACCTCAGTCCGGGGAAAGGGTGCAGGACGACAACCGCCACCGACCCGCGAAGCACGTGGCCGCCGGCCTCCCCACGACCAACTGAGGCGCCCAGGAGGACCGCCGCCGTCTTCTTCTTCGACTACGAGGACCCGGACGAGCTCGGACGCCCACGAGCCATCCCTTCGACGCCGCCGCCGCCGCCGACCCCGACCCCGACCCCTATGGCGACCGGCCGCGACCGCCCAGGTACCTGTCCTCCTTCCTCCTTCCTCCCAGTTTGCAATCCATACAGAGTTGCCTGCCATTTTCTCTGAAATTTAAGAGGCATAATGCCAGTGAATCGACATTTCGGTGGCATACATTGTGATCCTTCTATTAGACAGAGATGTCTAAATCTTTTGTGTGTCTCTGTTTGTAGGGAGCTTGTGTAGTATTTTCAGGCTAGATAGGTGGTTCCGGCAGTGAGCACATCCTGGTAGTGTTTTGACATGTTTATATTTTTTCTGTCTGAAACTTTGCTACGTGAGAATGTCTGAAACCTTTTTTTGTTCGATGAGGAACCATATTTTCTGAATAGGATCCCTGGTGAACGAATACTTCAAAGTTTTCAGACTAAACAAGGTTTTTGATTTCTTAAAAGCTGTGGCTTATGGTACAACTCCGGAAATTGACAGTATAGTACTAGCAGGCCTAAATGTATAGCTTCTTACGAAGATACATAACGTGCAAGTATAGATTTTTTGTGAAATATTTTTTTGTAGATACATGATTGAAAATCTATCAAAGAGTACTTTGATCAATGAGTATTCTCCAACTAGGAAATTATGTGATGTGACAAATGAGATGCTATTCACTTAATATTGGTAGAGAAATTCTGCTGCCATCCCAATAATGTTGGTCTTATTCATGATCAGCAATCCATGATCAGCAACAATTTCTTTCACTAATTTTTATGATCAGCAATCCATGATCAGCAACAGTTTCTTTCACTCAATTTCAGTTAACAGCAATCCATGATTTTTTCAGCTAAAACTATTGATGATTTCTTGGTGGGTGACCTATTAGATCTGGAATGGAAGCTCACATAAGTTGAGCTGATTTTTGTCCATATGAAAGCAGAGGACCATATGGTCTATGTCCTTTTAATCCATATGAAAGTAGAGGCACATTGTGGTGCTAGTTTGCTGGGTTTTGTCACCGACCATCGTGTCGTGATGATTTTGCAGGTACTCCGGGAGGCCCTTGAGTTTTCCGGAATGTCGATTAACTTCTGTTCGGAAAATTCGGGTACTCCATATGTCCTATTTTCACCAAATGTCATGCTGAAATTTTCCGTGAATTTTAGCATGACTTTGCTAAAAATAGGACATATGGGGTACTTGTGACTAATGCATGGGCGGGGTATCTTAGTACTTAATTAAGTAGGATCAACTGCCTCTTGTGTTATACATATAGAAGTGTGATATGTTTACTGTCTCTTGGTGTTTGTCCTTAATTAAGTAGGACTAGTTCAGAATAGCTTCTATGAACGGCTGATATGTTTACTCTCTCTTGGTGCCTCGACATATATATCAGTCAACCTAGGATGCCTCGGCATCGCTAAACCCTAAATGATGAAAACTTAACTTAGCATTTAGGGTGCCTCAGTGTCGACAAACCCTAAATGATAAAACCTTGGCTTTTAGGGTGCCTCGATGTCGATAAGAACCTAAATGATGAAAGCTTAGGCTTTTAGGATGCCTCGGCGTCGACAAACCCTAAATGATAAAACCTTAGCTTTTAGGATGCCTCGGTGACGACAAACCCTAAATGATGAGACCATGATAATTCCTCACAAACCCTAAATGATGAGATCTTGTTCCTTGACAATAACCAACTTTTTGACCAAACGTTTTTCCTATTTAGAGAGAAACGTGGCCCACAACGATGAGGCCGGCGGTTCGGGCGGCAAGGCATTCTGGGAGCTGTCCCAGGAGATGGAGGAACAACCTCACCGCTACCAGGACGCCGCGAAAGACACCGATCCTGACTACACAACCCCTAGTGGCGTCGGGGATGACACCACTGATGGTGCCGTCGGGGATGACAACACTGATGGTGCCGCCGAGGATGCCACCACTGATGGTGCCACCAAGGATGACACCACTGATGATGGCAGCGCACGCACAGATGGCAGCCAACCGAAGAGGCAACGGAAGGACCGGCGCCCGAACGTGCTCCGCACCGCCAAGGAGGAATTTACTGAAGTGAACTCCGACGGGCTTCGAATGGCGCCCAAAGAAATTGTAAAGGGGTACTCGGTTCAGCTCAGGTGCATTCTCCGAAGCACCTTCTCGATCAACACCGAGAACCTAAGGAATAAGGACTGAGGTAATTTGTGCAACCTCCTTTTCACGAAGCTGCACGAACGATACAAGTTCCCCCTGAATTTGAAAACACACGCCTCTCAGGGAATAAAGTGAACAATGCCGCCCTCCCGAGGATGAGCACGGCTCTATCTACTTGGAGAAGCGTGGTGAAGAGAATGATTGACAAAGGTGATAGTTATGAGAAGATCGAGGCGAAAAATCCTTCGATCAGCGAAGATGACTACAAGGAGTTCAAGATCAAGTGCGAGAGCAGCGCAACCTCCGAATCAAGTCAGTGGGGGGAAGAAATGCGGGAGTTGAACTTTGGGGAGCACAAACTCGGTCCCGGCGGTTACAGAGTGGCGGAGCCTATATGGGACAAGGAGGACGCGGAGCGTGCCGAGCAAGGCCTACCGCCCTGCTTCGAGAAATACGGTGACAAGCAGACTAGGAACTATGTCAGGGCCTGGTACAAGGAGGACCCGGTAACAAAGGAGCTTACCACGGATCCGAAGACCAGGGCCCTTGAGGTTGTTCTGGTAAGGAATACACCCCCGCGTAATTAGCTCCATATGGTTCCATTCTAATTAATGAAGCCAAATTTCTAAATGGTTCACATTCTTTCCACAGGCGACTGAAAGCAGTAGCGTGGGGTCGACTCAGAGCACCCCTTGGGACAGCACTCTAAATAGGGCGTTGAACGTAATGAAAAACAAGGATAAGCTCAGTAAGCCGTCGTCAACTGGTCGTGTGGCCGGCAAAGGCTTGTCCACAAAATGGTCGTCATACTATAACGCTGGTGGGCGAAAGGAGAGAAAGACCAGCTCGGAAAGCCAGTCGCGCGAGGTTCAAGAACTGAAGGCACAAGTGGTGCGGATTCCGGAGATTGTACAAGAGCAAGTGCAACAACAACTGGGATCAACGCTCACCGGCATTATGCTTACCTTGATTCATGGGCTGACGACGTGGATTGCGGGCGGCCAACAGGGGCCGTCCCCGATTCCTAGCTTCACGGCCAGCAACTCGCACAATGCGCAGGTGGCGCCATTGGTGTCTCCGGCGGAGGCGACATTGGTGTCTCTGACGCCGGCACGGGCATTGGAGCTTAATGCACCCGGGTGTACGCCGGCCGACACCTCTGCAGCAAGCGGCCCCTCCGTCAATTGCACGCCCGCCGTTGGTGGTGCCTCGACATTAGCCGAGCTCGACGCCATCATCACGGTAACTAATTAAGCTTCTTGGCCGAGGAGTTCATCTCCTTGCCTTTGACTGGGCATCCCTGACGCCCTACATGTTTTCGCAGGGCGCCGCCGACGTTCCGTGCACTCTCCTGCACTTCATGAACGACGAGTTGGTCGATGTCGCCAAGGGCAGAATCGTTCAACCGGGCAACCCTGTGTTCCACGGTAATCCGATGTCACCCACCGTGTATAGGATTCAACTGGTTCGGGTGCTGCCAGGCTGTGACGAGTTGTTACCTCCAATTCGACCCACCGAGGCCGACGAAGATGATGTGATGACCCTCAGCGCCTGCCTAAGCTGGCCCCTGCTTTGGCCGAAGAGCCAGATTCGTTTGGGAGCGGGGGACACCACCCCAAAGACAACATCGCCAGTCGTGCCGATGCCAAGCCATGGCAAGACGCCGCAACGCTACCGGACATGCCGGACATCCTTATGTCACAGGATCTGAACATGCATATGGCACAGGATCCGGGCGACGACAACAACGACGACAGTACATTTGCCAACGTCGATAAGTACTTTGCCAAACATGGGTACGATGACGAATTCATGGGGCCTCCTTCTCAAGAACACAAGCCTATAAAAGACGACCGCGATCTAACTGGTACCGCGGAGAAACCCAATTGCAACAGGCATCGTCTGGCGTTCAGTTCTCAGGAGACGCCTCCAGCTGCCGACTTCACCGAGCCTCAGATAGCCGAGGTGTGAAATATTATCAGCCCCAACACACTCAAGAAGACAGTCTGTGAGCAGAACTCGGTCCCATTACAGCAGAAGAAGAAGGGACGGAAAAGAAAGAGTAACAAGGGTGCGAGCCAGCCGGCACCGAGTACGATCCGTGCTCAGGACGGGCCACCTTCACCTAAGGATATCTTTAGGAGGGTGCATGTGGCGGGTAGGCCGATGCTACCGACTAATATGCTCAATGCTGCAACCGGTGCTATGTGGAGTCTGCATGACAGTGTTCTTTCTTTGGAGAAGCGGCATCTCAGAGAAAATGATGTGGCATACCCAGTTTTTGTGGCCAAGGTGCCAGAGGGCAAGGGCTTTGTGGATAACTCCATCGGGGGTACGATCGTCCTGCGGTTTGATGACATCTTCGCTATGTTTAACCTTCATCCGCTGCACTACACCTTCGTCCGGCTATTTTCGCTGAGTATGGAGATGCGGATCATTAGAGACAAGACCTCGGACATCGTGATAGTCGACCCCTTCTACATGCGTGCCAAGATCTTGGGCAGCGCAGGGGACCGGCAAGTCGCGAGTTCTTACCTCGAAGGCGTCATTCTGGCAAACCCAGATAAGGATAACTTCCTCGTGCCTTACTTTCCCGAGTAAGTCGTCCCCTCAACCGCCCCATAACATATGATTTCTTAGATTTTGATCGTTTTTTTAACATTCTGTGTTTTGTGCAGTGACACACATTGCACACTCATCCTCTTAAGCCCGAAATATTCCATGGCCACATATTTCGACTCGAACCATCAGTCGAAGAAATACTACACAAATGTCAAGAAAGTTCTTGATGACGTTCTCCCCGGCTACGCCAAATCTGGAGGGACCTTCATCTGGCCAGTTCGTAAGTACGGCAAGCACGTGTTCGCCCACAATACGACGTTCTGCTGCGTCAAGCAGCCGCCTGGTGGTCAAAAGGATCCCTACTACGGCCTCCATCACATGCGGGCGATCGTATGGAACCATAATCACCTTCTGCTACCAGATAATCTCATGGATTGGGCCGCGAGCTTGTCGGCAATCCAGGACGCGGACATCAGACAAGAATTCTTTCACATCCAGTCGGAGTTTGTGGAAATCATCCATCAAGATGTCCTTCATACCTCGGGGCAGTTCAACCTCAGAAATCAACCATCCAACAGTGAGATAGACACAACGCTACAAATGCAGGCTGACAACGCCCGCGATTTCATGACCATCACGATAGACGGCGGGTTCATCCACGCTCCGGTCCCTTGAGTCGAGTCGATTGTAGTGATTCTATGTGTAGTTCTGAAACATCGATTGGCTCATGTTGTAATTAAACTTTAATGAACTTGTATGTCTCTTTCGTTTGGAAAGTCGTTCAACATAGATGTAATCGATGCTATTAATGTCTTGCTTTTCTCTTTCGATCCTTTTGTTGCATACTTATATATTGCTTATGTATTGTCTGTGAATTGGTACTAACGTTTTGTTTGGCTAGTGCATAGAGATGCCGTCGTATGTCGTGTACAAGGGTAAAGTTCCCGGAGTCTACGACGACTGGGAGGAGTGTCGGAGATAGGTTCACCATTTCAGCGGTAATAGTTACAAAGGGTACACCACTAGATACATGTACTATCTAGCGGGAGAGAGGAGGGAGTGTTGGAGGAACCAGATGAAGACCAGTTTCATCGTGATGATGATCATCGTGATGACCACAGCTCTCTTCTATGTGATGCTAGTTTAGATGATCGATATCGAATTGTAATGTGATGACAAACTCGCTACTCGCGGTCTCGAGACTTGTAATGTTCTATCTTTGTTCGGTTTTTTGAATTCGGAGACTAATATGATGAATTGTATTCGGAGACTAATCTTCTATTGTATTCGATGAATCTGTTGTTGCTGTGTGGTGTTGTCTAAATTTTGTCCAATAATATATTTTGTATCCTGTGAAAATGTCAGAAAAGAAAAAAATCTCTAATATTCATACTAGTGGCGCACCACTCAAGACACTAATGGCGCACTGTAAAAATGACACTAATGGCGCATTACCCACTAGTGCGCCATTAGTATGCCAAAGCACATGGGTACATATGGCCCCCTGGGAGGCATACTAATGGCGCACGGTGGGCTATACTAATGGCGCACTGCGTGGTGCGCCATTAGTACACCAGATACTAATGGCGCACCATGGGTGCGCCATTAGTATCTAATTCTAATGGCGTGGTGCTAGTGGCGCACCAGTAGTGCGCCATTAGTAGGAAAAACTGGTGCGCCACTAGCATGCCTTTTCCTAGTAGTGAACGGATGGGTCTTGTCCATCACATCATTCTCCTAATGATGTGATCTCGTGGATCAAATGACAAGTCATGTCTATGGTTAGGAAACATAACCATCTTTCATCAATGAGCTAGTCTAGTAGAGGCATACTAGGGACACTCTGTTTTGTCTATGTATTCAAACATGTACTAAGTTTCTGGTTAATGCAATTCTAGCATGAATAATAAACATTTATCATGATATAAGGAAATAAATAATAACTTTATTATTGCCTCTAGGGCATATTTCCTTCACGGGTGTAAGCCATATTTACACGCGCAATACACCTAGGGTTGACTTGACGAGCCTAGCATGTACAGACATGGCCTCGGAACAAGGAAGACCGAAAGGTTGAACATGAGTCGTATAGAAGATACTATCAACATGAAGATGTTCACCGTTGATGACTAGTCCGTCTCACATGATGATCGGACACGGCCTAGTCGATTCGGATCATGTATCACTTAGATGACTAGAGAGATGTCTATCTGAGTGGGAGTTCATTTAATTTATTTAGATGAACTTAATTATCATGAACATAGTCTAAAATCTTTACAATATGTCTTGTAGATCCAATGGCCCATTCTAATGTTGCCCTCAACTTCAACGCGTTCCTAGAGAAAACCAAGCAGAAAGACGATGGTAGCAACTATATGGATTGGGTCCGTAACTTGAGGATCATCCTCATAGCTGCCAAGAAAGCATATGTACTTGAAGCACCGCTAGGTGATGCACCCGTTTTCGCAGCAACTCAAGACATTATGAACGCCTGGCAGTCGCGTAGTGATGATTACTCCCTGGTTCAATGCGGCATGCTTTACAGCTTAGAATCGAGGCTCCAAAAGCGTTTTGAGCAACACGGAGCATATGAGATGTTCCAAGAGCTGAAAATGGTTTTCCAAGCTCATGACCGAGTCGAGAGATATAAAGTCTCCGACAAGTTCTACAGTTGTAATATGGAGGAAAATAGTTCTGTCAGCGAGCATATACTCAAAATGTCTGGGTTGCATAATCGCTTGTCTCAGTTGGGAGTTAATATCCTAGATGACGCGGTCATTGACAAAATCCTTCAGTCGCTCCCACCTAGCTACAAGAGCTTTGTGACGAACTTCAATATGCATGGGATGGAGAAGTCCATTCCCGAGGTATATTCAATGTTGAAATCAGCGGAGGTGGAGATCAAAAAGGAACATAAAGTGTTGATGGTGAATAAAACCACTAAGTTCAAGAAAGGCAAGGTCAAGAAGAACTTCAAGAAGGACAGCAAAGGAGTTGCCACGCCCGGTAAGCCAGTTACCGGGAAGAAGCCAATGAATGGACCGAAGCCTGAGACTGAGTGCTTTTATTGCAAGGGAACGGGTCACTAGAAGCGGAATTGCCCCAAATACTTAGCGGATAAGAAGGCCGGCAACGTCAAAGGTATATGTGATATACATGTTATTGATGTGTACCTTACCAGCGCTCATAGTAGCTCATGCGTATTTGATACCAGTGTATTTGCTCACATTTGTAACTCAAAGCAGGAGCTGCGGAATAAGCGGAGACTGGCAAAGGATGAGGTGACGATGCGCGTCGGGAATGGTTCCAAGGTTGATGTGATCGCCGTCGGCACGCTACCTCTGCATCTGATTAGTTTTAAACCTCAATAGTTGTTATTTAGTACCAGCTTTGAGCATGAACATCGTATCTGGATCTCGTTTAATGCGAGGTAGCTACTCATTTAAATCTAAGAATAATGGTTGTTCTATTTATATGAGAGAAATGTTTTATGGTCATGCCCCGCTGGTCAATGGTTTATTTTTATTGAATACTGAACATGATTTTAGATATATTCATAGTGTGAATGCCGAAAGATGTAAGGTTGATAATGATAGTCCCACATACTTGTGGCACTACCGCCTTGGTCATATTGGTGTCAAACGTATGAAGAAGCTCCATACAGATGGACCTTTGGAGTCTCTTGATTATGAATCATTTGACACGTGCGAACCACGCCTCTTGGGCAACATGACCAAGACTCCATTCTTTGGAACAATGGAGCGAGCAACCAACTTGTTGGAAATCATACATACCGATGTGTGCGGTCCAATGAGTGTTGAAGCTCGCGATGGCTATCGTTATGTTCTCACCCTCACTGATGACTTAAGTAGATATGGGTATGTCTACTTGATGAAACACAAGTCTGAGACCTTTGAAAAGTTCAAGGAATTTCATAATGAGGTTTGAGAGTATTTACGCCGCCTGGAAATTGGCATGCACCTAAGGAAATGTGGAATTGTTTCACAACTCACGCCGCCTGGAAGACCTCAACGTAACGGTGTATCCGAACGTCGTAATTGTACTCTTTTGGACATGGTGCGATCTATGATGTCTGTTACTGACTTACCGCTATCATTTTGGGGTTATGCTTTAGAGACTGCCGCATTCACTTTAAATAGGGCACCGTCTAAATCCGTTGAGACGACACCGTATGAACTATGGTTTGGGAAGAAACCTAAGTTGTCATTTCTAATAGTTTGGGGATGCGATGCTTATGTCAAGAAACTTCAACCTGAAAAGCTTGAACCCAAATCAGAAAAACACGTCTTCATAGGATATCCTAAGGAAACTATTGGGTATACCTTCTACCTCAGATCCGAAGGCAAGGTCTTTGTTGCCAAGAATGGATCCTTTCTGGAGAAAGAGTTTCTCTCAAAATAAGTAAGTGGGAGGAAAGTGGAACTTGATGAGGTGATTGTCGCTCCTCTCAAACCGGAAAGTAGCGCAGCGCAGGAAGATGTTTATGTGGTGCCTGCACTGACTAGAGATGAAGTTAATGATAATGATCAGAAACTTTGGATCAAGTCACTACTGAGCTTCGTAGGTCCAGAAGGACACATTCCGCACCACAGTGGTACGGTAACCCTGTCCTGGAAATCATGTTGTTAGACAACGGTGAACCTTCGAACTATGAAGAAGCAATGGTGGGCCCGGATTCCAACAAATGGCTTGAAGCCATGAAATCCGAGATAGGATCCATGTATGATAACAAAGTATGGACTTTGGTTGACTTGCCTGATGATCAGCAAGCCATAGGAAATAAATGGATCTTCAAGAAGAAGACTGACGCAGATGGAAATGTGACCATCTATAAGGCTCGGCTTGTCGCTAAGGGTTATCGACAAGTTCAAGGGATTGACTACGATGAGACTTTCTCTCCCGTAGCAATGTGGAAGTCCGTCCGAATCATGTTAGCAATTGCCGCATTCTATGATTATGAGATATGGCAAATGGACGCCAAAATGGCATTCCTTAACGGCTTCCTTAAGGAAGAACTGTATATGATGCAGCCGGAAGGTTTTGTCGATCCTAAGAATGCTAACAATGTATGCAAGCTCCAGTGCTCCATCTATGGGCTGGTGCAAGCATCTTGGAGTTGGAACATTCACTTTGATGAGGTGATCAAAGCGTTTGGGTTCGTACAGACTTATGGAGAAGCCTGTATTTACAAGAAAGTGAGTGGGATCTCTATAGCATTTCTCATATTATAGGTGGATGACATATTGCTGATGGGAAATGATAGCATAAAGGCCTACTTGAATAAGTATTTTTTAATGAAGGACCTTGGAGAAGCTGCTTACATATTAGGCATCAAGATCTATAGAGATAGATCGAGACGCTTCATTGGTCTTTCACAAAGCACATACCTTGACAAGATATTGAGGAAGTTCAATATGGATCAGTCCAAGAAAGGGCTCTTGCCTGTATTGCAAGGTACGAGATTGAGCACAGCTCAATGCCCGACCTCGGCAGAAGATAGAGAAAAGATGAGTGTCATCCCCTATGCCTCGGCCATAGGTTCTATTATGTATGCCATGCTATGTACCAGACCTGATGTGAACCTTGCCATAAGTTTGGTAGGGAGGTACCAAAGTGATCCCGGAATGGAACACTGGACATCGGTCAAAAACATCCTGAAGTACCTGAAAAGGACTAAGGATATGTTTCTCGTTTAAGGAGGTGACGAAGAGCTCGTTGTAAAGGGTTACGTCGATGCCAGCTTCGACACAGATCCGGATGACTCCAAGTCACAAACTGGATACGTGTATATTTTGAATGGTGGGGCAGTCAGCTGGAGCAGTTGCAAGCAAAGCGTCATGGCAGTATCTACATGTGAATCGGAGTACATAGTTGCTTTCGAAGCAGCGCGGGAAGGAGTCGGGATGAAGGAGTACATCACCGACCTGGGAGTCATTCCAAGTGCGTCGGGCCCGATGACTCTCTTCTGTGACAACACTGGAGCTATTGCCATTGCCAAGGAGCCTAGGTTTCACAAGAAGATCAAGCACATCAAGCGCCGTTTCAACTCCATCCTAAATTATATTTAAGATGCACACATAGATATTTGTAAAGTGCATACGGATCTGAATGTCGCAGATCCGTTGACTAAACCTCTTCCATGAGCAAAACATGACCAACACCAGAACTCTATGGGTGTTTGATTCATCACAATGTAACTAGATTATTGATTCTAGTGCAAGTGGGAGACTGTTGGAAATATGCCCTAGAGGCAATAATAAACTGGTTATTATTATATTTCCTTGTCCATGATAATTGTCTAGTGTTCATGCTTTAATTATATTATCCGGAAATTGTAATACATGTGTGAATACATAGACCACAACATGTCCCTAGTGAGCCTGTAGTTGACTAGCTCGTTGATCAATGGATGGTTACTGTTTCCTGACCATGGACATTGGATGTCATTGATAACGGGATCACATCATTAGGAGAATGATGTGATGGACAAGACCCAATCCTAAGCCTAGCACAAGATTGTGTAGTTCGTATGCTGAAGCTTTTCCAATGTCAAGTATCTGTTCCTTAGACGATGAGGTTGTGCAACTCCCGGATACCGTAGGAATACTTTGGGTGTGCCAAACGTCACAACATAACTGGGTGGCTATAAAGGTACACTACAAGTATCCCCGAAAGAATCTATTGGGTTGGCACGAACTGAGACTGGGATTTGTCACTCCGTATGACGGAAAGGTATCTCTGCGCCCACTAGGTAAGACATCATCATAATGAGCTCCATGTGACTAAGGAGTTGGTCACGTTATGATGTGTTATGGAACAAGTAAAGAGATTTGCCGGTAACGAGATTAAAAAATGCATTGGGATACCGACGATCGAATCTCGGGCAAGTACTATACCGGTAGACAAAGGGAATCGCATAGGGGATTGTTGAATCCCCGACATCGTGGTTCATCTGATGAGATCATCGTGGAACATGTGGGAGCCAACATGGGTATCCAGATCCCGCTGTTGGTTATTGGCCGGAGATATGTCTCGGTCATGTCTGCATGATTCCCGAACCTGTAGGGTCTACACACTTAAGGTTCGATGACGCTAGGGTTATAGGGAATAGATGTACGTGGTTACCGAATGTTGTTCGGAGTCCCGGATGAGATCCAGGACGTCACGAGGAATTCTAGCATGGTTCAGAGGTAAAGATTTATAAATGGGAAGTCATCATACAGTCGCCGGAAGTGTTCGGGGATATGCCAGTATTGTACCGGGGCCACCGAAGGGGTTCCGGGGGTCCACCGGGAGGGTCTACATGTCTCGGAGGGCCCTCTGGGCTGTTTGTGGAGAGGGACCAGCCCCTAAGTGGGCTGGGCGCCTTCCCCCCTGGGGCCCATGCACCTAGGGTTCTGGGGAAACCCTAAGGGGGGGCGCCCCCTTGCCTTGGGGGGCAAGCCACCCCCCCCCCCCGGCCGCCGCCCCCTCCTCAGATTAGATCTGAGGGTTGGTCCCACCTCTCGCTTGGCCATACATATATGTGGGGGTGGGATGGCAACCGCACCCAAGCCCTGGCGCAGCCCTCCCCCTCTCCCAACTACTCCTCCTCTCCTGCGAAGCTTGGCGAAGCCCTGTTGGCGTACCGCACTCCTCCATCACCACCACGTTGTCGTGCTGCTGCTGGATGGAGTCTTCCCCAACCTCTCCCTCTCTCCTTGCTGGATCAAGGTACAGGAGATATCAGCAGGCTACACGTGTGTTGAACATGGAGGCACCGTTGTTCGGTGCTTAGATCACATTCGGCCGCGGTCTGAATCGCTTCGTGTACAACTCCACCGACCGCGTTCTTGCAACGCTTCTTCATCGCGATCTTCAAATGTATGAAGATGCACGCCCCTCTCGTTGCAAGTAAACTCCATAGATAGATCTTGGTGATGTGTAGAATTTTTTTGAATTTCTGCAACGATCCCCAACAGCAGCCGTGGGCATATCATGCATGAGGCCGCAAAGTGATATGATGTGTTACATGCTAGATCGATGTGACTTAGAATCAGGGTCCCGACATCTACAGTAGAGGATGATAAGGCTATTGCATTGATTTATACTTACTTATCTCACGAGTTCTTGTTGAGTTTTGTGTGGATGAAGTTTTTAAGATTTAGGGAAACCTTGATATGAGAGGAATTAAAGAGACAAAAAATCTCAAGCTTGGGGATGCCCAAGGCACCCCAAGATAATATTTCAAGAAGTCTCAAGCATCTAAGCTTGGGGATGCCCCGATAGGCATCCCACCTTTCTTCATCAACAATTATCGGTAAGTATCGGTTGATCCTAAGTTATTGCTTCTTCACGTGAGATGTGCTGTTCTGGAAATGTCATTTTATTTTGTTTGCTTGGTGGTTTAATAAAATTCCTAGATCTAAAAGTTTTAAATAAAATAGAGCCCCCAAATAGTTGCCAAGGAGGCTAGGTAAGCACCATTCACATCCCATCAACGAAGCTCTTTTCTGGTGCCGTTGCTCTAGTACTTCACTTATATCTTTTTTTAGCACGGTGCGCTTTAGTATTTTTGAAGAAATTCTCTCTTGCTTCACTTAAATTAATTTGGGAGAAAGAAATATTATGCTCATGATCTTCATTTATATCTTTTTGGAGTAGCTTGTCAATTACCCTTGTGCTTCACTTATATCCTATGAGTAAATTCTTGAATAAATTGAATGTCTTGAAGTTGAAATCATATCATGCCTAGTGGTAGCTTGACATTGGGTTTAGAAAGTGAAATATTTTGAGGCTTGACAATCACAATATTGGTCATACAGGCAATTCACGAATAATTAGTATAAGCAAGAGAACTTTCACGTGCAAATACACTATCTTGGAAATCTTTTGTGATTGTGAGCCCCCATCAAAATATTATATGCCAAAATTGTTGACGTTGGACAAGGAAGACAATGTAATGGTTTATGTTTGTTCATATTCAAATAGAAGTTATATTTTCATAGATCCTTCAACATGTGGTGCTTGCCCCCCATCTTTGCTAGCCAAAAATTACGCATCAAATAGAGAGACTACTCATGCATCCAAAAACCCTTAAACCCAAATCTTATTTTTAAGAGTCCACCATACCTACCTAAGGATTGAATAAGATTATTCAAGTCAGTTGTCATCGATGCAATAAGGTAATAAAAATTCGTTCTAAAAGTGTAAGATCATTTAGTGCAAGAAAAAATTGAGCGTTGTACAAACTTGTGATGGCAAGGAATAAAAGCGACAGACTGCCTAATAAAGCTTGCTATCATAAGGGGCAATATAACGTGACTTTCTTTTGCACTAAGGGATTGATCATACAAACAAATAAGTGCATTGCAGCCTCTGCTTCCCTCTGCGAAGGTGCTATTTATCGAGCTTGCGTTGTATTCCCTCGAAGAGGAAAGGGTGATGCAGCACAGTAGCGTAAGTATTTCCCTCAGTTTTTGAGAACCAAGGTATCAATCCAGTAGGAGACCACGCGTGAGTCCCTCACACCTGGACAAACAAATAAGAACTTCGCAGCCAACGCGATAAGGGGTTGTCAATCCCTTTACGGTCACTTATGAAAGTGAGATCTGATAGATAGGATAGTTTGATATTTTTGGTATTTTTGGATATAAGAACAGAAAGTAAAAACGGAAAAGTAAAGTAGATTGTAGATTGATATGTTGAGAATAGACCCGGGGGCCATAGGTTTCTCTAGTGGCTTCTCTCATGATAGCGGAATTCTACGGTGGGTAAACGAATTACTCTCGAGCAATTGATAGAAAAGCGAATAATTATGAGAGTATCTAAGCATGATCATTATATATAGGCATCACGTCCGAGACAAGTAGACCGAAACGATTCTGCATCTACTACTATTACTCCACACATCGACCTCTATCCAGCATCCATCTAGACTATTAAGTTCATAAGAATAGAGTAACGCCTTAAGCAAGATGACATGATGTAGAGGGATAAACTCAAATAGCATGATATAAACCCCATATTTTTATCCTCGATGGCAACAATAGAATACGTGCCTTGCTGCCCCTACTGTCACTGGGAAAGGACACCGCAAGATTGAACCCAAAGCCAAGCACTTCTCCCATTGCAAGAACTATAGATCTAGTAGGCCAAGCCAAACCAATAATTCGAAGAGACTTGCAAGGATATGATAATCATACATAAAAGATTTCAGAAAAGAACCAAATACTTCTCATAGATAATCTTGATCATAAACCCACAATTCATCGGATCTCGACAAACACAACGCAAAAAGAGATTACATCGAATAGATCTCCTCGAAGACCGAGGATAACTTGGTATTGAGATCCAAAGAGAGAGAAGAAGCCATCTTGGTACTATCTATGGACCCGAAGGTCTGTGGTAAAGTACTCACAACTCATGGTGAGGCGATGATGATGTAGAAGCACTCCGTGGTAGATCCCCCCTCCGGCAGAGCTCCGGAACAGGCCCCAAGATGGGATCTCACGGGTACAAAAGGTTGCGGTAGTGGAACTAGGGTTTTCTCTCCTCCTCTGATGGTTTCGGGGTACTTAGGTATATATAGGAGGAAGGAGGGCACCGGGGGCCAGACGTGGGGCCCACGAGGCAGGGGGCACGCCCTATAGGGGGGGCGCCCCCACCCTCGTGGATGCCACATCAGCCCTATTACGTGGTTCTCATGTCTCACCTGCGTATTTTGCTCCAAAAATATCTCTCCCAAAGTTTCATTCTGTTTGGACTCCGTTTGATATTCCTTTTCTGTAAAACCCTGAAATAGGAAAAAAAACAGCAATCTGGACGAGGCCTTTGGGTTAATAGGTTAGTCCCAAAAATGATATAAAAGTGTCTAACAAAGCTCATTAACATCTAAAACATCATAAATAATAGCATGGAACAATCAAAAATTATAGATACGTTGGAGACGTATCAAGCACCCCCAAGCTTAATTCCTGCTCATCCTCGAGTAGGTGAATGATAAAAACAGAATTTTTGATGTGGAATGCTAACCAACATAATTTTCAATGTAGTTCGCTTTATTGTGGCATGAATGTTCATATCTAAAGGTATCAGGACAAAAGTCTGTATTGACATAAGAAATAATAATACTTCAAGCATACTAACAAAGCAATCATGTCTTCTGGTCTCTAAGGAATTTGTTCTGACTGAAGAGTTAGGAATTCGCCAGTGCAGATCTCCTACAAGTGAGGAACATGATAGCCTTCCGACCGTTGCTGTGCTACGTGCCAGTTGTCCCAAAATATCTATCCACCTAACGGTCATATTATTAAAGGGCATTTATGTCTTATCATGTCGGGCTGCTCCCTAGGCTATAAATAGCCACCCCCTACAACCACTAGCTGGTTGGCTGCTCCGAGAGAAACTGACACTTGTCATAAGAGCAACCCATCATGCGGGGACTTTGAGCGAAAATCATCAAGTGAGGAAAAAACCAAAACCAAACCCAAACACCTACAAACCCAAAAGTGATTGCGCATCACTCAAGAGATTGATCCCTAGTGTATCCGATGCTTGTTACCTTAGAAGACTGTGCTTCTTCCAGACGGTTAAGCGTCAGGTCTAGAGCATCCAAGATGAATTGTGGATCCCCGAGTGATCGAATTTGTGAAGGTTTGGAAGTCACCTGTGAAGACTTACCACGAGTGATTGGGCGAGGTCTGTGTGACCTTAGCTCAAGGGGAATACAGTGAGATCTTGGTGTCCAGGACTGGGTGTCCGGGACTGTGTGTACTCAAGTTTAAATACCTGGCCGCCCTAACTAGATGTACAACTGAGACAGCAGTTGGAACTGGACTAACAATTCATTGTCTTCACCAAGCTTACTGGTTCTATTTCCTCAGCTCTTACATTTCCTCATATCTATGTTGTGTGCTTGTTCATCTCTGTTTGAAGACTTTGACTGAAGACTTTCTCAATTTCCTCAGTTCAATTTCTTCGGTCTGTTTGTCTTCATCCAGTGATTAAGCTTTCTGTACTCTGTGCTTGTCTTCATTTCATCATGATGACCATGCTTGTGTTCTGTTTTGTTTACTTCTAAGTACTTATTCCGCTGCAAGTAGTTCTTCTCTAAGGAATTTCCTCACCCGCAAATTTCTCAGTGAAGAATTCATAAAAATCGCCTATTCACCCCCCTCTAGTCGATATAACGCACTTTCAATTGGTATCAGAGCAAGGTACTCCCTTATTCTGTGTGATTTTGGTTTAACCGCCTTGAGTTTTAGTTATGTCGACCGTAGGTATGATCAAGTCTCTGCTGGGTGTCCTAGCTTTGATGGGACGGACTACCCCTACTGGAAGAAGAAGATGTGAATGCATCTTGAGGCAATTGATACCGATCTTGTCGGCGTCCTCGGAACCAGGGTACCCAGACTTGCCTGTCTGCGGGCCGCGACGCGCTCCTACCACAGCCTGGTACGGCCCAGCTGATCGACAAGCTGCCCTAGACCCTCGCGAGGGGGACTAAGCCTCGCGAGGAGAACAACGTCAAGACCCCCTCAGGAGCGGCCTCAGCAAGGTGCTCCGGAGGGGCGGAGAATCCAAGGCGAAGCCCGCCTCAGGAGGAGGCTGTGCCATAAGCAGTGAAGCACCACGCCAACGGGTGCCAGCGCCCGCCAGCCACGCAGTTGCCGTTTCGGTGCAAAGGAGACAGCGCAGACGCAGGTTCCCGAGGAGCGGGACAAAGGTTTCCCCTTTGGTGTAACAAGACCGAAGACCGCAAGGACGACAAGGAGGATTTCACCACCGAGCCCACTACCGCATCACCGCCTGATCCTTTGCAGGCGAAGACTGCTTTTGTCAGGATAGGAACATCCTTGTGTTCCCGCTCAAAAATGGCCGTTGTGGGATCCCTTCCCGCCTAAACATTTCGGGGGAAGAGGACTGTGGCCGCCTATATAAGTAGTTAGGACCCTCATCACTGGGGGACAAGGGAGACCAAGCCCAGAGAAGAAGGAGGCAGATCCATAATCTCTGCCACCACGCAAAGGAGCAAGAACACTTGCCTCCTGACCCTCCTGAGCTCACCTCTTGAGCTCAGGAACCACTGTACTAGTTCATATTCCGGCCCTCCTGAGGCCAATCCACGAAAGCAGGAAGTAGGGTTTTACACCACACGGTGGCCTGAACCTGGGTAAACTCTTGCATGTTTCACTTGTTGTTTGCTTGAATCTCTTCACAGGGCGAGGGCGAGATGCTAGGTAGACGCGAGTGGGAGAGATCTTCGCTCACGCCCCTGTGTTCGAACTTCTTGGGTTTTGCAGAGCCCTGAATCCGACATTTGGCGCGCCAGGTAGGGGGCATGTCGAGATCTCGCCTCTCTGACGACCTTGTCCCGCCCTTGTCGTCGACTTTGCTCCACAGCCATGGTGCACACGCGCCGAGCTCGCACCGCGAACGTCGCTCATACGGCGCGCGTGGACAACGGTGCACCGCTCCGCCCCATCTCGCCGGTGGCCAAGACCGCCACCGACCCGGCCGTCCACGAGCAGCAGGACTCATCTCTGCCACCATCCGTGTGGCGCGATGGCCGCACGACGATGCCTTCACCCTCACCGGTCGCGGCGTCGTCCTCGCTGGTCCGTCGCCGGCCGGTCTACCAGCAGCCTGCGCTGCTGATGGCGCGGGAGCTCTTGCGCTACCGCCCAACAGATGACCTCTACGATGAGTGGCTCCACCGCATCACCAAGCTCGTCAACGCCGCTGGAGAAGCACCTGCACCAACGCACTCCTCCCGTCCCCCGTCGCCCCCGACGGGGAACGAAGGCCACGGAGCCCCGGCTCCGCCTCCACTCTACGGTGTCGGCCAGGAGGTCCGACGCGAGGCTCCGCGGCGTGAGCCGCCCCGCAGAGCCCATGCGCGCGACGAGGAGAGCAGCCAGGTGATTCCGCATTCCCAAGCAGGGGCTCGCGGGCCCCCTGGCCCGCCGCGCCAGGACCGCGCGCCACAGGAGGTGATGGCGCCAGCGCCCCAAGAACCAGCACCGCAGGCGCAGGGGGCGCCTGCGATCATGAGCGTGGCTGGATGTCGTGCCCTAGCTCCTGAGCTACGACGCCTCGTCTGGCTCGGCAAGTTCAAGCCGGACCTGCCTCCGCGCTATGATGGCACCACCGACCCCACGGAGTTCCTCCAACTCTACGAGCTGAGCATTGAGGCGTCCAACGGCACTAAGCAGGTCATGGCGAACTGGTTCCCCATGGCTCTCAAGGATGGCGCACGCTCCTGGCTCCTGAACCTCCCCATGGGATCCATCTCCTCCTGGGAAGAGCTTCGCGAGCGTTTCGTCGCCAACTTCCAAGGCACCCGCGACCGAGCCCCGGCATCTGTGGATCTGCGCCGCGTGAGGCAGCAGTCGGGAGAGACCCTGCAAAAGTACATCCAACGCTTCAACACCATGCGCCTCCGGATCACTCGGGTCTCGGATGAGGCCATCATCTCGTTGTTCTCCGACGGCGTCCGCGATATCAGGATGAGGGAGGAGCTCGCCATCCACGAGGACCTGTGCACAGCCCTCAAGATGTTCAAGCTCGCGGCAAAGTGCGCCAGGGCGGAGGAAGGACGCCTCTCCCTCCAGGAGCTGCCTGAGGCGTAGGCGGACGACAAAAAGGCCAAGGCCAAGGAAGCAAAATGCAAGGGACCCACCATGCTGGCAGCGGAGCCAGAGGTGAAGCGTGGCTACGGCTATGACGACCTCCCCAGAGACAACCGACCGTACTGCGTCTTCCACAACTTCCACAACCACAACACTAAGGACTGCCAGTAGCTCAGGGCGATGCGCGGCGGGCGTGTCGAGCAGCGCCCTGAGCGCGACAACCGCGGCTACGGCCGTGGAGGAGGCCGAGGTGGAGGATGTTGGGACGGTAGAAACTCACTCCAAGGGTGGCGCGAACTGCCTCGTGAAGACCACTGGCAGGAGCAGCCTCGTGAGGGTCGCCCTCAGGGCAATGGAGGCCTGCCTCCGCTACCACCACCGCCAAGAATGAATGACGATGACCGCTAAGGAGATGGACCAGGGGGCTTCCAGGAGACGCGTAGAGTTGCATGCATCTTGGGAGGAGCCTATGCTCCGGCTTCCCATCGCATCTTCAATCAGTTCGCCCATGAGGTGAACGCAGCGCTTCATAGGCATGACGCCACGCGCAACCTCAGGTGGACCAAGCAAGTCATCGCCTTCGACCCCAAGGACCAGCTCAAGTGCACCGCGGCCCCAGGCGCTCTCCCGATGCTCTGCACCCCGACCATTAGCAACGTTCTCGTGAACAAGACCCCCATTGACGGCGGAGCAGGACTCAACGTCCTCTCCGTCCAGACCTTCGAGACACTCTAGGTCCCCTACGATCAGCTCCACCCGACCAAGCCATTCTACGGAGTTACGAATGGCTCCACACTCTCGATGGGGCAGGTCCGCCTTCCCGTCACCTTTGGTGACCGCGACAACTACCACACCGAGCTCATCGACTTCGACATCGCCAACATCCACCTCCCGTACGATGCCATCCTTGGGTATCCTGCCCTCGCCAAGTTCATGGCGGCAACCCATCACGGCTACAACGTCCTCAAGATGCCTGGGAGCGGCAGAGTTATCACGATCGCCTCCGACGAGAAGGAAGCGATGTGTTCCCTGGAGCGCGCCTACCAGACTGCGGCAGTCGAATGCTCCGATGAGGATGGAGCCATCCTCGCCGTGCAGACCGCCCCCAAGAAGAAGAAGAATCTGCCCGTCAACGGACCTCAGGATGCAGGGGCTCCTGACGGCCCCGCCTCAGGACTCGCGCCTGCCGCCGAGGTGCCCTCCACCCTCCCATATGGGGGCGTGCCCGACGCCCCTCTCGTGACGGGCTCGGGGGCTCTCCTTTGGAGTGTCTCTGGACTGACCAGCGTCTCGTGGGAGGCGTGTTTTTGTGAGCCCGGTGTGAACCGCTCAGTGCCGGGGGCTCAGGACTTCATCGACCAAGTTACCGAGGAACTTCAGTACGCAAGGCTCATCCGCGGTGGGCGTAACCGCAAAACCCCAAGCTCACCTACCTGCAGCCCGAGTGACCGCTTCCACGTCTGCGTTGACGTCGCGGGTCTCAACCAAGCCGCCTCTCAGGAGCCCTTCTGGCCGACGGCAGTCGGCCGGAGGAGGGCCCTCCCCTGCAGCTACGTCCGCACACTCTTCGGCTTTGCAACGCAGGCGGTCCGGACGGAGCAAGAACGGGACCCGCACGACCACTGAGAGCCTTCGGAGCCCCTGGGCCTCAGGAGCCCGACGATCTTCAGGAGCGACCCGCTTGGCTCGCGTCTTTTTCTACCCTAACTCTTCTTCGACAAGTATCAGGTGACGCTTCAGGTATCCAATCGAGGGTGCCCCCCGGGATGCAACATCATCAGACTGCTGGGGGCTGTTCCCCCGCAGTTGTCTACCTTTTTGTGCATGGTCAAGGCTAGTTGCTTCTTTCCATTCACATTATTTGCATGCTTGGCGTTCTCACCGCCACTAAGGTCATGAGCCCTTGTGAGCCCACTCGCAACCGCCCCATGATTAAGGACTGGCACGGCGTCTGTGCTCGGGTCCGTACCTGCAGCGTCGCTAAACCCAAGGGCTGAGCTCTATCTCGTGAGCCATTCCCGTGACGTCACCTCCCATGGTCCTTGGTGCCTTGTTCTCGCATGGGCTAATCGTGGATGGGTAAGTAGGGGGCCGTGAAAGGTGCCTCGCTCACGTGGGAACCGCACGCCGGTTGTTTTTCTTTGGGATCGTTACATGAGAAGACGGGGCACGGCGTCTGTGCTCGGGTCCGTCCTTGCAGCACCGACAAATCCAGCGGCTGAGCTCTGTCTCGCGAGCCATTCCCGTGACGTCACCTCCTTGGGTCACTGGTGTTGCGGCCTTCTCATGCGATACCCTCTAGAGATGCACTCGGCGCAGGTCGACACAACACCTCTCTTTTCACATTTTGCAGAAGAAGACTCAGGCGCAACCCGCCTCAGGGTAGGGTCTCGTGAGTGATGCGTAAGCTCACGAGAACTTCCTCAGAGTTGTTCAGCTCGTCCTTAGGAGGGCCCATATACACCTTGGCTGTCCTACCTTGCAAGCCACGTGACAGGACGGGGTTGTACACGCCCCGGAGTCTCTCCCGGTGGGAGACTCCCTCCCACGGTCCAGTGGAAGTACCATGCTCCGCGCTAGCAGATCCAACCAAGGAGCGGTTATGCCCACGAACCAGTGGAAGCACCAAGCTCCGCGCTGGCCACTACGACCAAGGCACGGCTATGCCCACACTCCACGCAAGTGTGGTAGCTCTATGCTCCGCGCTAGTTATAAACAACTGAGGGCGGCCCCCAGTGGTTGTAGCAACCTCAGGGAGCTTTTCAGCTCACGACGCTCACAGCTTCTCCTTGGATGGGTGTCGCGAGGGGGCCTAGGCACGGGGGCTATGCTCAGGTCACGCCTGGCAGATGCCACCCTACCAGGTGCCCAGACACCTGGCCTTCTCGCGCCCCCATCCCAGGCGAAGGCTCGTGAGCAAGGTATGGTGCTCGTTCTCCCTCGTGAGAGCCATTCGTATGTCAAAGGGGCCCCTGGGCATCGCGACCCAGGGGCCTAACTAGCCACGTAGCCCCTTATCCCTTGAGTATAGTTATGACGATAACCCCGATCACCCGGAGGGCTCAATGGCGATCGAGGTATGCGCGGGGTTGGGCCCTGCCGATGCAGAACGCAAACGGTATCACTTGAATGTCAAGGGGGACCCTAGGCATCACGACCCAGGGGCCTCACTAGCCATGTAGCCCCTCATCCCTTGAGTCTAGTTATTACGATAACCCCCGTCACCCGCAGGGCTCAATGGCGATCGAGGTATGCGCGTGGTTGGGTCCTGCCGACGCAGAGCACCTAAGCAAACATGAAAGGAAGCAAGCACGGAAATCATCTAGCTATTAAAATAATACCAAGTTTTTTCAAATTCAAACAAAGTTCTTACGCCTCCCTGAGGCACCCGCACTTCACTCCCTAGAAAGGAGCAGATCAGGCATCACCAAGCGCATCATCACCGGTCTCCACCTCTTCGGCTGCGGTACCAATGGCCTGGAGGAACGCCTCCACCAGCTACGTGATATTTGCCCCCAGGGCCTCGGCGCGACTGCCGCCACCTCCTCGTGAAGACAGCCCGGGCGCAGAACCTCGCCCCGAGGGAAGGGTGACAAAAATCAAGTGCACCGCCACCTGAACACAGGGGATATCTAAGATAAGTTTTCAACGCCGCATCTACTCGCACACCTACACCTCCACAAACTATAATCACGAATTCGCTAGGGCATAAAAACCCTTCCCGATGGCCCAGTGGAAAATTGCCTGCACGCCAAGAGGGACTTCCCGAGCATCGCACCTCGAGGACTCCTACCGGACCCTGGATCACTCACCTCCTGGCCTTGACCACGGCATCGCGACCTGGCATGCCAGCGCAGGCTGAGGCTTGTCTGGGGACCGGGTCTCGCAGGCGTAGGGCCCTAATCTACCGCGGGGACAGAAGGAAGGGAAAGTCATGCTCTAACAAAGGGTCTCATGAAGAACATAAGTTCCTAACACCAGATAATAGCAAAAGTATTACAAGGATTTACACGCTGTCATGGGGCCGTCCATGATGTCCCACAGGGACCAAGCTAAGAAGGTCACTCTCAAGGGATACGGCTTGAACTCCTTCAACAACGACGGCGCTGGGAAGACACCGTTTCCCTCCGGCAATAGGAGCGGCGACTTGGCGGCTCGTAGCTCTCGTCGGAGCTCGAGGCCGTCTTAGTGGTAGCATAACTGCTGCCAAAAGAGTCGGAGGCGCAACAGATGGCGAGCGCCTCGCGGCCCTGACGGCATGGGGAATGGTCGCCGGCGAGCCCGTCCCCCGCGCCACCCGACAGCCGGCAGCCGTCCGCCCCGAAGACCTTGAAGGTCATCATGCCCATCCCGTCCAGCGCGAAATGAAGAATGTGCCTCCCGGCGGGGGCACAGGCGTGGCGCACCACACCCCAGCCCCAGGTCATGAAGACATGGCCAGAGGAGATCACTTCCACGTCGGCATGCGAAGGGGGAAGGCGGCACCCCTCGTGCCTCAGCTGCATCGTCACCCGGCCGTGAGCCGGGAGCAGCTCCTTCAGGAATGGAGGAAGGAGGATCCAAGAATGCGTAGGGGCCCCGCCCATACAATGAACTCGTAGGCATTGTCCTCAGTATGGGACGGTAGCAGGGCACGAGGAGTCGCCCATCTCTTGGGCGGCTGATGGCACCACCCCTACCGCCATCCCCGCTTCGTCCTCCTATCGCCAGAGCATACAAGGGAAGCGGAAATCCTGGCAGCGCCCGCGTGCACCATGTGCAGGCATCCGCCGACCGCAGGGATGCTCTTGGAGAATCACGGAGTCTCTTCTTCGGGGGGAGCCGCTCATGCTCCACCATCGCGCTCTTCCCCTTCTCCGCGGCCGAGAACCTACGTATCGGCGCCATCGAAGCCGTCGAAGAAGTGGGAGCAGCACGGGTTTATATGCAACAGTCAAGTGAGAGGTGTGGTGCCTCACCCCCTATTTATAGGCCAAGAAGATCAATCGTCGGCCACTCACGCGCGGCCATAATGGCCCCGCCGCCCGTGCCAAGGAGTTGTCAAGTCGCACGGTTGCCGAGACTGCGTGGGAAGCAGAGTCGCCCACGTCCCATCCAACCGTCACGCGCCAGCCTGGCCCGCGGCCTTTTTGGGTCCCGCGACGCTTCGTCCTCGTCTAAGGCTTCGCCCCGAAGCCAACTCCGCGCGCGCCTTGGGCTCGAGGGCTACTATTGGCGTCCTGGGAACCAGGGTACCCAGACTTGCCTGTCTGCGGGCCGCGACACGCTCCTACCATGGCCTGGTACGGCCTAGATGATCGACCAGCTGCCCAAGACCCTCGCGAGGGGGCTAAGCCTCACGAGGAGAACAACGTCAAGACCCCCTCAGGAGCGGCCTCGGTAAGGTGCTCCGGAGGGGCGGAGAATCGAAGGCCATGCCTGCCTCAGGAGGAGGTAGTGACATAAGCAGTGACGCACTGCGCCAGCGGGTGCCAGCGCCCGCCAGCGGCGTAGTTGCCATTTCGGTGCAAAGGAGACAGCGCAGATGAAGGTTCCCGAGGAGCGGGACAAAGGTTTCCCCTTTGGTGCAACAAGACCGAAGACCGCAAGGACAACAAGGAGGATGTCACCACCGAGCACACCACCGCGTCACCGCCTGATCCTTTGCAGGCGAAGCCTGCTTTTGTCAGGATAGGAACGTCCTTGTGTTCCCGCTCAAAAATGGCTGTTGTGGGATCCCTTCCCCCTAAACATTTCGGGGGAAGAGGAGCCTAGCTGCCTATATAAATAGTTAGGACCCTCATCACTGGGGGACAAGGGAGACCCAGCCTAGAGAAGAAGGAGGCAGATCCATAAACTCTGCCACCATGCAAAGGAGCAAGAACACTTGCCTCCTGACCGTCCTCAGCTTAGGAACCACTTTACTAGTTCATATTCCAGCCCTCCTGAGGCCAATCCACCAAAGCAGGAAGTAGGGTTTTACACCACATGGTGGCCTGAACCTGGGTAAACTCTTGCGTGTTTCACTTGTTGTTTCCTTGAGTCTCTTCACCGGGCGAGGGCAATACGCTAGGTAGACGCGAGTGGGAGAGATCTTCGCTCACGCCCCTGTGTTCAAACTTCTTGGGTTTTGCGGAGCCCTGAATCTGACAGATCTCTGGTATGTTGTGGAAAATGGTGTTCCCTCAGTTTCACCTTCTATGAATGCTGCTGCCAAGGTCATCTTTGAATCTGAAGGTGAAGATTCTGGTAGTATCCTTGGTGATCCTGAAGAACTCAGCCAGGAGTTAGCACTCCTCGTGAATAAATTCTAAATGTTCTCAAGACGTGGTCGCTTTGGAAAGTTCTCAAGGAGAAATGATTCCTCATATAGTGACTACAATAAGAGGCTATGTCACAAATGCAAGAAGCTTGGTCACTACATTCAAGATTGTCCTCAGTAGGAAAAGGAATCTAAGAAGAAGAAATACAAGGATTACGGTTCTGATGATGTCAAGAAGAAGAAGAAATTGTCAAAATATTCATCATCAAAATCCTCAAAGTCTTCATCTCACAAGAAGAGCGGCTCCAAGAAAGCCCGGGCATTCATTGGCAAGGAAATGGACTCTGAGGCTGAATCTGAGGATCATGAGGAAGAGGTGGAATCTAAGGAGTCCGAGTCTGGTGTGGCGAGTCTAGCTCTCACTACTGCATTCGTCAGCAAGCCTATCTTCAACCCTGAAGAAAATGGCTTCACCAACAAGGCTGATGAAGGCAATGATGACTATGGTCCGACCTATTGCTTCATGGCAAAGGGTGCCAAGGTACTCAAATATGCCTCCTCTGAATCTAGTGAGAATGAATCTAATGAAAACCTCAAGCCCAGCTATTCTAAACTTGCTAAGATTGTTGTGCAACAACAAAAGACTTTGGAAAGGGTTCAAAACATGCTAGATAAAAGTGATGATTTGTTGGGTGAAGAAATGGATCACACTAAAACTTGACTGAAAATCTTCAGAGACTTCAGTCTAGGTTTGACAATCTTCAAAGTCATCATAACACTCTCTTATCTAATCATGAGATGCTTTCTTATGAATTTCTTCAAAGAAAGAAAGATCTTGAAGAGCTAAGAGTGAGTTATGAAGATCTTCAGAAGGAGCGCGATTCATTACTTGCTCAACAAATCAGCGCTTCTCAGGAAGAATTTGTTCCTCCATGCTTGAAATGCATTGAACGTGAAACTGCTCATTCTTCACCTGAATGTTCAAATGCTTCTAATGCTACAAATTCTTCAACTGTCTCTGCTATCATTAATTACTTACCTGAGGACATTGCGAGTATCATCGATGATGCAGTGCTGAAGGAATTGTACATGATAGGCATGTACAAAAGCCTCAAGGGCATCAGACTCTTTGTGATGTGCTTAAAAAGCAGATCCTCAACGGGAACCCGAGGAAAGAGGGTATTGCCTTTGAGAGGAAACTTAATGCTGATGGTACATATTGGAAGCCTGAGCAGTACCCCAAAACCTCATGGGTTGCTGCAAAGGGACCTCCAGTTGATCCATCCAATTTATCTGGATTTACATGTGAATCTCCTCATTCTTCTGATGAGTCATTTGACTCCAACTATAAACTGTTCGAAAATCAGAATGGTGAAGTATTTGCTAGATATGTTGGAACTAACTGCGGGAATGGTCCCCTTATGAAGAAAATCTGGGTCCCTAAGAGGCACCTTGAAAGTCTTGAAGTGAATGTCCTCATGACACCTCGTGTGAGGAATAGGAACCCCAGATTAAACTCTTCATATGGATCAAAATCTTCAGATGGATTCAAATCCTCATACAAACCAAATTCCTCACGTGGATCAAATTCCTCAAAAGGATCAAAGTCCTCATATGAATATCATCGTGCTAACAACTCTGTTTCGCAGGGAAGAGCTAAGGGCTATGAATATGAGCGTTATTCTTCTAACCATTATGTTCATAAGTCCTCGAAGAAATTCTCTGCTTATGCATATGCTTATCCTAACTCCTCTTATGTGAAACGAAATGGGCTGGCTTCGATGCCACCTTTCTCGGATGGAGCTCGCAGAGTGATGAACTCTTTGCCCACCCTTCAGATGTGGGTGGTGAAGAAAAATAACTAATCTCTTCTGTAGGGTCAGGTCTCGAGACATGCTCAAATGTCTGAAGAATTTGTTGGGGACCTGAAAAGTGCATGAAAGGACGCAGGCTAATCTTGAAGAAATGAACTCTCATTTCTCACGTCCTCATACTGTTTTATCTGTTGCAATGCTTGATGAAATTGATTTGATGAATTGATGACATATTCTTCACTGATGAAGTATATGAATTTGTAAGATGCACTTATTCATCTGCAGGATGACCAACCCAAAGTCTCTGAGTGGGTCCTCGATAGTGGATGTGCAAATCACATGACTGGTGACAAGTATCTATTGATGGATGCTCCCTTATCTCCATCTCATCCGAAGCATATCATCTTCACTGACAAAGGGAAAAGTCAGGTATTGGGTCTAGGTAAGGTTGCGATCTCAAAGGATCGACACATGGACAAAGTCATGCTTGTCGAGTCCTTAGGATAAAACCTCATGCCTGTCTCAATGCTTTGCAATCTTGATATGGTTGTAGTCTTTGGCAAGTATCGTTGTGTTGTGATCATGGAATCTCACAATTCCAAAGTCTTCGACGGCTTTAGGAGAGGAGACTTGTATATTGTTGATTTCTCTACAGGACCTCAACCAGCTGTTTGTCTACTTGCAAAAGCTTAAGAAGGCTGGCTATGGCATCGACGACTTGGTCATGCAGGCATGATGAATTTGCACACGCTTGCGAGAAGAAGCATGGCATTGGCATTGAGAATGTCAAATTCCTCAAGGATCACTTATGTGGAGCCTGTGAAGCTGGAAAGATGACCAAGGCCAAGCATCCAGCGAAGACTATCATGACTACTACTCGACCATTTGAATTGCTTCACGTGGACCTCTTCGGTCCTAGCCATTATTCTGCAGATTCAAATGATGCATCTCAATATGGCTTTGTTATTGTTGATGATTAATCTCGATACACATGGGTACACATTGTTACTTACAAACATGAAGTGCAGGAAGTCTTCAAACGATTTTCCTCGAGGGCTTCGACCAACTTGGTATGAAGATCAAGCACATCAGAAGTGACAATGGAACTGAGTTCAAGAACTCTGGTCTCGATGACTATCTTGATGAACTTGGTATTACTCATGAGTTATCTACTCCTTATATTCCTCAGCAGAATGGCGTCGTGGAGCGCAAGAACAGGACTCTTGCTGACATGGCTCGCACTATGCTTGATGAATACAAACCATATCGTCGTTTCTAGATTGATGTAATTGATACTGGGTGCCACAACATCAACAGAGTATGTCTTCACAAATTCTTCAAAAAGACTGCCTATGAACTCCTCACCGACAAGAAACCCAATGTGAGTTATTTCAAAGTCTTTGGTGCTAAATGTTGGATTAGAAATCCTCATCACAACTCAAAATTTGCACCGAAAGCACATGAAGGGTTTATGCTTGGTTACGGAAAGGACTCGCACACCTACAGAGTCTTCAACAACGTTCTTCACAAGGTTGTTGAAACTGTAGATGTGCGGTTCGATAAAACTAATGGCTCGCAAAGAGAGCACCTACCTTCTGTGATAGATGAACCAGCACCTGAGAAACTATCAAGTTCAAGGCTACTGAGGATGTCAGTCCGACCGAAGAATCTGCTGAAGAATTTATTCCAGAACATGAAGAACATCGAGCTAATGCACCTGAAGAAAATGCTGCTGAAGAAAATGCTGATCAAATTCCTCGACAACAACTAGCTCATCCTCGCGTTGCAAAAGAAGTGCAGATTGAGAAAATCATCGATGACATTGAAGCACCAGGTCCTCTCACACGCTCAAGAGCTTCACATTTATCTAACTTTTGTGGGCACTTTGCTTTTGTCTCTATCACAGAACCCACTAAGGTAGATGAAGCATTTATGTAGCCTGAGTGGATTCAAGCCATGCAAGAAGAATTACATCAATTCAAGATCAACTATGTCTAGGAACTGGTCAAACGTCCAGATCCTCGCAAGCATAATATCATTGGCACAAAGTGGATCTACCGCAACAAGCAAGATGAAAATGGCCTTGTGCTAAGGAATAAGGCACGACTTGTAGATCAACGTTACACACAGGTTGAAGGAATTGATTTCGATGAAACTTTTGCACCTGTTGCTAGAATTGAGGCTATTCGTATATTACTTGCTTATGCTAACCATCATTATATCACTCTATATCAAATGGATGTGAAAAGTGCATTCCTCAATGGTAAGCTTGAGGAAGAAGTATATGTTGCTCAACCACCAGGTTTTGAAGATCCAAAGAATCCTGACAAAGTCTTCAGACTCAATAAGGCCCTCTATGGCCTAAAGCATGTCCCTCGGGCGTGGTATGATAGTTTGAAGGAATTCCTCATGAAGAAAGGCTTAAAACCTAGTTCACTTGATCCTACTCTTTTCACTAAATCTTATGATGGTGAATTATTTGTGTGGCAAATATATGTTGATGATATTATCTTTGGTTGTACTGACCAACGTTATATTGATGAATTTTCCTATATGATGAGTGAAGAATATCAAATGTCTATCATGGGAGAGTTAAAATTCTTCTTAGGTCTTGAAATTTGTCAACAACGCAATGGCATATTCATATCTCAGGAGAAATACCTCAAGGATGTACTGAGGAAATTCGGCATGCATGACTGCAAAGGCGTCAAAATTCCTAGGCCCACAAATGGCCATCTGTGCACTGATGAAAATGGTATTGACTTCGATCATAAGGTATACCGCTCCATGATTGATTCTTTATTGTACTTATGTGCATCTATGCCAGATATAATGCTTAGTGTTTGCATGTGTTCCCGATTTCAAGCTACACCGAAGGAATCACACCATAATGCTGTGAAACATATTCTTCGATATCTAGCTCACACGCCAACACTTGGATTATGGTACCCCAAGGGCTCTGTAATGCCCCGGATGTAACACTTTCTCTATATGGATACATATAAAGTTTGGCTTCATCATTTCCTTTCCGGGCTCTTCTTTCTTTTCGGGTTCTTCGTTTTGTCGTGTGTGTGTGTGCATTTCATCCATGTCATGTTGTCATGTGCATTGCATTGCATTTGTGTTGTCACTTTCATCCGGTCCCACTCGTCTCTTCTTGTTGTCCGTTTCGAGTTCCGACGCTCTCACACGTGCCCGTGGCATCCCCGAGTCCTTCTTTCGTGTGTGGCCGTGTAACGTTTTCGGAATAGCGTGAGACTTGTCATGGGATGTTGTTTTGGTACGTGTAGGCCGCCTGTCAAGTTTCGTCGCGTTTGGAGTTCGTTTGGTACTCCAACGGTTAACCTAGTGGGCTAAAAGAACCTCCTCTTTGAGGCCCAAGACCCCCTCCAAAACAGCCCACCAACCCAGCACAACCATTCCCATCATCTCGGCCGTCGAATTGTGATCGCGTGGCCGAAAACCGCTCCCCATTTGGAGTCTCCTAGCTCCTTGTGCCTATAAAAACGTCCCCATGTCCATTTTCTCGTCCAAAACCCTAGCTCCATGCCTCCTTCGCCGCGCCGGACACGTCCGTACGCCGCCGGACGTGTCCAGCGACCGCCGCCGCCACTCCGTGGGCGACACATGGCAGATCCGCCGCCCCGCGCCGCCGGCCCGCGAGCCGACCTCGCCCCCCCCCCC
>LR738714.1:199065551-199081625 GCA_902687465.1 Secale cereale
CCCCCAGCCCGCTCACCTCCGCGCCTCCGCATTGGCCCCGTCGGGCTCCGCCGCCTGACGCCGGTCGCCGGCCGCCGACAGCCGCCGCGCGCCTCGGGGATCTCCGTCGCCTCTTTCACCGACGGCTACGGCCTCCCCGCCGCTGCTCCCGCGGGCCGTCCCACCGGCCGCAGGCCGCAGCCGTGCCTCGCCGGCCTCCTCCGGTGCCTCGCCGGCCGGAGCAGCTGACGCCCCGCCGGTCCGCTCGCCGGCCGCCGCCGGATCGAGCCGCCCGATCCAGATCGAGGCCGATCCAGAGCTACCCGGGTTCGAAACCCTAACGGGTATGGATCCCGACCCGCAACCGCAACCCGTTGACCCGGCCCGCAAACCGCGTTGACTCTGAGGTTGTTGTTTTTTTCTAAATCTTTTTGCTATTTTGTTTTCTGATGCATTATTGTGATGGCAATAACTTTTACTGTGCTTGTCCGTTTTGTGCATATGATATGTCAAAATGACCGTGGTGATGTGTACTATGTTTTGTTCCATTGGGTCATGCTTGTTTGAGTCCATCTAGATGTCTTAATCTTCATGACAAGAGTGCTACATGATATAAACTGCTGATATTAGTTGTTTTCATGCCATGTTTGAGATGTGATAACTTGGTGCATGTTTATCCAAATGAAGCAAATGATATGTCCAAATGTTCATCATGAGATGCTCTACATGTTGGTTGCTATAGCATGCATGTTAGAGTTCATATTGCCATGTTTATCCCTGTTGCAAAAGTGCATGTGGCTGTTAGGTTTTGTAACTTGTTACGAGATGCCTAGTTGAGGAGCTCGTTGCTATTGATGTGTTTGTCCCCATGTCAGATGCTCATATGTTTTAGATTCCCCATCATGTGATCTTTGCTGTGGTGCAAACCAATTGCCATGATATGCTTTGAGATGAATTAAACATGCTCACAAACATGCCATGATAATATTGTTGTTTTAACACTTAGTGAAATTTCACTAAGTCTGGAATCTGTAATATCCTGATGCCATGTTTGCTTGATGCTCTAGGCAAATCCATGTTAGTTTTGGGGTGGCCATTGATCATTACTTGTTGTATATGTTGTTGTCTATCCATCCATGCCCAAACATGATCATTTGGGTGGCTGTAGCATATTTAATTCTTGCTCCCAAGTTGCTATAAAATATTGTTGTCAGGTTTTTATTGTCATGATCAAAATGTTGTAGCTTGTTGCTATTGATCCACGCCTCCTATGGAGATGATCCAATGGAGTTGTTTGCTGTAGGATATGTCTACTTAATGTCCATGCTTCTTGTCACCATGTTTGAGTGTTGTAGAGTATATATTTCTTGCTCCAAAGTTGCTATGTGGCTGTTAATTTCAGCTTTGCATTGTTTCTTGTTTCGGGTGTATCTTTTAGTCCGTTGCTCCGTTTTGAGCGTGCCCTACATGAAACTTGTGTGTTTTTGCATGTAGATTCATAATATCATCTTGTTAACATGTTTGGAGTATGTTTGCTTGATGTTTGGGTGCATCTTGCACTGTTGCCTTGCTTATCTTGTTTTGATCATATCTTCTAGACCGTAGCTCCGTTTTAAACAAACTTTATATGAAACTTGACTAGAATTTCGTGTAGATCATCATGGTGCATGTTAACTTGCTGTTTAACAACTTTAACTTAAGGTTTGTTCAGATCTGAACTAATTTCAAACTATGCACATGAGGGCTTACCAGATTTGTCTTAGGTAGTTTTCGGCCTCATTTTAAACTTGTTGTTCTTATGTTATTTCTCTGTGCTTCCTACCTGGCCTTGTTTTGCTTCCTAGATAGACTTGTCTTGCATCCTACTTGCTTGAGTATATTGTCATGTTCTTGTGCTGTTTCTCTGTGCTTCCTGTGTTGCCATGTTGTGCATCATAAGTGCATCTGTAGTGCATCCTAGGTGCATCATACATGCATCCTATAGTTTGCGCATTGCACCTTGTTTGATTTCGTGCCACGTGTGTTCTTGTGTTGAGTAGAGCCAGAAGCCGAGACCAATTACGAGAACGAGGTTACTACCGAGGTTGAGAACGAGGAGTCGTCTTACGATCTCATCGACCACTCGACAGGCAAGATGACCTGACCCAGATATCATTACTATCTTTGCCTATTGCTAGAAGTCTCGCTCTTTAGCTTATTGCCTCGATGCCCATGTTTTCCTGTCAGCCTTCTATTGTAACCATGAATCTGTTTAACCACCCAACCTATGCAAACCTTTGTTTGGCTACGTAGGCTTCGCTCAGCCCCTCTTATAGCATTGCTAGTTGCAGGAGAAGATTTGAAGATTCTTGCTTCATGTTGAAGCTTGTTGGGATATCACACTATATAAACTCTTTAATGAAATCATCTATATATTGGTAATGGGTGGAAGGCTAAGCCTCTTGCTTGGTGATTTGTTCCACTCATGCCGCCCTAGGAACCGTATAAACCGGTGTTATGTTCCTTGATTTTGCGTTCCTCACACGGTTGGGGTTATGGGACCCCCTCGATAAACCGCTTAGCGCTAAGTCTTTTCCAGCAAGTCCCAACATTGGTACTATTTGCCTAATAACTAAAAACTTGCATAGGGAGTAATTAACCCTCTTCTTAATCAACAACCCGGGCCAGTGCTCCACATGAGTGTTGGTCCAAACTGGGCGTCCTGCAGGGCCACCTTGGGGGAACCCGAGGTCTGGTAAAAACCTGAGCATCGCCCATCCGGTCCTGGCCTGAGACGAGATACGAGCGGCTACTATCAGGGTGTCGGCACGCCGGGAGGATTTGCTGGATTAGTCTTACCTTAGTCGGAGTATCTTGAGCACAGGATTCCGAGAATACTCGGGCCTTCCCACCTTGGAGTTGCGACTCCGCGGATCGTGGGCTTGTAATGGGCCGAGTTGGAACACCCCTGCAGGGTTTTGAACTTTCGGAAGCCGTGCCCACGGTTATGTGGCAGATGGGAATTTGTTAATATCCGGTTGTAGAAAACTTGACACCATGTTCAGAACACACTACCAGCATGAGTACCGTGACGGTCATTTTACGAAAGGGGTTCGGGAAGTGAACACGGTGGGGTTATGTTTGACGTGCTTAGTTAGGATCACTTCATGATCACTTTATCACTCGCGGCACTTCTCTTCTCGCTCTTATCACGTAAGCTAGTGCTAGTGCAACTGCAGCCTTTTATTCTTTCTTCAGCCTTGTTCCACACCCAAGGCTTAGATAGTTGTGTTACTCGGGAACGGGATTGCTGAGTCCTCCGTGGCTCACAGATTCTACACCACACCAGATGCAGGTACCATGGTGAACTACTCAGGTGACGGCATAGAGCTGTACTGGGAGTACGATGAAGAACGTAGCCGATACTGTGTGCACTATCCCGATGATGAGTAGTGGTTTCTACTAGGGGCGATTCGAACCTGTGGCTTTATGTATGTTTGGTATCTTTCATTTGGATCTTCACCCGTAGTCGGGTTGTGATGTTATTTGGATGATGATTGATTATGTAATGAATTGTGTGACGTGGCGAGTGTAAGCCAACTATCTCTTTTGCTTTTCATCCCTATTTTTACATGAGATGTGCAAAGATACCGAACTTGAGATCATTCCAGAATGGGCTTATACCTTTAAGTCGTGCCTCGACACGTAGGAGGTATAGTCCCATCCTGGGCATTACAAGTTGGTATTCAGAGCCTTCTCCGACCTAGAAGCCCCCACTGATTGATCGAATCGTTGACGATTGAGTCTCGGCACACACTTAAAATGTTTTGAGTCCTATATATATATATATCGGAGAGTAGGATTTGTTTTGCTCCTCATCTCTTTTCACTCTGGTGAGGACTCCTGACGATTACTCTTGTCTCTTCTACTCTCAAAATTTCACCAAATTTTTTTTAGGAATCTCGCGAGTATTGTTTGGATTGTTTCGATGTCTTTGTGACGAGAACTTTGTTCTTGATGCCTCCTGTCATTTAGGGGTTGTGGCAGTGTCCCGGGGAGTTGAGCTCCGAGGTGTTGTCGTCACAAATATATCGCAGCAGTTCTAGAATACTTAAGACGGCCGACATCGAAAACTCTCCTATGCGGTTAGTGGCAAGATAACCCCGACATCATGTAACACCCCAAAAATTTTAGCTTGGTTTTCTTCCAAACTTTTGGCCTTTTGGAAGGGGGTTGTTTGATCTTTTCTTAAGACCCTTCTAAAATTTCTTCTGGCCAAAGTTAGTGTGTTTTCTCAAGCTTGGTTTTTAACCTTGAAGATTTTCTCTTGTGTGGCTCAAGCCCAAGTTGAGTTTCAAAGAGGTTGTTTGAATTCTCCCCTACTTGAATTATGCCTCTCAAGTTTGACCTTGGACTTATCCTCCCCTCCAACCTTCATCTTGCCATGACCCCAACAGAAATATTTCTCTCCAAAACCCTCTTCACACATTAGGACAAGTCTCTCATCAATTCCAGTAAGTTTTGACCTTATTGGGATTTTTCCTCTATTTATTTTACTCCAAAAACTATTTCTGTCTTTTATAGTGGACCTTGGTGATTTAGAAAGGAACCACCATATCCATCTAGTTGTTTGATTCCAAACAAACTTTCCTAGATAGTCCTTAGAATCCACAACCTAGATCCATCTTGTTTCACTGGTCCACAGTTCAAAATTTTCAAAATTCACCTGCTGCAAGTTTGGACCAGATTTGCAAAATTTGGTGAAATTCATATTTATCTTCTTCCAAAAATTCTGTGAAAAATCAGGCAGCCTCTAGATGCATCAAGAGGCCACTCCACCAAATATCAGCCCCAGAAACATTTCCCACACGCCAAAATAATTTCATCAAACACTTAGCATGCACTGTGCTGTCAGGTTCAGAAACTGTTAACTGAAACTGTCGACAAACAGTTCGACAGTTCGTCAGTTTCGTCAGGCAGCTTCGACAATATCACCAGTACCCACCTTGGCTCGATGCTGCACTGCACCTTTTTCTTATCCAGAGCGCCGCACGGTTGCTTGGCTCCTTCTAGGGGTCGGTGGCGCCCTGGCCCGACCGCGCCGGCGACTGCCACGGCAACAGCATCGCCCGTGGCGGCTGACAGAAGTCACCCCGTGGCTCAACGCCATTTGGCGCCGCCCAAATCACCCCAGCGCTCCGTGTGGCCATCTGCACTGCCAGCGAACGCCTGCCGCATCGTCGCCGTGGCTTGGCGCGCGCAAAGCGCGTTTTCTGCCGCCTACGTGCCGCACGGCTGTTCCGTCGAGGACAGCCCGTGATCGTCTCTCCCCTGCCGAGTTAGGCACGGGAATGGAACCACTACTCCTCCTAGTCGATGCTCAAGCCCCTAAACCCGCCGTCACGCCACTGCATCGCCGAAATCACTCACCGGACTTATCCCGTTCACGGCAACCGCCTCGAGCCGGCTATATAAGGCACCCCCGATCTCGTTCTCGATCCCGCACACCTCCACCATCTTCCTAGACCACACCCATGTTGGGTAACGTAGTATTTTAAACTTTTCCTACGATCACGCAAGATCTATCTATCAGATGCATAGCAACGAGAGGGGAGAGTGTTTCTACGTACCGTCGTAGACCGGGAGCGGAAGCGTCAAGTGACGCGGTTGATGTTGTCGAACTTCTTCGCGATCCAACCGATCAAGCACCGAACGTACGGCACCTCCGCGTTCAGCACACGTTCAGCTTGATGACGTCCCACGAGCTCTTGATCCAGTTGAGCTTCACGGGAGAGTTTCGTCAGCACGACGGCGTGGTGACGGATATGATGTGTTCACCGGCGCAGGGCTTCGCCTAAGCTCCGCGACGGTACGACCGAGGTGTGATTCTGTGGAGGGGGGCACCGCACACGGCTAAAACAATTCAATTTGTGTGTCTTTGGGTGCCCCCCTGCCCCCGTATATAAAGGAGCAGGGGAGGGAGGCCGGCCGGCCCTTCCTGGTGCGGCTAGAGAGGGAGTCCTACTAGGAATAGGATTGCAATCCTATTCCTAGTAGGATTCACCGAAAGGAAGAAGGGGGAAAGGAATAGGAGAGGTGGCGCCCCCTCCAATCCTAGTCCAACTAGGAATGCTAGGTGGGGGCGCCGGCCAGCCCTATGGGCTGCCCCTCTCTTTCCCTTTAGGCCCACTATGGACCACCCTCTCTCGTAGGGGGTTCCAGTAACCCCCTCCGGCATTCCCGATAAATCCGAAACTTTTCCGGTATACTTCCGGTGTCCGAATATAGCCGTCCAATATATCAATCTTTATGTCTCGGACATTCCGAGACTCCTCGTCATGTCCGTGATCTCATCCGGGACTCCGAACTACCTTCAGTACATCAATACTCAAAAACTCATAATACCGATCGTCATCAAACGTTAAGCGTGCGGACCCTACGGGTTCGAGAACTATGTAGACATGACCAAGACTCATCTCCGGTCAATAACCAATAGCGGAACCTGTATGTTCATATTGGCTCCTACATATTCTACGAAGATCTTTTATCGGTCAGAACCGCATAACAACATACGTTGTTCCTTTTGTCAAACGGTATGTTACTTGCCCGAGATTCGATCGTCGGTATCCTTATACCTAGTTCAATCTCGTTACCGGCAAGTCTCTTTACTCGTTCCGTAACACATCATCTCGTGACTAACTCATTAGTCTTTTGCTTGCAAGGCTTATTATGATGTGTGTTACCGAGAGGGCCCAGAGATACCTCTCCGACACTCGGAGTGACAAATCCTAATCTTGATCTATGCCAACACCACGAATACTTTCGGAGACACCTGTAGAGCATCTTTATGATCACCCAGTTGAGTTGTGACGTTTGATAGCACACAAGGTGTTCCTACGGTATTCGGGAGTTGCATAATCTCATAGTCATAGGAACATGTATAAGTCATGAAGAAAGCAATAGCAGTTAAACTAAACGATCATAGTGCTATGCTAACGGATGGGTCTTGTCCATCACATCATTCTCCTAATGATGTGATCCCGTTGATCAAATGACAACTCATGTCTATGGTTAGGAAACATAACCATCTTTGATCAATGAGCTAGTCTAGTAGAGGCATACTAGGGACATACTGTTTTGTCTATGTATCCACACATGTACTAAGTTTCCGGTTAATACAATTCTAGCATGAATAAAAGACATTTATCATGATATAAGGAAATACAGATAACATCTTTATTATTGCCTCTAGGGCATATTTCCTTCAGTCTCCCACTTGAACTAGAGTCAATAATCTAGATTACAAAGTGATGATCCTCACACCCATGGAGTCTTGGTGCTGATCATGTTTTGCCCGTGGAAGAGGCTTAGTCAACGGGTCTGCAATATTCAGATCCGTATGTATTTTGCAAATCTCTATGTCTCCCTCCTTGACTAGATCGCGGATGGAATTGAAGCGTCTTTTGATGTGCTTTGTTCTCTTGTGAAACCTGGATTCCTTCGCCAAGGCTATGGCTCCAGTATTGTCACAAAAGATTTTCATTGGACCCGATGCACTAGGTACTACACCTAGATCGGATATGAACTCCTTCATCCAGACTCCTTCATTTGCTGCTTCCGAAGCAGCTATGTATTCCGCTTCACACGTAGATCCCGCCACGACGCTCTGCTTGGAACTACACCAGCTGACAGCTGCACCGTTCAATAAAAATACATATCCGGTTTGTGACTTTGAGTCATCCGGATCAGTGTCAAAGCTAGAATCGACGTAACCGTTTACGACGAGCTCTTTGTCACCTCCATATACGAGAAACATATCCTTTGTTCTTTTCAGATACTTTAGGATGTTTTTGACCGCTGTCCAGTGATCCACTCCTGGATTACTTTGGTACCTCCCTGCTAGACTTATAGCAAGGCATACATCAGGTCTGGTACACAGCATTGCATACATGATAGATCCTATGGCTGAGGCATAGGGAATGACTTTCATTTTCTCTCTATCTTCTGCAATGGTCGGGCATTGAGTCTTACTCAACTTCATACCTTGTAAAACAGGCAAGAATCCTTTCTTTGACTGATCCATTTTGAACCTTTTCAAAATCTTATCAAGGTATGTGCTTTGTGAAAGTCCAATTAAGCGTCTTGATCTATCTCTATAGATCTTGATGCCTAATATGTAAGCAGCTTCTCCGAGGTCTTTCATTGAAAAACTTTTATTCAAGTATCCTTTTATGCTATCCAGAAATTCTATATCATTTCCAATTAACAATATGTCATCTACATATAATATTAGAAATGCTACAGAGCTCCCACTCACTTTCTTGTAAATACAGGCTTCTCCAAAAGTCTGTATAAAACCATATGCTTTGATCACCTCATCAAATCGTATATTCCAACTCCGAGATGCTTGCACCAGTCCGTAGATGGATCGCTGGAGTTTGCATACTTTGTTAGCACCTTTTTGGATCGACAAAACCTTCTGGTTGCATCATATACAACTCTTCTTTGAGATATCCATTTAGGAATGCAGTTTTGACATCCATTTGCCAGATTTCATAATCATAAAATGCGGCAATTGCTAACATGATTCGGACAGACTTAAGCATCGCTACAGGTGAGAAAGTCTCATCGTAGTCAACTCCTTGAACTTGTCGAAAACCTTTCGCAACAAGTCGAGCTTTGTAAACAGTAATATTACCGTCTGCGTCGGTCTTCCTCTTGAAGATCCATTTATTTTCGATGGCCTGCCGATCATCGGGCAAGTCAACCAAAGTCCACACTTTGTTCTCATACATGAATCCCATCTCAGATTTCATGGCTTCAAGCCATTTTGCGGAATCTGGGCTCATCATCGCTTCCTCATAGTTCGTAGGTTCATCATGGTCTAGTAACATGATTTCCAGAACTGGGTTGCCGTACCACTCTGGTGCGGAACATACTCTGGTTGATCTACGACGTTCAGCAGAAACTTGATCCGAAGTTTCATGATCATTATCATCAACTTCCTCACTAATTGGTGTAGGAATCACTGGAACAATTTCCTGTGATGTACTACTTTCCAATATGGGAGAAGGTACAATTACCTCATCAAGTTCTACTTTCCTCCCACTCACTTCTTTCGAGAGAAACTCTTTTTCTAGAAAGGATCCGTTCTTAGCAACGAATATTTTGCCTTCGGATCTGTGATAGAAGGTGTACCCAACAGTCTCTTTTGGGTATCCTATGAAGACACATTTTTCCGACTTGGGATCGAGCTTATCAGGTTGAAGTGTTTTCACATAAGCATCGCAGCCCCAAATTTTAAGAAACCACAACTTTGGTTTCTTGCCAAACCATAGTTCATAAGGCGTCGTATCAACGGATTTAGATGGTGCCCTATTTAACGTGAATGCAGCTGTCTCTAAAGCATAACCCCAAAACGATAGTGGTAAATCGGTAAGAGACATCATAGATCGCACCATATCCAATAAAGTACGGTTACGACGTTCGGACACACCATTACGTTGTGGTGTTCCAGGTGGCGTGAGTTGTGAAACTATTCCACATTGTTTCAAATGAAGACCAAACTCGTAACTCAAATATTCTCCTCCACGATCAGATCGTAGGAATTTTATTTTCTTGTTACGATGATTCTCTACTTCACTCTGAAATTCTTTGAACTTTTCAAATGTTTCAGACTTGTGCTTCATTAAGTAGATATACCCATATCTGCTCAAATCATCAGTGAAGGTCAGAAAATAACGATACCCGCCGCGAGCATCAACACTCATGGGTCCACATACATCAGTATGTATGATTTCCAACAAATCTGTTGCTCGCTCCATGGTTCCGGAGAACGGAGTTTTAGTCATCTTGCCCATGAGGCATGGTTCGCAAGCACCAAGTGATTCATAATCAAGTGATTCCAAAAGTCCATCTTTATGGAGTTTCTTCATGCGTTTTACACCAATATGACCTAAACGGCAGTGCCACAAATAAGTTGCACTATCATTATTAACCTTGCATCTTTTGGTTTCAATGTTATGAATATGTGTATCACTACGATCGAGATCCAATAAGAATAGACCACTCTTTAAGGGTGCATGACCATAAAAGATATTATTCATCAAAATGGAACAACCATTATTCTCAGATTTAAATGAATAACCGTCTTGCAATAAACAAGATCCAGATATAATGTTCATGCTCAACGCTGGCACCAAATAACAATTATTTAGGTCTAAAACTAATCCCGAAGGTAGATGTAGAGGTAGCGTGCCGACGGCGATCACATCGACTTTGGAACCGTTTCCCATGCGCATCGTCACCTTGTCCTTAGCTAATCTTCGTTTAATCCGTAGTCCCTGTTTCGAGTTACAAATATTAGCAACCGAACCGGTATCAAATACCCAGGTACTACTACGAGCATTAGTAAGGTACACATCAATAACATGTATATCACATATACCTTTGTTCATCTTGCCATCCTTCTTATCCGCCAAATACTTGGGGCAGTTGCGCTTCCAGTGTCCAGTCCCCTTGCAGTAGAAGCACTCAGTTTCAGGCTTGGCTCCAGATTTGGGTTTCTTCGTTGAAGTAGCAACTGACTTGCTATTCTTTTTGAAGTTCCCTTTCTTTCCCTTGCCTTTTTTCTTGAAACTAGTGGTCTTGTTAACCATCAACACTTGATGCTCCTTTTTGATTTCTACCTCCGCAGCTTTGAGCATAGCGAAGAGCTCGGGAATTGTCTTTTGCATCCCTTGCATGTTATAGTTCATCACAAAGCCTTTATAGCTTGGTGGCAGTGATTGAAGAACTCTATCAATAACACTATCCTCGTCAACTTTGCAACCAAGTTGAGTCATATGATTGTAGTACCCAGACATTCTGAGCAAGTGTTCACTGATAGAACTATTCTCCTCCATCTTGCAGCTGTAGAACTTATTGGAAATCTCATATTTCTCAATTCGGGCATTTGCTTGAAATATTAACTTCAACTCCTGGAACATTTCATATCCTCCATGACGTTCAAAACGTCGTTGAAGTCCCGGTTCTAAGCCGTAAAGCATGTCACACTGAACTATTGTGTAGTCATCAGACCGCGACTGCCAGACGTTCAAAGCGTCTGCATCAGCGGAAGGGGGCTTGTCACCTAGCGGTGCTTCAAGGACATAATTCTTCTGTGCAGCAACGAGGATAATCCTCAGGTTACGGACCCAGTCAGTGTAATTGCCACCATCATCTTTCAACTTAGCTTTCTCTAGGAATGCATTAAAATTCAAAGGAACGGTAGCACGGGCCATTGATCTACAACGACATAGATATGCAAAACTATCAGGACTAAGTTCATGATAAATTAAAGTTCAATTTAATCATATTAATTCAAGAACTCCCACTTAGATAGACATCCCTCTGGTCATCTAAATGATCACGTGATCCAAATCAACTAAACCATGTCCGATCATCATGTGAGATGGAGTAGTTTTCAATGGTGAACATCTTATGTTGATCATATCTACTATATGATTCACGCTCGACCTTTCGGTCTCTAGTGTTCCGAGGCCATATCTGTATATGCTAAGCTCGTCAAGTTTAACCCGAGTATTCTGCGTGTGCAAAACTGGCTTACACCCGTTGTATTTGAACGTAGAGCTTATCACACCCGATCATCACGTGGTGTCTCGGCACGACGAACTTTCGCAGCGGTGCATACTCAGGGAGAACACTTATACCTTGAAATTTAGTGAGGGATCATCTTATAATGCTACCGTCGTTCTAAGCAAAATAAGAAGCATAATAAGATAAACATCACATGCAATCAAAATATGTGACATGATATGGCCATCATCATCTTGTGCTTTTGATCTCCATCTTCAAAGCACCGTCATGATCACCTTCGTCACCGGCTTGACACCTTGATCTTCATCGTAGCATCGTTGTCGTCTCGCCAACTATTGCTTCCACGACTATCGCTACCGCTTAGTGACAAAGTAAAGCAATTACATGGCGATTGCATTTCATACAATAAAGCGACAACCATATGGCTCCTGCCAGTTGCCGATAACTTTACAAAACATGATCATCTCATACAAATCCGTATAACTCATCATGTCTTGACCATATCACATCACAACATGCCCTGCAAAAACAAGTTAGACGTCCTCTACTTTGTTTGTTGCAAGTTTTACGTGGCTGCTACGGGCTTAGCAAGAACCGTTCTTACCTACGCATACAAAACCACAATGATGTTTCATCAAGTATGTGCTGTTTTAACCTTCACAAGGACCGGGCGTAGCCACACTTGATTCAGCTAAAGTGAGAGAGACAGACACCCGCCAGTCACCTTTAAGCAATGAGTGCTCGTAACGGTGAAACCAGTCTCGCGTAAGCGTACGCGTAATGTCGGTCCGGGCCGCTTCATCTCACAATACCGCCGAAGCAAAGTATGACATGCTGGTAAGTAGTATGACTAGTATCGTCCACAATCTCATTGTGTTCTACTCGTGCATATCATCTACGCATAGACCTGGCTCATGATGCCACTGTTGGGTAACGTAGTATTTTAAAATTTTCCTACGATCACGCAAGATCTATCTATCAGATGCATAGCAACGAGAGGGGAGAGTGTGTCTACGTACCGCCGTAGACCGTGAGCGGAAGCGTCAAGTGACGCGGTTGATGTTGTCGAACTTCTTCGCGATCCAACCGATCAAGCACCGAACGTACGGCACCTCCGCGTTCAGCACACGTTGAGCTTGATGACGTCCCACGAGCTGTTGATCCAGTTGAGCTTCACGGGAGTGGTGACGGATATGATGTGTTCACCGGCGCAGGGCTTCGCCTAAGCTCCGCGACGGTACGACCGAGGTGTGATTCTGTGGAGGGGGGCACCGCACACGGCTAAAACAATTCAACTTGTGTGTCTTTGGGTGCCCCCCTGCCCCCGTATATAAAGGAGCAGGGGAGGGAGGCCGGCCGGCCCTTCCTGGTGCGGCTAGAGAGGGAGTCCTACTAGGAATAGGATTGCAATCCTATTCCTAGTAGGATTCACCGAAAGGAAGAAGGGGGAAAGGAATAGGAGAGGTGGCGCCCCCTCCAATCCTAGTCCAACTAGGAATGCTAGGTGGGGGCGTCGGCCAGCCCTATGGGCTGCCCCTCTCTTTCCCTTTAGGCCCACTATGGACCACCCTCTCTCGTAGGGGGTTCCGGTAACCCCCTCCGGCATTCCCGATAAATCCGAAACTTTTCCGGTATACATCCGGTGTCCGAATATAGCCGTCCAATATATCAATCTTTATGTCTCGGACATTCCGAGACTCCTCGTCATGTCCGTGATCTCATCCGGGACTCCGAACTACCTTCGGTACATCAATACTCAAAAACTCATAATACCGATCGTCATCAAACGTTAAGCATGCGGACCCTACGGGTTCGAGAACTATGTAGACATGACCAAGACTCATCTCCGGTCAATAACCAATAGCGGAACCTGGATGTTCATATTGGCTCCTACATATTCTACGAAGATCTTTTATCGGTCAGAACCGCATAACAACATACGTTGTTCCTTTTGTCAAACGGTATGTTACTTGCCCGAGATTCGATCGTCGGTATCCTTATACCTAGTTCATTCTCGTTACCGGCAAGTCTCTTTACTCATTCCGTAACACATCATCTCGTGACTAACTCATTAGTCTTTTGCTTGCAAGGCTTATTATGATGTGTGTTACCGAGAGGGCCCAGAGATACCTCTCCGACACTCGGAGTGACAAATCCTAATCTTGATCTATGCCAACACCACGAATACTTTCGGAGACACCTGTAGAGCATCTTTATGATCACCCAGTTACGTTGTGACGTTTGATAGCACACAAGGTGTTCCTACGGTATTCGGGAGTTGCATAATCTCATAGTCATAGGAACATGTATAAGTCATGAAGAAAGCAATAGCAGTTAAACTAAACGATCATAGTGCTATGCTAACGGATGGGTCTTGTCCATCACATCATTCTCCTAATGATGTGATCCCGTTGATCAAATGACAACTCATGTCTATGGCTAGGAAACATAACCATCTTTGATCAATGAGCTAGTCTAGTAGAGGCATACTAGGGACATACTGTTTTGTCTATGTATCCACACATGTACTAAGTTTCCGGTTAATACAATTCTAGCATGAATAAAAGACATTTATCATGATATAAGGAAATACAAATAACATCTTTATTATTGCCTCTAGGGCATATTTCCTTCAGCCCAGCCTTTGGAAGAGCCTCGAGGGGCCCTTCTTCTCCAACTCCGGCCAACTCCCTCCGCCTCGGGCTCCAGCAGCATCCTCTCCGGTGAGAGCTCCTCCACCGCCGTGGACTCGAGCGTAGCACCCTGGCACCCCACTAAACCTAACCTCCACTTCAATTTGGCCCTAGGGATCCTCTCCGACGAGGCCCACGACCACCCGAGCCGCCGTCCGCCGGAGATAGGGTCGCCGTCGACGTGGGGCTCGCCGACGCTCAGCTCCACCACCAATCGACGTGGAAGATCACTGAGAAGCTGTACGTACCCTCCTTTTCCCCTAAATCGTCGTGGATCGGCGCCGGCGACCACCGCCGCACCTGGCGCCGGCACGACTCTGTCTCGGAGTTCAAACCCGATGAGTGGGGCCCCGTGTCAGTCTCACACCTCTCCCCCGAACCGTTTTTCTGTAAGCGCCTTCGGGCAAAGTACGTTTTCCCTCTACGGTTGACGTACTGCGTACCGGTTCACTTTGCTGTTTTCTGTTCTAGCCCCTGGAACTTTTCTGTTTCATTACAGATGAGTCCATGGACAGAAACTCTAATATTTTTTTAACTAAAGATGATTTTGAGTTGATTCTTTTTCTGTCCTCTTTAGTTTTCCGTCTAGTTTTTTTTTCATGTTTATGTGGAAATTTTTGGAGCAACTTTATTTGCACGCGCGGTATTTATGTTAGTATCCGTTTGTTTGAATACGTAGATACCGAAGGACGTGACGGAGCCACGAACCACACCTTGTTAGACTCCGACTTCTCAGAACCAGGCAAGCATGTTTGAACCTTTGATATGATGAGTGTGTTGCATGTTTGCTCGAGTAGTTCTATTCATAAGCATGGTCATATAAGCATATGTGTATGGTTATATTTCATGCAAGCTAGCTTCGGGTGAGCCCTGAATGATAATGTTTGAACCGCCTCGATCATGTGGTGACATGATGGGTGGAATGCTGATATTGTTGGAGCATGCCAGTAGTTGGTTAACTCGGTATCAACGGAGATAATGTTGTGATTCCGTTCATCTCCTTTTTGTTACTATCATAGGCTGTCTGTTGAGATTACGGTCTAGTTAGTTGTAAACTACTTCCCGAGTACACACCAAGTAGAGGGGCCGGGATGAGGGTTCCATGGCCCTGGATTAAAGTCTGTCATCCGGTCAGGGAGCATGGGTGTTTCCGGTTGGGACCGAGAGGGGGGCACCCCTTAGAGCGCGCATATATAAATTTGATCCCATGCTATTCGAGGTTGTAGCCTCCCCGTCTTAAAGTTTTTCGTGAATGTTGTCGCGGGTGATTCTGGACAACAGGATGTGAAATGGGTGTGTACTGGTTAGTTGGGTTTCTGCTAAAACACCGTAGATGGAACTAGTCCCCGTGGCTAGTAGAATCTGTTGGCTATGAGTTAATAGTACAAGCTCTGCAGAGTTAAATTCTTCCAGTAGCCACGTTTATGGCCTAGGGTCAATCTTCATGTCAACCCGGTGACCGTCTCTAGTAAATTTTCTTGTTAGTAACAAGAGAGAGTGTTTTTCGTCAAGTTCGTCTGGTAGATGAACTCACCAACTATCTCTATATTGATTTACTTCCAGAAGTATTTCATCATTATACTTTTGTTATTTATAAGCCCTTTATGTGATGTTGCTAAGACGTCCGACTGTGGCATTCTTTTGTTTATAAGCCCTTTATGTGATGCCGCTCAGACATCCGACTGTGGCATTCTATTTATAAGCCCTTTATGTGATGTCGCTCAGACGTCCGACTGTGGCATTCTTTTGTTTATAAGCCCTTTATGTGATGTCGCACAGACGTCCGACTGTGGCATTCTTTTTATAAGACCTTTATGTGATGTCG